>OX451739.1:877987177-878459807 GCA_948472305.1 Vicia faba
CATTACTTAGTTCAAAATGACTACAACACGCCTCTTGGGCTTACAAAATAAATCTGTAAGATAATAAGACCGAATGCATCCTCTTCGACGCAAGGTAGGCGTTCACACTTTGCTCTTCATGTAGATGCTTTGTAAGCTCCAAGACCCTTTTCTCACTAGCGTAGAATTGAGCTTCGAAGGTATCTCGTTCCTCCTTCAGCCGAATCTAACCCTTTTGCAAGTCTTCAAGAGAGGTAGGCATGTCGGGATGGAGGACAGTGTATGGGACATCTCCTTCAACCACAAGTTCCATGATAACTGGTAAGATGGAGGGATAAGGCATCACAAGTTTCTGAGCACGAGATCCTACCCACCTAAGGTAAGGCTCAAGGGAAATAGAATTCTCGTGTCCCAGCGTCTTACTATCCACCTTGTTTACCATCCTCCAAGCTCATATAAACTTCTAACGGTAACCTTGATCGTCGCTCTTGTAGTTGAATACCAATCCTTGGATGAGCATGTTAGAACATAGTTTGATTCTACAACCCTTAGTTAGAGTTTTGATGATAACAAATACAAAGAACAAATATGCACCCTAAAAATTATGTTATTGTGTATGCATAAGTTCTGACCAAAGCAGCATCAGAAGTTAAGCCATAAGAGGTACACGCTGAAGCAATCAGAACATGCGCTGAAGATTGATGACCAGAACATGCGCTTAAGAGAAGTAAACTATGATTCTGAACAAGAGCATAATAATCCAAGTCATCAATGTGATGAAGCATCAGCAGCAAGCAAGGATGAAAGATTCTGAAGCGTTACTAATCATTCAATACATCATCAATTACAACGGCTTCTTTCAGACAGGATCTTCTCCAAATGGAAACTGAGTTAATGTCATTTAACACACTTGATAATCAACGTAAATCCATTGCCTATATAAACAAGCTCAGTGTTCAAATCATTTACGATTTTGCAAAGACTATTCACGAGAATTCAAAAAGCTGCAAGCATTATTCATCATCTTTCTAAGCTCTAATTTTGTGTAAATTATCACAGTTGTGATAACAGTTTTTGTAATGAAAAACAACAACACACATTCTTGTATCTTTGTTTTAAAACAATGTTCCTTGAGATTAACCGGATTGTGGTTGTACTCAAGAAGACTTTAACAATTGTTAAAGTAGTGATTGTAATCCTTTTGTGATTAGTGAATTAAGACCTCGTTGGAGAGAGGCGAAATCACCTTGACGGGTGGACTGGAGTAGTTTGAGATCAAACAAACCAGGATAAAAATACAGTGTCATTGCGCTTTTGATTTCAAGTTTTCAACTCACCCCCCCCCCTTCTTGTGTTTTTCACTTCTTCAACTGGCATCAGAGCGCCTGGTTCTGAGCTTAAACACTTAACTGTGTCAGTATAAGATCCAAGCTGCAGAAAAACACTATGGTGGGACCAAGCCAAAACATCAGTAATGACTACCATGAAGACAAGGACAAATTCAGTGGCAAACCTCCAGTCTTTGATGGAGAAAACTTTGACTACTGGAAAGATAGAATTGAGAGTTTCTTTCTGGCCCATGATGCTGATCTGTGGGACATGGTAACTGATGGATACACACATCCAGTGGATGGAAGAGGTCAGAAGATAGACAAAAAAATGATGTCTGACCAGCAGAAACATGACTTCAGAAATCACCATAAGGCCAGAACAATACACCTCAGCGCTATCTCATACTCATAATATGAGAAAATCTCAAACAGAGAGACTGCCAAGAACATGTTTGACTCTCTGAGAATGACGCATGAAGGCAACATTCAAGTCAAAGAAACCAAGGCCCTTGCGCTCATTCAGAAGTATGAGGCATTCAAGATGGAAGATAGTGAATCCATAGAAGCTATGTTTTCAAGATTCCAAATCCTTGTTGCTGGACTGAAGGTTCTTGACAAAGGGTATTCTACTGCTAATCACGTTAAGAATATCATCAGAAGCTTACCCAAGCAATGGAGGTCAATGGTCACAGAACTCAAGCTAGCCAAAGATCTCAACAAAATATCTCTGGAGGAACTTGTCAGCTCCCTCAGAAGTCACGAGATAGAGCTAGAAGAAGATGAGACTCAAAAGCAAGATAAGCCAATAGCTTTAAAATCTAACAGAAAATTTGACTCTAAGGTTTTGCAGGCTGTGGAAGAAACTTCTGATGGATCCTCATCAGAAGAAGATGAAATGTCTCTCCTCTCCAGAAGGGTGAACCAACTGTGGAAGCAGAGACAAAGGAAATTCAGAAATCCTAGAAAATCAGAGAATTAGAATGAATCCTCCTCCAGATACAGAAAGTCTGAGTCTTCCTCTGGACACAGAAGATCTGAAGGTTCTTCAGGATACAGAAAGCCAAATAACAAGGACATCATTTGCTATGAGTGTAACGAGTAAGGGCACTATAAAAGTGACTGCCCAAGACTTCAGAAGGAGAAGCCCAAAAAGAAGTCCTTCAAGGAAAAGAAGAAAAGCCTCATGGCAACATGGGATGATTCGAACACCTCTGAAGCTGACTCAGAGTCAGATGATGAAAGAGCAAACATAGCTCTCATGGCAAACATATCAGAAGAAAGTGAAGCTTCTAGTTCAGACTCAGAATCAAACACTGAAGAGGTATTTCCTGACTTTACCATTAACTTTACTAAGGCTGAACTTGCAGAAAGTCTAAATAAAATTCTGGAAAGGTATCAGCATATCAGAGTCAAATTCAAGAACCTGAAAAGGGATCTTTCCTCTGACTCTGAAAAGTCTGAGAGTCTCAGATTAGAGAATTCTGAGTTAAAAGAAAAAATTTCAAAATTAGAAAATGATTTGCAAAATTCTCAAAAGGAAACAATCTTAGAGACTCCCAGTAATGCTGATGAGATCATCAAAGAGTATGATCACAACTTTCAGAAGTTTCTAGCTAGAAACATAGATAGAAGCAAGATGGCTTCAATGATCTATGGAGTTAGCAGAAATGGAAGAAAAGGTATAGGATATCAAGGTAAGGTATCTACACCTAAACAGGCCATGGACATAGTCATACAACGCACACCACTCAATTCACATTTTATATATGGGCACACACATGACATAAAATACACAAGTAGTGATTATTCTGTCAAACCAAAATTCAATTAGAATTTTGGTAAAACTAACAAACCAGAACCCAAGAAGATATGGGTACCTAAGGATAAAATTATATATGTAGCAAATATCTTTAGCAGCAAGGCTAAAACACCAATCATGGTACCTGAACTCTGGATGCTCTCGACACATGATGGGAAGAAGGCATATGTTCCAAAGCCTGGAACTTAAGCCTGGAGGCTACGTGGCATTTGGAGGCAACCAAAGAGGAAAGATCATTGGCTCTGGAATAGTAGGTAATGGAAATCTTCCCTCTATAAATAATGTATTATTAGTTGATGGATTAATGCATAACCTGTTATCCATAAGTCAATTAAGTGATAACGGTTATGATATAATCTTTAATCAAAATTCATGCAAAGCTGTTAGTCAGAAAGATGGGACAATCCTATTTAATGGAAAGAGGAAAAACAACATTTATAAAATAAAACTTTCTGAACTAAAAAGTCCGAATGTAAAATGCCTACTTTCTGTTAACAACGAGCAATGGGTCTGGCACAGAAGATTGAGGCATGTCAGTATGAGAAGAATATCTCAAATTAATAAACTCAATCTGGTCAGAGGACTTCCAAACTTGAAGTTCAGCTCAGATGCTCTGTGTGAAGCATGTCAGAAAGGCAAATTTGCAAAACCTGCTTTCAAATCCAAAAATGTTGTTTCCACCTCTAAGCCATTAGAACTTCTGCATATTGACTTATTTGGACCAGTAAAAACTGCGTCTGTCAGTGGCAAGAAGTATGGGTTAGTAATTGTAGATGACTATAGCAGATGAACATGGGTAATATTCTTAAGACACAAGGACGAGTCACACTCTATGTTTGTTAACTTCTGCAACCAAGTTCAGAATGAAAAGGATCTTAGAATTGTCAAAGTCATAAGTGATCATGGTGGGGAATTTGAAAATAAAAATTTTGAATTATTTTTTTAATGAAAAAGGCATCTTGCATGACTTATCTTGTCCTAGAACTCCCCAACAAAATGGAGTTGTAGAACAAAAGAATAGAACATTGCAAGAAATGGCCAAAACCATGATCAATGAGAATAACATTACTAAGATCTTCTGGGCAGAGGCAATCAACACAGCGTGTTACATTCAGAATAGAATCTCCATAAGACCTATTTTGGAAAAGACTCCATATGAATTGTGGAAGAACAGAAAGCCCAACATTTCTTATTTTCATCCATTTGGATGCACTTGCTTTATTCTGAATACAAAAAATTATCTGAACAAGTTTGACTCTAAAGCATAAAAGTGTATTATGTTAGGATACTCTGAACGCTCAAGAGGGTACAAAGTATACAATACAGAAACACAGATTATTGAAGAGTCAATCAGTGTTAGGTTTGATGATAAGATTGACTCTCAAGAGTCAAAGCAGAATGAATTCCTTGCAGGTATGGAAGTTGAACTCATAGGTACTGAAGACAACTTGTCAGAAGTTCTCAACAGAGACGCTCCCACAATATCAGAAAGAGCTACTGCTAGCAATCCAACACCTTCAGTTGATCAACTTCAGAAAAGACTATGCAGAAGCAGCATAGCTCACCCAGAAGATAAAATACTGGGAAAGAAGGATGATCTAATCATAACAAGATCAACATTCAGAAACTCTGAAGAATCCCTCATGGGACTGGTCTCTCTGATTGAACCAACAACAATAGATGAAGTGCTTCTGGACAATGACTGAATTCTGGAAATGCAGGAGGAATTGAATCAATTCACTAGAAATGATTGTTGTACCCCAAAATTTGCCCTCCCATATTCCTCAAGACATTTCAAGAATAATCCCCCAAGTGGCTCAAGATTGCTCAGAAGTTAGACAGTCAAATAATCTCCTAAGGCAGTCAATCTCAAATTAGGGTTTTGTGTTGCATCAAGGTAATTGCATCAAAATGACCTCAAGTGCTTCCCAATGTCCTAATATGTTCTCAAGTTCGTCCATGTCAAATTTCAAGCCTTGCAGAGGTAGTTTGGCCAGTCAATTGCTCAAGAGGTCCAAAAATCGACTGTGTTAGGACAAAAGTCAACTGTGACCTACAAATAGTCAAACCTCAAGATTTTTTGTCAACATTCTCATTTTTAAGGATAATTCATCATTTGATCAAGGGTTGATCATGATTCGTCAAGGATTGCTCAAAATTCATCAAGACTCAAAAGTTGCTAAATTAGGGTTTTGTAGGAAAAGTCAATTCAACTTTGACCAAGAATAACTTTCTGATACATTATGATAAATGACCCATACAAAGATCATTTTGAATAGGATGAAATTACCTACAATCCATCTTCACACCCCAATATCAATAAATGCACTCACAAAAAGTTACAAATTTGGACATTATAGGTCATTTTTGAAAGTCAACAAAAAGCACCTTTTTTGCCAAAGCTTAAAACTTGAGTATGGAATATCAAAATGAGATTAGACCAAAAGGGTTGGTTATAGGACATCTCAAGGTTTCTAAAAAGTCCAAGAACACTTCCAAAAGTTCAAAATTGAAGAAGTTATGCATTGTTGAAGTTGGGCCTTTTTCCAAAATTGCCAAAAGTCAACTATCCACAAAAATTCAAATTTTGCCAAATGGGCCCACTTTTTTCCACTTGATTTGATCTTGTCACACCACACACGTGTCCTATCTTCAGTTTCATGTCCATTCATTGATTTCTCTATTTTATTTGATTTTTATTAATTTAATTCATTTTAAATCAATTTAAAATCAAATAAAATCCAAATCTTGATCAAATGGAATCTTTTTGATTGATACAGGTCTTTAACACCATTATGGACAAGATCAAATTCGTATCAAGCCTTATTATGCACAAAATATTGTATTTTTGATCAAATTGGAAAGGCTTTCATGGAGGATCATATCAAATCTTAATACATCAATGCTCATGGATTCAAGGCCCAAAATTAAACCTAATTGCTTCCCTTATACTTGTACAATGCAAAGGCACAGAAAACACGACCAAGAGGCTGCAGAATCAGAATACCAAACTTGAGAAAAATCTTGAAAAGTGTGAAACTGAAATCCATTCTAAAGGCGTTTTCAAGGCAAAAACTCCACGCCATTCAATTGCCAGGAGTCCACTGAAGCTATTGGAATCAAAATCAAGCCTTCTCCCTCCCTGAAACGCGCTGTAAGTCTTCCTAAAAACGACCCTGTACATGAAAATGCAACCTTGGATTCTTGCATCTTTTTGATAAATCATGGACATATTCTTGATCCTTGCATAATTTCCAAGCTATCTGCAATATCAAATTGTGTTTTTGTAGTCTGTAAAGCCCTACCCGAAACTAGGGTTTGGTTTTCTTGTTTTTAGGCGTTTTGATTTCAAGAAAAATAAGGGCAAACCATGGACAAGGTTGTGTTCAGGGAGGAGAGACGAGCATGGTGATGGTCTCCGTTTGCATTTATATGGCCTATAGTTCATTTTAGAAGCAAGGCACAGATCTTGCTGCGGATAAAAATCTGCAGGTAAGAAAACCAGTTTTACACGAAGAAGACGAAGGTGTGTCTTCTTCCTATTGGCTAATTTAAATTACGCGCCTTATTTTTATTAATTCTGGCATATTTATTTGTTTTACCATAGAATACTTAATACCTATTCCAATAACAATTAAATGGCAATGGTCCAGTGGCAAGCGTACTAGTGCAAAGTCCATTGGGACCTGGGTTCGAATCCCAGGTCCCCCATATATTTGTTGCATTTTATTTACAGGTGATCCAGTACATGCCAAGGCCTAAGATCTACCATATGCAATCATCTAATCAGGCGCCAGATGGCCTCCAGGCCAAATCTAAAGGCCAAGATTGAACGTGCATCATGTTCTCCAGTCAACCCAGGCATAGAGAATCTGGAAGGTCAACCAGGCTTGAACGTGAATGGGCCTCTGAATTGCTGAACAAACATCCATGTTTGGGCCCAACACCCCCCCATTGGGTTATTTCTTTTCTCTTTTATATTTCTTTTATTTAAATTGTTTTATTGTTTTTATTGTTAATTAACCAATTAATAATTTTTTCTCATAAAATCAAAAATACAAAAAATATTATTTTTATTTATTAAAATTAAATTTGACTTTATTTTTGTAAATAAATATTAACCTAATTAATTTAGTTTTAAATAGATATAACTTTTAATGATTTTTTGCAAAAAATTAAAATTAATGTAGAATATTAAGTTTTACTAACTTCAATTAAAATTATCTTATTTCCTTTAATATTCAAAAATCCAAAAATATTTTCATTAATTAATTAATTTAATTGTTAATTTAGACTTAGTTTCTTTTAATTCAAAAAAATAGCAAAAATCTTTTCTTTAATAAAAAGGGGTCAAAACCCTAAAAAATATGCCGATTTAATTTTCTTGCACGCGATCTATTTTACCAATATTGTAATTGCTTCTAGTATGTAATAGCTTTTAATTAGGACTTTATTTTATCGCTTTATTTTACTTTCCGCATTTTAAATTAAAGGGATGCTTTTGGCGATGTAAATACCCGACGCCTTGTAATAGTTTAGATTTAATTTCCGCAATTTAAATTCCACAAATTATTAACTGTTAGATGTTTGATAATAGGGAATGTATGACAAGATCAAATGTATGAACTTAAAATCAACATAGCTCACGCATGACATGTACAAAGATAAATAACCGAACTAACACACTCGCACATGCGCACTCTTAGGGTACACTCACTTGGTTGCCTTCGAACGTGGTCATTGAGTATAGGAAGTTTTAAAGGTAGTCCTCTTGTCCAAAGATCATAGTTGCCTCGAAACGGTTGCCTCAGATAAAATGATCTAAGACATTAGGGTTACCGCTAAGGCATCCTAACATTGCTTTAGTGACCACACGTCCCTTAATCGAATTGACCCGAAAACTCCAATGACGGTGCTACCTACTCATTCATAGTGGGATGGCATTGTCTAAAGGACATTTGTACATATTAATTCCTTTTTCGAGTAGGTAGATGATTCTTAAGTACTTGCTCCTTTTAAAACAAAACAAAACTTTTCGCACTCACACATTTCAAATAAAAAACTCTTTCAAACCCACAAAACACAAAGAAAAGCAAAATTTTGAAAACACTTTGAGCAAGTACCTAAGAGCCCGTGGATAACCACAAATAGAAAGGGTGTTAACACCTTCCCTTTCTATAATCTACCTCCCGAACCCGAGAAACATCTCGAAAAAGGAATTTTTCTGTGCTTTTTTCCTTTCCTTGTTGGATAAAATAAAAGTCAATGGCGACTCTTGCTTACCGCGACATTTTGCAAAAACAAACGCAAAACGCAAACCAGCATTCCAAAAACAGTTAGTTCTTTCCCACTGTATCACAGAACTGACGACTCTGCTGGGGAATCTATAAGTGAGGTGTACCTTAGGATTAGATCATTGTGTTTTCAATTGTATGCTTTGTATGATTTATATTTGTGGGCTTGTATCGGAGTTACTATAGATCCTAACCCGGATCTGGGAGATACCCTTTAGGTAAGTAGCAATAAATTGTGAGGGAGCTGTACAGCATAGACCGATACGGTTGAAGCAGTAGCTACGTTGGTGTGGCACTTTAGATTGTACCGATATCCCTTGTGTTGGAACAAGGAGAATATGGGTCATCTAAGGGGTCATTAAGCACCAACTGACCTTAGAACCTTTAAATTGACCAACTTGGCCATAGAACAATAACAATATGCTACACTCATTGAGACTAAACTCTCGCGATGATTCTGGCCACAAGAAAAGGTTGCTAAACTGGAATTATGACCGATCGAGGGTAGTCAGTGATATTGAGATCCTCTAGAACCCGATTACTATTTTTAGGACAGGTTTGAACCAACTAAACTGAAAGAGGGTAGTACCTAAGCTCCTTGCCAGCTTGAAATCTAAGGGCTCTCTATGTGACTTGTGTGCCTTTACCATGTTTACTATTTATGGATACTTGTGGTGTGCTTACTATCATGACATCATGACATCATAACATTGCATACATCTTGCATTGGACTAACCTATTTCAAAGACAGTAGGGATTCATCTTTGTTCTGTTTTGTAGGTCATCATGATGCCCATGCGTAGGAATACCTTCCGGATTAACTTTGTCCAGGTTCCCACCTTGCTGAAAGAGTTGGTTGCAAAGATGCCTGATACTACTTCCTTCCTCATGAGGCATGGTTATCTTCTCAGTTTGGTCACCTCCAAATTGGACGAGCAGATGATGAGTGTCCTAGTCCAATTCTATGATCCGATGTACCATTGTTTTACTTTTCAAGACTATCAGCTGGTTCCTACCCTAGAAGAATTCTCTGAGTTACTCGGTATCTCTGTTCTGGAACAAACCCCGTTTACTGGTTGGGAAAAGATGCTTAGGCCCGAAGAGATTGTTGCAGCCCTTCATTTGACCAAAGAGGGGGTAATGGATAATTGGGAGAGTAGAAGTGGAGCAAAGGGCTTTCTGACTAAGTTCTTGGTTGGTAAGGCTAACTATTCCTGGGATAGTTTAGACTTCAAGGCATTCGAGGATATTCTGGCTCTTCTGATATATGGCTTGGTATTGTTTCCGAACTCTGACTCCTTCGTTGATGTTAATGCGATAAAGATCTTCATCTCTCAGAATCCAGTACCCACTCTCCTGGGTGACATTCTTCATCAGCTCTATGCTCGTACTGCCCGAAAGCGGGGAACCTTGATGTGTTGTGCTCCTTTATTGGCAAGGGGGTTTATTTCGCACCTTCCCAAGTCAGTGCTGAAGAACAAAGAAGGCATGGGCTGGGCTTATAGGGTGATGTATCTCTCTCATAATGACATCATCTGGACTCTCAAGGGTATGGACGAGGTGACTATTATTGATCGATGTGGGGAGTACCCCAATGTTCCACTGTTAGGAACCCATGGAGGAATTTCTTATAACCCATGCTTAGCTCTACGTCAGTTTGGGAGAGCCAGAAGAGAAGGACCTCATGAGATGCTAATGCCTAGTATCATCTTTGATTTTCAAGGGGATAGTGACGAGCAACGTCGCAGATTCATAAGGGCTTGGGATAGAGTTCACCAATCTGATCCACATGAGCTAGGCCCAAAGACTTCACTTCCGATGGAGCCATATCTCAGATGGGTTCGTATCCATGCCCAAAAGCTGGGTATGCCGTATGAAGCCGTCTGGCCTGTCACTCTTAAAGTTGCTAATGAAGAAGGGGTTCTTCCAACTATCCTCCATCCTTATATGCCCACTGACATTGGGGCACTGAAGAGATCTTGGATGCAACTGAGGGAAGAACGGGATTCTTACCGAGAGAAGTTCAACGAGCAAGAGCAGAAGATCCAGAGGTTGACCAGACAGTTGGAGAACGAGCAGATTCTTAATGACTATGTCTGCACTGATAAGAAGAGACCATGGGAGAATTGATGGACCTTTGATGATTTCCTTTCCAGTTTTATTTACTTTTCAGTATTTCCATTCTTGTAACACCCTGAGGGCATCAGTTGAACAATTTGAATTCCAAAGTTTTTCTAATAAAGTGTGTTTCCTTTCTGGTTTACAAATTTGAATCTCCCGATTGTCTTTGAAATCATAAATCATACGCATTTCATCCCACGCACTTCATAAACAGGTACCTATTACAGGTCTCTTATCTTCTTCGCTGTTTATTTTAGCACTCGTCATGTCTGCTGAACCTTCAACTGAGCAAGCTATCAAGGCCCTCCAGGCCCAGAATGCCCAATTCCAAGAGTTGTTCATGAATCTAGCTAAGGGTCAGCAAGACCTGAAGACCTTGATTCTGAAAGAGAAGAAGAAGAAGAAGAGGACAATCCTGTTCAACACGGGGCACAGGTTTGGAAACAGGCTTCAGAATGAAGTTAATTTGACTACCTCATATGGAGGGAAAGATAGTCAAGAGGAAAGGAGGGCTCCTAGCCCTATGGTCTCCGACAACGAGACGGACTTCGATGAAGAACAGTATCCTCCTGCTGAGGATAGATACAAACAATTGGAAGACCGGTTGAGTGCTATGGAGGTTCAAAAGGTGCCTGGTCTAGACTTTGGCGATCTGGGTCTATCATCTGGGGTGGTGATTCCCCACAAATTCAAGGCACCAGCCTTTGCTAAGTATGATGGAGTTTCTTGTCCGAAGCTTCACCTCCGGTCATATGTGAGGAAGATTCAGCCGTACACCGCTGATAAGAACCTATGGATCCATTTCTTTCAAGACAGTCTCTTAGGGACTCATCTTGAGTGGTTCTATCAGTTGGACGGAGCCAGTATCCGCAGTTGGGAAGATTTGGCTACTGTATTCTACAGGCAGTATCAGTACAACTCCGACCTTGCTCCCACGCGTACCCAACTCCAGGGTATGTCAATGGGAACGGGTGAAGGATTCAAAGATTATGCTCAGAAGTGGAGGGACCTCGCCGGAAGAGTACAACCACCCTTGGCTGATCGGGAGCTTATGGACATGTTTCTGGGGACCTTGTCTGGTCCATTTTTCAACCACCTGATTGGAAGCTCTTCATCTGGGTTTACAGAGCTTATTTTGACCGGTGAGAGGATTGAGGCTGGTATTAAGGCTGGTAAGATACAGAAGGGTGCCTCATCAAGCACCGAAAAGAAGCCATTTAAGAAAGAGTCCAACGCTGTCTACAGTGCAAGAAGACAGAATAGACCTGAACACCTCCAAGCTATTAATGCGGTGGTTATTTCAAAACCTGCTGGTACTCCTCAGTACAATAATCAAAAAAGGACGAGAGGCCTCAAAGATAATTCACTCGTCTCAGCATGACTTTGTCTCAGATTCTACCATAGTTGCTGAAGACCAATCTGGTGATTCTAAAGGAAGCTCCGAAGAATCCAAATACAACATCACCAAAGTATAACCCTAATGCCCGCTGTGCTTACCACTCTAATAGCCCGGGGCATAATACAGATGATTGTTGGGTTTTGAAGAACAAGGTACAAGACTTGATTGATGCGAAAGAGATCGAGTTCGGAGCTCTAGAGAAGCCTAAACAAGATACAGGGGTGAATGCTATCAGGGATGACGATGATGAAGAGTTTGATATCGACAGTTGGATCTACCCGACTGCCAATGGTGGATTAAGCAACTGGACAGCGAAGGATTCTATGCCCGTTTCTGTTATCACCCAATAATGAAACTTTTTATTTTGAATATGTAACAGACAATGTTTTAAACTTTATGACCCGATGTCTTACCCGGGGCACTGTGGCTTCATTTGTGAGGGCTTTTGTGTGTCATTTTCATATATCATTAATAAAAGCATTGGACATTCTTGCATTTCAAATTTTGCGCTCCTTGTTTTTCTTTATTATATATTGCAAAACAGCTATTTACACACACTCACATATACAGGTCCATATCCACTCTGGATATCACTGGTAACAACTCTGCTACTGCCAGTTATGACTTCGAAAATCCGATCAACTTAGCCGAAGACGAAGGTGAAGATGATTGTGAAGTGCCTGGTGAACTTGCAAGACTATTACTCCAGGAAGAGAAGGTTATTCAGCCACACGAAGAACCGGTAGAATCAGTGAATCTGGGTACTTAGATAGACAAGAAAGAGGTCAAGGTTGGTGCAAATCTGGAGCTTAGTGTGAAGCAACGGTTGATTTAGATGTTGTGCAACTATGTTAAGATCTTTGATTGGTCTTACGAAGATATGCCTAATTTGGATACTGATATTGTGGTTCATTGCCTACCTACCAAGGAAGACTGTCCTCCAGTAAAACAGAAGGCTCGCCGAATGCGCCCAGAGATGTCTGAGAAAATCAAGGCTGAAGTTATGAAACAGTTTGACACCGGTTTTCTAGCAGTTACTTCTTACCCTCAGTGGGTGGCCAATGTGGTTCCTGTGCCGAAGAAAGATGGTAAGGTCCGAATGTGTGTTGACTATAGGGATCTGAACAGGGCAAGCCCCAAGGATGATTTCCCTCTACCTCATATCGACGTTCTAGTTGACAACACTGCTCAGTACAAGGTATTCTCCTTTATGGATGGTTTCTCCGGTTATAATCAGATCAAAATGGCTCCTGAAGACATGGAGAAGACAACCTTTGTTACTCAGTGGGGTACCTTTTGTTACAAGGTCATGCCTTTTAGACTGAAGAATGTTGGGGCAACGTATCAGCGTGCCATGGTTGCTTTGTTTCATGACATGATCCATCATGAGATAGAGGTATATGTCGATGATATGATTGCAAGGTCCCAGACTGAGGAAGAACACCTTGACCATCTGCAGAAGCTGTTTGACAAGCTGAAGTTGTACAAGCTAAGGTTAAACCCGAACAAGTGCACCTTCGGGGTGAGATCTGGTAAACTGCTGGGTTTCATCGTGAGAGACAAAAGTATTCAAGTGGATCCGGCAAAAGTGAAAGCTATACAGGAGATGCCAGCTCCCAGAATAGAGAAAGAAGTCAGAGGCTTTCTAGGACGACTAAGCTACATTGCCCGATTCATCTCGCACCTGACTGCTACTTGTGAGCCAATCTTAAAGCTACTGAAGAAAGATCAAGTGGTAGGTTGGAACGATGAATGCCAGACCGCTTTCGAAAGGATCAAAGAGTATATCCAAGAGCCACCTATTCTGATGCCTCCAGTTGAAGGGAGACCTTTGATCTTATACTTGACAGTACTCGACAATTCAATGGGTGTGTGTGACGGGGCAGCATGACGAGTTTGGCCGAAAAGAGTATGCTATTTATTACCTTAGCAAAAAGTTTACCGACTATGAGACCCGATACTCACTACTTGAGAAAACTTGTTGCGCTTTGGTATGGGCTGCTCACCGGCTGAGACAGTATATGTTGACTCACACTACTCTATTGATATCAAAGATGGATCCAATCAAGTATATCTTCGAGAAGCCTGCCTTGTCCGGAAGAATAGCAAGATGGCAGATGATCTTGACTGAGTATGACATCCAATATACGACCCAAAAGGCAATTAAGGGAAGTGTGTTGGCAGATCATTTGGCACATCAGGAAGTGGACGATTACCAGTCTATGAACTTTGAATTCCCAGATGAGAGTATCATGATCGTGAATGACTGTGAGACACCTGGACCAGATGAAGGACCTGAGGAAGGATCCCGATGGTCTATGTACTTTGATGGAGCTTCGAACGCTTTGGGTAACGGCATTGGCGCTGTGATCATATCTCCTAAAGGCTCTCATACTCCGTTCACCACCCGACTATGTTTCAACTGCACCAACAATATGGCAGAGTATGAAGCGTGCATCATGGGTCTTCGAGCTGCTATTGACCTAAGGATTAAGTTTCTAAGTGTCTTCGGAGATTCCGCTCTCGTGATCAGTCAGATAAAAGGCGAGTGGGATACGAAACACCCGAACCTTATTCCTTACAAGGAGTATGTTTCGACTTTGCTTCCCCATTTCGAAGAGATAACTTTTGAACACTTTCCTAGAGAGGAGAATCAGTTAGCGGACGCGCTGGCTACTATGTCTTCTATGTTCAAAGTTAATTGGGACAATGAGGCTCCCCGAATCATCATTGAAAGATTAGACGAACCTGCACATTGTTGCGATCTTGAGATTGAAGAGGTAACAGAAAAGCCCTGGTATCATGAGGTGAAGAGGTATCTTGAAGCTCAAGAATACCCCGAGGGTGCATCTGTTAATGATAAAAAGTTTCTGAGGAGGTTCGCGGCGAAATTCTTCATCAGCAATGGTATCCTTTACAAGCGTAACCATGATTCGACCTTACTACGTTGTGTGGATAAGAATGAAGCAGAAAGGATCATGGCGGAGTTACATGAAGGTACCTTCGGAACTCACTCCAGTGGACATACCATGGCAAAGAAAATCCTTCGGGCAGGATATTATTGGTCCATAATGGAAGCTGACTGTTATCAGCATTCTCGGACATGTCACAAGTGCCAAGTCTATGTTGATAAGGTGCACATACCTCAAGTTCCTCTGAACATCTTGACAGCACCTTGGCCTTTTGCAATATGGGGCATTGATATGATCGGCGAGATTAGACCTACGACATCCAACGGGCATTGTTTCATCCTGGTAGAAATTGATTACTTTACGAAGTGGGTTGAAGCAGCTTCCTTTGCTACGGTAACCAAGAATGTTGTGGCACGGTTCATTCGGCATAATCTGATTTGTCGATACGGTGTACCAGAGAGGATCATTACGGACAATGGTACCAATCTTAACAACAAGATGATCACTGAGCTCTGCGAGAAATTCAAGATACATCATCACAACTCTTCTCCCTACCGGCCGAAGATGAATGGGGATGTGGAAGCAGCTAATAAGAATATTAAGAAGAATGTGCAGAAGATGACAGTGACGTACAAAGATTGGCACGAGATGTTACCATATTCTCTTCATGGGTACCGTACCTCATCGCGGATGTCAACAGGGGCAACACTCTGTTCCTTGGTATATGGTATGGAGGATGTCTTGCCTATCGAAGTTCAGATACCCTCTCTCCGAATCATGAAGGATGCAGGTTTGAGTGAAGATGACTGGATTCAGACCCAGCTTGATCAACTGAACCTAATCGACGAAAAGAGACTTACTGCTATTTGTCATGGTCAAACGTACCAAAAATGGATGATCAAGGCATTTAATAAGAAAGTTAGACGACAAGAGTATCAAGTTAGGGACCTCGTAATCAAGCGCATTATTCTACCTCAAGGTGATCCCAGGGGCAAATGGACCCCTACTTACGAAGGGCCATTTGTGGTTAAGAACATTTTCTCAGGAGGAGCTATGATTCTAACCACCATGGATGGTGACGACCTTCCTCACCCCGTCAATGCAGACATGGTAAAAAGATACTACGCATAATCAAAGACCCGCTAGGTTGACTGGCCTAGGCAAAAATAAGGGCTTCCCGGCGAACCAAAAGGGTTCGGGCAAAAATAAGGGATGAAAATGAAAAAAATCTGTACACCCGACAAGTCGAAAACCTGAAAAGGCGGCTTGGGCAAAAAAGGGTATCCCGGTGCACTGAAAACCCGAAAGGGCGGTCCAGGCAAAAATTAGGGATCAAAGCATAACACTATGTCTCATTGGATCACCTTGTATCCAGACTTCACTATCAACTATCAAGCTCAGACGACACTAATCAATCTGATTCATCTTCAACCAACAGCAAAGCGATGAGATGCTCGAGGACATAAAGACAATAGCAGAGTTGGAACCCAGTGGGATCATTCACATAACTGTTTTGTTTTCTTTTTTCACAAATGGTGTAAATTCTATTGTTCGGCGGCGTTCTCTTACTAGGACGTCAGCCTCTTGTACAAAAACGCCTATTTACAGGCCAAACTTCAAAATCAATACAAATTCATTTTCAGACAAATTTCAAATTGTTTTCCCTTTATCTGTTTTATTTTGCAAAGAACGTCCAAGGTTCATTTTTGATATATGCATTTGACATTAATTGCTGCTCATAAATATTTACATGCGAAACAAAAGATGAATTACTGGTAATAGTAGAAACATGGGCAAATAAGAATTGTCCGAACTATACAGTTGCTCTGTCCACCAGGTACCAAGGTATATTCAGCTGAAGAATATGGCTAAGATACTTTCACTCCCCGCAGAATAAGGTAGTGATGATAGCTCTCCCAGCTGAGACTCGCAGCTATGAACGAATCAGCAATACTCTCCCCAAGCAGAGTTGGTCTACCATCAGCACTAAAAAGGTCTTAATATTCCCCCAACGGAGTATAAGAATATTCCCCAGCAAGTATAAGAGTATCCCCGACAGTCTTAATATTCCTCAACAGAGTATAAGAATGTTCCCCGGCAGAATACAAGATACCCCAGTGGAGTCAATATTTTCCCAGCGCGGTCTGAAAAAGCTTCCCCAATAGAGTTAAAGCATCATCCCCAGTAGACTCTGGAAATTTACCCCCAGCGGAGTACAAAATAAATCTCCCCAGCCAAATTCAGAGGGTTGTCCCCACAAGAGTCTAACAGGGTTATCCCCAGCAAGTTGCAACTGAAAGATCGTCCCCAGCGAAGTTCTTTCCTTTCACAAACAGGATTCAACCCTCAACAGATTTAATATCACCAGTAACGGTAATCCACCCCCAGCGGAGTTTATCGTTGAAATCCCCAACAGAGCTTATCAGCGGAATCCCCAGCGGAGTTCATCGTTAAAATCCTCAGGAGAACATCTCTTCCCCACAAAGTAATCCCCCTCGGAGTAATCTCCTCATCAGTTTATTCCCTAACGGAGTCATCCTCTCCTGCAGGTTTATTCTTGCAATCATCTTCGTTCATCATCCCCAGTGGAAACGAAGAATTCAAATCTATTCTCCAGCAGCTATTCGGGATTTATTTTCCCCAGCTAAAACATCACATTTCCATACATCATGATACATGCTTAAACGCATCATATAATACAATCTCATTTATGTTGAGAACATCATTGCTTGATCCATATCATGCATTGCATGACTGACCTTTACCTTTCAGGAAAGATGCAGTTAAATTCTCAACTATGTCAAAGGAGACAAAATCAGTTAAATCGATTCCTAAAGATTTTTCTGAGGCCAATTCAGTCAATGGAGACAAAATCAGTTAAATTGACTCCTAAAGATTTTTCTGAGGCAAAGCCAATCAATGGAGACAAAATCAGTTAAATCGATTCCTAAAGATTTTTCTGAGGCAAAGCCAGTCAATGGAGACAAAATTAGTGAAATCGATTCCTAAAGATTTTTCTGAGGCCAACCAGTCAATGTAGACAAAACCAGTTAAATTGATTCCTAAAGATTTTTCTAAGGCCAATTCAGTCAATGGAGACAAAATCAGTTAAATCGATTCCTAAAGATTTTTCTGAGGCCACCCGTCAATGGAGACAAAACCAGTTAAATCGATTCCTAAAGATTTTTCTGATGCGAACACAGTCAATGGAGACAAAAACCAGTTAAATCGATTCCTAAGGATTTTTCTAATGCGAACCGGTCAATGGAGACAACCCGTCAAAGGAGACAACCCGTCAATGGAGACAACCCGTCAAAGGAGACAACCCGTCAATGGAGATAACCCGTCAAAGGAGACAACCCGTCAAAGGAGACAACCCGTCAATGGAGACAATCTGTCAATGGAGACAACCCGTCAATGGAGACAACCCGTCAATGGAGACAACCCGTCAAAGGAGACAACCCGTCAAAGGAAACAACCCGTCAAAGGAGACAACCCGTCAATGGAGACAACCCGTCAATGGAGACAACCCGTCAATGGAGAAAACCCGTCAAAGGAGAAAACCCGTCAATGGAGACAACTCGTCAAAGGAGACAACTCGTCAAAGAAGACAATCCAGTCAAAAGAGACAAAAACCCCTCTGGTCCAGTTAAATCGATTCCTAAAGATTTTTCTGTGAAATCAAGATTCTCAAATAAGCTTTTGTTTTGATGAAGACAAACCATGGCTAAAAAAGAAGGCAAAGACTTTGGTCAAGCATCTAAGCATCTAAGGATAATATCTTCAATCAAAGCTCTCAACATCTTTTGAAGGTACAATAATATTATCTACTTTGATCTTAAGATATAGATGCTTAAAAACGAAAAAGAAATGTTTAAAAATAATACTCAAGCCTTTCAAAGATTAATTTTCATTTTTCATATGCATGCAATCGATTTACATCTCAGTGCAATCGATTGCACTCTTTAAAAATTACAAATCTTTTGCTTCTGTTTCTTGATGCAATCAATTACATAGTTTGTGCAATCGATTGCACACTTAAAATTTTCAAAATAATTGATTATGTCTTAGCATGCAATCGATTACATAGTTGGTGCAATCGATTGCACTCAGTTAAATTTTGCTACTGACTTTGTATGCAATCGATTACATTGTTAATGCAATCGATTGTACTCTTAAAATTTTGAAAATATAGCTATTGAAAACCTTGTGCAATCGATTACACTAAAGGTGCAATCGATTACACACTGCACGAATTTGAAAAATTATAGCTTTGTTCATGCCTTTTGATCATGCCTTTTCATTACATCTTTTCACTCAAACTTGGCATTTGTTCATGATACATTTCCAGATCTTCATGATGTTTCAAAAGGGTGTTATGAACATATAAATATTCAATTTCAAATTCATATCTAACACCTTTTTTCATAATATTTTTCTGAACTTTAAAAATACAAACTCAAGCATTCTTCATTTTCATGCATAAGTTTTCTGCATTTATTTTCATACTTTAAAATAGAAAACTTTGAGCAAATATATCTTGAGTCTTTGTACAATATTATTATTGAAAGAATAAGATTATACATTGTCAAAATCACTCTTAAGTGATCAATATACTCTACTCACTCAAACTCACAAATTGTTTTTACTTACTTATTTTCCAGGATTGTTGGAATTAAGTTTAAGTGTTTTTGTTGAAATCTTGTTTCTCCAAGTTGTTGGATACAAGTGTAGTTACATTGAGAGGATTGTTCTCATAGGTAACTTAGTGAAAATCCAAGAGGATTGTTCTTGGTCCAAGAGGATTGTTCTTGGTTTGGTTGGTAGTTCTTATGTAAGTTTGCCACAATAAGGAAATCTCTTTCATGTTGAAAGGGGACTGGAGTACTCTCGGACTGTGAGGGGAACCAGGATATATTGCCCGTGTCTCTTTATTTTTCTGCATGTTTAAGCTTTCCTAAAATCTCTTATAACCAGAAAAATAAGAACCATCATCACTAAAAACCAGAATTTTTAAAAGTACCTAATTCACCCCCCCCCCCTCTTAGGCGCACTTCGTACTTACAATTGGTATCAGAGCAGGTTATAGGTAACCTGCTCCTAAAAGATCCAGAATGGCTTCCGCAAATCATAATCCCGTTTTCAGAGATGGTGGTAGTAACAACAAACCTCCTCTATTATGTGGTGAATATTTTGACTTCTGGAAAATACGCATGAAGGCGCATCTAGAAGCACAAGGAGAATAAATTTGGGATGCCGTCAAAAATGGTCCATTTATCCCGGTTACGGTAATCAATGGTGTTGGCTCTTCAAAGCCTAAAACTGCATGGGACGATGATGATAAAAAGAAAGTTCTCTATGACAAAAAGGCAATAAACCTTCTTCAAGGTGCACTTAGTATGGACGAATTCTTCCGTGTCTCGACATGCAAAACAACAAAGGAAATATGGGATACCTTGGTACAAACTCATGAAGGAACGGCTGAAGTAAAAAGATCAAGGCTAAATACCCTAAGTCAAGAATACGAACTATTTAGAATGCAGCCCGGAGAATCCATTCTTGACTTACAAAAGAGATTTGTGCACTTAACAAATTATCTAAGTGCTCTTGGTAAAACTTTGACAAATGATGAATTGAATCTGAAAGTACTTAGGTCCTTAACAAGGGAATGGCAACCAAAGGTAACGGCAATTTCAGAAAAGAAAAGTCTCTCCAACATGACATCCACAACTTTATTTGGAAAACTTCAAGAATACGAAACGGAACTCGGAATACTCGAAAAGCATGAAAATAAAGAGAAGAAATCCAAGAATATTGCTTTGAAGATAGACTCCAAGGAAGTTGAAAAGGAAAACAATCCAGAACAAGATGAAAACTTCATGCTTCTTGTTAAAAGGCTTGGTAAGTTCTTCGGTAGAAATGACAAACCTTTTTCTCATTCAAAAGGAAAGAAACATTTTCAGAAAAAGGAAGGCTCCACATCAACACAAGAAATCACATGTTATGAATGTGGTAAGCAAGGTCATATCAAGCCAGATTGTCCAAAACTCTCCAAGAAAGGTGGCTTCAAAAGCAAGAAGGGATTCAAGAACAAAAAGGATTATGTAGCATGGGAGGATAATGAAATAAGTTCCTCATCTGATTCTGATAGTGATAAAAGTGCAAATCTAGCATTGATGGCCTCACACCATTCCGATGATGAAGACAATGAGGTTAGTAATGAATTTTCTCTTTTTGATAGTGATGCCCAAGGTGCTATAGATGAACTATTGAATTAATGCAAAATTCTGTATAAAACCATTTCATCACAAAAGAAACAAATTTCATCTCTAGAAGAAAAATATGTTTCAATGGAAAAAGATTTCAAAGAAGAAAAACAAAAATCAAGTGATGAACAAAAACAGAATTTTGTATGCAAAAATTGTGATTCACTCTCTTTCCAAATTGTCCAATTAAAAAGAGTCATTGAAAGATATGAAAAAGGGAAAATTGGATTGGAAGGTGTTCTTAGCCAACAAAGATACTCCAATGATAAAAGTGGACTTGGATATTCAAAGTTCTCAAAACCAAGTTCTAACAAAACTATCTTTATTAAGGCAAGTGATCAATCTTCCAAAGAGAAAGTGAACAAACCTAAAATAGTTCGTCACTATCCGAAAAAGAAAACATTTCCTAAGAAGAAATCTTATCCTTCTAGATATAGAAGTAAATTTGAACCTACTTGTTTTTATTGTGGTATTAAAGGCCATACACCTAATGCTTGCTATGTTAGAAACTTCAGTGTGGCAAGTGGGCATTATGTATGGGTAAATAAAGGCACTAATTATGAAGGACCCAAAGCAACTTGGGTACCTAAAAAAACCTAATTTATTTTGCAGGTATGCTTGAAGACCACATGCAATCTTTGGTATCTTGATAGTGGTTGTTCAAAGCATATGACAGGAGACATAAACCAATTTTCACATCTAGCGCTAAAGGCCAAGGGTTTTGTCACTTATGGAGACAATAATAAGGGAAGAATCCTAGGCAAAGGCAAAGTTGGTGCTCCACCTTTCACATCCATTGAAGATGTTCTTTATGTTGAAGGACTAAAGCACAATCTTCTAAGTATTAGCCAACTTTGTGACAAAGGATTCAAAATCAAGTTCACCAAGGATGAATGTTTGATAGAAGATGAAGTCACTCATGAGGTTATACTTAAAGGTAAAAGAATCAATAATATATTTATGATTTCCCTTGATGATCCATATTTGAAGGTTAAATGTCTCATGGCAAACAACGATGATTCATGGCTTTGGCACAAAAGAACTGCTCATATTCATATGGAACACTTGAATAAGTTAATCAAGCATGATCTTGTCATTGGATTGCCTAAAAGAAATTTCGTCAAAGATAGACTATGCGATGCTTGTCAAAAGGGGAAACAAACTAGATCAACTTTCAAATCTAAGAATGTGGTGTCCACTACTAAGCCACTACAATTGTTACATATGGATCTATTTGGTCCATCGAGAACAAGGAGTTTCGGAGGTAATGTATATGCTTTGGTTATTGTTGACGATTTCTCTAGATATACTTGGACATTCTTTTTAGTGCATAAAAGTGATGCATTCAAGGCGTTCAAGAAGTATGCTAAACAAATTCAGAATGAGAAGTCTTTAACAATTGCCTCAATAAGAAGTGACCATGGCGGAGAATTCCAAAATGCTCTATTTGAATAATTCTATGGAGAACATGGAATATCTCAAAACTTCTCGGCACCAAGGACCCCACAACAAAATGGAGTGGTTGAAAGAAAGAATAGGTCTCTTGTGGAACTTGCTAGAACCATGCTTAGCGACTCAAATCTTCCAAAATACTTTTGGGCGGATGCGGTGAGCACGGCATGTTTTGTTAGCAATAGAGTTAACATTAGACCAATCTTAAAGAAAACTCCATATGAACTTTTCAAAGGGAGAAAACCAAATATTGATTTCTTTCATATCTTTGGGTGTAAATGCTTTGTCCTTAACAATGACAAAGATAATTTGGGTAAGTTTGATGATAAATCCGATGAAGGTATATTCCTTGGTTACTCACTTTCTAGTAAAGCATATAGAATTTACAACAAAAGAACTTTAAATATTGAAGAATCTATGCATGTTTCGTTTGATGAAACTAACCCCTCCAAGGAGGATAATATTGTTTGTGATAATGATGATGAAATTTTAGAAGGTCCTCAAGAAAATTCTTCCAAGGATCAATCCATTCAACTAGAAAAATCACCTCAACAAGAATAGAATCTCAATGATCTACCAAAAGAATGGAGAACTCATAGAGATCATCCTATTGATAAAGTAATTGGTGATATAAGTCAAGGCGTGTCTACAAGATTAAATCTCAAGGATGCTTGCCTAAACATGGCGTTTGTCTCTCAAATTGAACCCTCCAAAGTTGATGAAGCTTTAGGCGATGACCAATGGATCATAGCTATGCAAGAAGAATTGAATCAATTTGAAAGGAATCAAGTTTGGGAACTCGTTCCTAGGCCAAGCAATAAACACATTATAGGAACAAGATGGGTGTTCAAAAACAAACTTGACGAGAATGGAATAATTGTTTGCAACAAAGCAAGATTGGTAGCACAAGGCTATAATCAAGAAGAAGGAATAGACTTTAAAGAAACTTTCTCTCCAGTTGCAAGGTTAGAAGCTATTCGTCTCTTACTTGCCTATGCTTGTTCATTAAATTTTCAGCTTTTCCAAATGGACGTCAAAAGCGCATTCTTGAATGGATATATCACTGAAGAAGTATTCGTCAAGCAACCCCCGGATTTCGAAGACTTCAAGAATCCATCTCATGTATTTAAATTAAGAAAAGCTCTCTATGGACTGAAACAAGCACCAAGGGCATGGTACGATCGTTTAAGCAACTTCTTATGCGAAAAGGGTTTCGAAAAAGGCAAAGTTGACAAGACTCTATTTATCAAGAAAATCAAAGGCGACACTTTGCTAGCACAAGTCTACGTTGATGACATCATCTTAGGTTCTTCAAATCAAGAAATGTGTGAAGAGTTCTCATCAATGATGCAAGGAGAATTTGAAATGTCCATGATGGGAAAAATGAACTATTTTCTTGGACTTCAAATCAAACAACTTAAAGATGGCATCTTCATCAACCAATCCAAATATTGCAAAGAACTCTTGAAAAGGTTTGACATGGATAGTTGCAAAGAAATGTCTACACCTATGGGTTCTGGTTCTTATGTTGATCAAGATGAATCAGGCGTTTCCATCGACATCACTAAATATCGAGGTATGATTGGCTCCTTATTATATTTGATGGCAAGCCGTCCTGACATAATGTTCAGTGTTTGTCTCTGTGCCCGCTTTCAAGCTAACCCAAAGGAATCTCATCTCACGGCGGTAAAGAGGATCATGAAGTATCTCAAAGGGACAAAAAATGTTGGATTATGGTATCCAAAAGGTAGTATCTGCAACTTAATTGGTTATTCTGACGCGGATTATACAGGATGTAAAACAGATAGAAAGAGCACAAGTGGAACTTGTCACATTCTTGGTAATGCATTAGTATCTTGGGCCTGCAAGAAACAAACATGTGTTGCTCTAAGCACGGCCGAAGCTGAATATATTGCAGTGGGTAGTAGTTGCGCTCAAATTTTGTGGCTAAAACAACAACTTCGTGACTACACACTCGATCTAGGGTGCATTCCTCTAAGATGCGACAACACAATTGCAATCAACATCACAAAGAATCCCGTCATGCATTCAAGGACCAAACATATACACATTCGACATCATTTTCTCCGTGACCATGTTCTTTAAGGAGATGTCGAGGTAACCTTTGTAGATACTCATAATCAACTTGCCGATATCTTCACCAAACCTTTGGCAAAAGAACCATTCTATAAAATTCGGCGAGAGCTCGACATTCTTGACGAACGCGACGTATAAGGTGCATTCTACCCTTGATATTTCTCTTATATATGCTTTTATATTTGCCATATATGTTTTTATGCTATGTGATACTTATATTTTCAAGAAAAATTTGGTTTTGGACAATTTTTGTTGGTGCAAATCGATTGCACAAAGAGTATAATCGACTGCACAAAGAAATTTTTCAGTTTTGTCCATTATGTTTCATGTGAAAATCGATTGCACTATGGGATTTTTGCTTTAATTTTTGGTTCTATTTGTGTGCAAATCGATTGCACAAGGTAATGCAATCGATTGCACGCACTGAAAGTTGCTTTTATGACAGAAAATTAATATTGGTCAAAATTTATCTCTCATCTTCCCAAGACAAATACACTTCAATTCTAATAACTCATCTCATACCTACCAAAATCACAAAAGCTTTCTCTTTCCCAAAACCTTCTCTCTCTCATATAAACCCTAAAAACACAAAATCTAAAACACCATTTTCATGGCTTCAAGAACCAAGAGAAAGGCATCAGCTTCAGATAAAAAGAAGATTGACTCATCATCCAATCCACTGCTGTCAACTCTCACTGAGCAACAAGAAGTCAGATTTGTCAAAGACTTCCAAAGGAAAATTGTTTCCAACCCTAAGTATGGTATTCTCACATCCTTCCCTGAAGAATGTTTTTCATTTCAGAATGATCTAGCTGCTTATGGTTTGGAACCATTGATTTCTTCGTATGGTCCATACTACCCGGATCTGGTAAGAATGTTTTTCAGTAATCTAACCCCCTACAAGGAAAAGATTGTCACATATGTGCTGGGCACTCGTATCTCTCTAACTCCTTAGGTTGTTGGTGAGATCTTGCATATTCCTTTCACCGGAAGCTTCCTATATGATCCTGAAGACGAGATATGGGATGGCTATACGAAAAAGGGATTCTTTTACAGCATTGGGCGGTTAAGTGAAGCTGAATTTCGCGCCAAACGGATACGTGGTCTTGGCAGAGTAATTCCTTCCAGAGATTCTTAGAGTGCAGGTAACCTCTATATAGACGATTATTTATTTTATTATTTCTTGTTCTATATACTTTTCCCAAGGGCTGGAAACCATTGCACGGTTATCGACTTCGAGATGCAGCTTATTTATGCAAGGAAGAAAGGGATTAATGTAAACTGGGCAAGAATGATGATGATGCATATGCTCAGAGTGGATGAAAAATCAAAATTCCTTCCTTATGCTTATTTTGTCACATTGATTATGGAGGAATTTGGTGTAGATTTTCGCGGTTTTGAAAAGGTGGATATGGATCCTATTTCAAGCAGAATTTCAATTAAGAATGTTGATTCAAGGATGGGCATACACTTTAATCCGGAGACAAAGACCATCACCTATATTGGTGAAGATGTTGTTGGCAATGAAGATAAAGACCAAGAAGTTGAAGGCGGTGAAGCTATACCTCCTCCTCCTACTGCTCCCTCTGGTCCAAGCAACCAAGAACTCATGGACTACATGGCTCAACAGTTTGCTTCTATGAACACCAACATCAACAGTCAATGGAGTGCAATAAATGACTCCAGTACAACCCGAATGAATGATTTTTGCTCGGATGTGAACCAACAATTCTCATACCTTTATTCTCACCTGCATATCCCACCATATGACCCAAACAACCCAGCTGCACCTCCTCCTCATTACACAGAACCTCCACTGCAACAACAATTTTCCAACCAGGGCTCATGGCCTAACAACCATCCAGACATTCATCACCCCTAATGTTCTGGCTGCTATTGTTTTTTCTGTTATGTTGTTATCTTTCAGTGTTTCATTCGTTCAACTTTTATGTGTAACTCTTAAACAATGTTAGTTAATGTTTTTTCTCTATAATTTTTTTTTATTTTTTTGTCAAAATATTGCTCGATTATTATTTGCTTGACGCATCTTTCCCTTCTTTTTGATAATGTCAAAGGGGGAGAAAGATGTATGGTATTTTATGCTTGTATTTTCCTTGTCTTATCTTTTCAAGGTACTCTCCATTCAAGATGAAGAATTGAAAAGGATTTCAACCCTCTCCTACATAGGGGGAGTTTTGCATCTCAGGGGGAGAAGCTCTTCCGGAAAGTACATCGCATAAAGAAAGATTGTTTGTCATCATCAAAAAGGGGGAGAATGTGAAATCAAGCTTCTCAAATAAGCTTTTGTTTTGATGAAGACAAACCATGGCTAACAAAGAATGCAAAGACTTTGGTCAAGCATCTAAGCATCTAAGGATAATATCTTCAATCAAAGCTCTCAACATCTTTTGAAGGTACAATAATATTATCTACTTTGATCTTAAGATATAGATGCTCAAAAATGAAAAAGAAATGTTTAAAAATCATTCTCAAGCCTTTCAAAGATTAATTTTCATTTTTAATATGCATGCAATCGATTTACATCTCAGTGCAATCGATTGCACTCTTTAAAAATTCCAAATCTTTTGCTTCTGTTTCTTGATGCAATCGATTACATAGTTTGTGCAATCGATTGCGCACTTAAAATTTTCAAAACAATTGATTCTGTCTTAGCATGTAATCGATTACATAGTTGGTGCAATCGATTGCACTCAGTTAAATTTTGCTACTGACTTTGTATGCAATCGATTACATTGTTAATGCAATCGATTTCACTCTTAAAATTTTGAAAATATAGCTGTTGAAAACCTTGTGCAATCGATTACACTAAAGGTGCAATCGATTACACACTGCACGAATTTGAAAAGTTACAGCTTTGTTCATGCCTTTTGATCATGCCTTTTCATTACATCTTTTCACTCAAACTTGGCATTTGTTCATGATACATTTCCAGATCTTCATGATGTTTCAAAAGGGTGTTATGAACATATAAATATTTAATTTCAAATTCATATCTAACACCTTCTTTCATAATATTTTTCTGAACTTTAAAAATACAAACTCAAGCATTCTTCATTTTCATGCATAAGTTTTCTGCATTTATTTTCATACTTTAAAACAGAAAAATTTGAGCAAATATATCTTGAGTATTTGTACAATATTATTATTGAAAGAAGAAGATTATACATTGTCAAAATCACTCTTAAGTGATCAATATACTCTACTCACTCAAACTCACAAATTGTTTTTACTTACTTATTTTCCAGGATTGTTGGAATTAAGTTTAAGTGTTTTTGTTGAAATCTTGTTTCTCCAAGTTGTTGGATACAAGTGTAATTACATTGAGAGGATTGTTCTCATAGGTAACTTAGTGAAAATCCAAGAGGATTGTTCTTGGTCCAAGAGGATTGTTCTTGGTTTGGTTGGTAGCTCTTATGTAAGTTTGCCACAATAAGGAAATCTCTTTCATGTTGAAAGGGGACTGGAGTACTCTCGGACTGTGAGGGGAACCAGGATATATTGCCCGTGTTTCTTTATTTTTCTGCATGTTTAAGCTTTCCTAAAATCTCTTATAACCAGAAAAATAAGAATC
This sequence comes from Vicia faba, assembly GCA_948472305.1. Lineage (NCBI taxonomy): Eukaryota > Viridiplantae > Streptophyta > Magnoliopsida > Fabales > Fabaceae > Vicia > Vicia faba. The sequence continues at coordinate 878,015,440 of OX451739.1, forward strand.
ATCATCACTAAAAACCATAATTTTTAAAAGTACCTAATTCACCCCCCCCCCTCTTAGGCGCACTTCGTACTTACATTTTCTGATGCCAATCCGGTCAAAGAAGATAAAACCACCTACCAACAATCTCCAAATGGCATCTGTAAGCCCATTCCCGACATCACAATGCTAATACTACGTCATGCGAGTGCAAATTTCTGGGCACTCTAGTGTTCAATTATCTTCCACCTTCGGATCACGAAAGGCCCGAAAGCCAATCTATATCCTCAGGTTTAAGAAAATTGAACAGGGGCAAATGTTGTACCCCAAAATTTTGCCTCCCATATTCCTCAAGACATTTCAAGAATAATCCCCTAAGTGGCTCAAGATTGCGCAGAAGTTAGACAGTCAAATCATCTCCTAAGGCAGTCAATCTCAAATTAGGGTTTTGTGTTGCATCAAGGTCCTTGCATCCAAATGACCTCAAGTGCTTCCCAATGTCCTAAAATGTTCTCAAGTTCGTCCATGTCAAATTTCAAGCCTTGCAGAGGAAGTTTGGCCAGTCAATTTCTCAAGAGATCCAAAAATCGACTGTGCTAGGACAAAAGTCAACTGTGACCTACAAATAGTCAAACCTCAATATTTTTTGTCAACATTCTCATTTTGAAGGATAATTCGTCATTTGATCAAGGGTTGATCATGATTCATCAAGGATTGCTCAAAATTCATCAAGACTCAAAAGTTGCTAAATTAGGGTTTTGTAGGAAAAGTCAACTCAACTTTGACCAATCATAACTTTATCATACTTTATGAGAAATGACCCATCCAAAGCTCATTTTGAATAGGATGCAATTACATACAATCCATATTCACACCCCAAGATCAAGAAATGCACTCACAAAAAGTTACAAATTTGGACATTATAGGTCATTTTTGAAAGTCAACAAAAACACCTTTTTTCCCAAAGCTTATAACTTGAGCATGGAATATCAAAATGAGATGAGACCAAAAGGGTTGGTTATAGTACATCTCAAGGTTTCTAAAACGTCCAAGAAAACTTCCAAAAGTTCAAAATTGAAGTAGTTATGCATTGTTGAAGTTGGGCATTTTTCCAAAATTGCCAAAAGTCAACTATCCCTAAAACATCAAATTTTGCCAAATAGGCCAACTTTTTTTCCACTTTATTTGATCTTGTCACACCACACACGTGTCCTATCTTCATTTTCATTTTCATTCATTGATTTTTCTATTTTATTTGATTTTTAATTAATTTAATTCATTTTAAATCAATTTAAAATCAAATAAAATCCAAATCTTGATCAAATGGAATCTTTTTTATTGATACATGTCTTTAACATCATTATGGACAAGATCAAATTCGTATCAAGCCTTATTATGCACAAAATATTGGATTTTTGATCAAATTGGAAAGGCTTTCATGGAGGATCATATCAAATCTTAATACATCAATGCTCATGGATTCAAGACCCAAAATTAAACCTAATTGCTTCCCTTATACTTGTACAATGCAAAGGCACATAAAACACGACCAAGAGGCTGCAGAATCAGAATACCAAAACTTGAGAAAAAGCTTGAAAAGTGTGAAACTGAAATCCATTCTAAAGCCGTTTTCAAGGCAAAAACTCCACGCCATTCAATTGCCAGGAGTCCACTGAAGCTATTGGAATCAAAATCAAGCCTTCTCCCTCCCTGAAACGCGCTGTAAGTCTTCCTAAACACGACCCTGTACATGAAAACGCAACCTTGGATTCTTGCATCTTTTTGATAAATCATGGACATATTCTTGATCCTTGCATAATTTCCAAGCTATCTGCAATATTGAATTGTGTTTTTGTAGTCTGTAAAGCCCTACCCGAAACTAGGGATTGGTTTTCTTGTTTTTAGGCGTTTTGATTTCAGGAAAAATTAGGGCAAACCATGGACATGGTTGTGTTCAGGGAGGAGAGACGAGCATGGTGATGGTCTCCGTTTGCATTTATATGGCCTATAGTTAATTTTAGAAGCAAGCCACGGATCTTGCTGCGGATAAAAATCCGCAGGTAAGAAAACCAGTTTTACACGAAGAAGACGAAGGCGTGTCTTCTTCCTATTGGCTAATTCAAATTACGCGCCTTATTTTTATTAATTCTGGCATATTTATTTGTTTTACCATATAATACTTCATACCTATTCCAATAACAATTAAATGGCAATGGTCCAGTGGCAAGCGTACTAGTGCAAAGTCCATTGGGACCTGGGTTCGAATCCCAGGTCCCCCATATATTTGTTGCATTTTATTTACAGGTGATCCAGTACATGCCAAGGCCTAAGATCTACCATATGCAATCATCTAATCAGGCGCCAGATGGCCTCCAGGCCAAATCTAAAGGCCAAGATTGAACGTGCATCATGTTCTCCAGTCAACCCAGGCATAAAGAATCTGGAAGGTCAACCAGGCTTGAACGTGAATGGGCCTCTGAATTGCTGAACAAACATCCATGTTTGGGCCCAACACCCCCCATTGGGTTATTTCTTTTCTCTTTTATATTTCTTTTATTTAAATTGTTTTATTATTTTTATTGTTAATTAACCAATTAATAATTTTTTCTCATAAAATCAAAATACAAAAAATATTATTTTTATTTATTAAAATTAAATTTGACTTTATTTTTGTAAATAAATATTAACCTAATTAATTTAGTTTTAAATAGATATAACTTTTAATGATTTTTTGCAAAAAATTAAAATCAATGTAGAATATTAGGTTTTACTAACTTTGATTAAAATTATCTTATTTCCTTTAATATTCAAAAATCCAAAAATATTTTCATTAATTAATTAATTTAATTGTTAATTTAGACTTAGTTTCTTTTAATTCAAAAAAATAGCAAAAATCTTTTCTTTAATAAAAAGGGGTCAAAACCCTAAAAAATATGCCGATTTAATTTTCTTGCACGCGATCTATTTTACCAATATTGTAATTGCTTCCGGTATGTAATAGCTTTTAATTAGGACTTTATTTTATCGCTTTATTTTACTTTCCGCATTTTAAATTAAAGGGTTGCTTTTGGCGATGTAAATACCCGACGCCTTGTAATAGTTTAGATTTAATTTCCGCAATTTAAATTCCGCAAATTATTAACTGTTAGATGTTTGATAATAGGGAATGCATGACAAGATCAAATGTATGAACTTAAAATCAACATAGCTCACCCATGGCATGTACAAAGATAAATAAACGAACTAACACACTCGCACATGCGCACTCTTAGGGTACACCTCACTTGGTTGCCTTCGAACGTGGTCATTGAGTATAGGAAGTTTTAGAGGTCGTCCTCTTGTCCAAAGATCATAGTTGCCTCGAAACGGTTCCCTCGGATAAAATGATCTAAGACATTAGGGTTACCGCTAAGGCATCCTAACATTGCTTTAGTGACCACACGTCCCTTAATCGAATTGACCCGAAAACTCCAACGACGGTGCTACCTACTCATTCATAGTGGGATGGCATTGTCTAAAGGACATTTGTACAGATTAATTCCTTTTTCGAGTAGGTAGATGGTTCTTAAGTACTTGCTCCTTTTAAAACAAAACAAAACTTTTCGCACTCACACATTTCAAACAAAAAACTCTTTCAAACCCACAAAACACAAAGAAAAGCAAAATTTTGAAAACACTTTGAGCAAGTACCTAAGAGCCCGTGGATAACCACAAATAGAAAGGGTGCTAACACCTTCCCTTTCTATAATCTACCTCCCGAACCCGAGAAACATCTCGAAAAAGGAATTTTTCTATGCTTTTTTCCTTTCCTTGTTGGATAAAATAAAAGTCGGTGTCGACTCTTGCTTACCGCGACATTTTGCAAAAACAAACGCAAAACGTAAACCATCATTCCAAAAACAGTTAATTCTTTCCCACTGTATCACAATGACGTATGGGATCTGGTCCCCATACAAAAAGGTTTCAACGTCATTGGAACAAAGTGGGTGTTTAGAAACAAACTGAATGAGCAAGGAGAAGTCATTAGAAACAAAGCACGACTGCTAGCACAAGGTTATACTCAGCAAGAGAGGATAGACTATACAGAAGCCTTTGCTCCAGTCACTAGGTTAGAATATATCAGACTTTTAATATCATTTGCTGTAAACAATGGCATCACTCTGTATCAGATGGATGTCAAAAGTGCATTCTTAAATGGCTATATAGATGAAGAGGTATATGTGCACCAACCCCCTGGGTTTGAGAATTCCAAACACCCAAAATATGTTTTCAAACTAAAGAAGTCACTCTATTGTCTAAAATAAGCTCCAAGAGCTTGGTATGAAAGACTAAGTAACCTCCTGTTAGAAAAGGAATTCACCAGAGGGAAAGTGGACACAACCTTATTCTGTAAGACAGTTAAGAATGACATTTTAGTATGTCAGATTTATGTTGATGACATCATCTTTAGGACTACTAAACCCTCTCCGGGAAGAGAGTTTGCTAAATGCATGCAGGAAGAGTTTGAGATGAGCTTAATGGGGGAACTCAAATTCTTTTTGGGAATTTAGATAAACCAAACTCCATAAGGGACTTACATTCATCAGAGCAAATATGTCAGAGAACTTCTGAAGAAATTTGATCTCTCAGAATGTAAGCCCTCAAAGATTCAAATGCATCCCACATGCATTATGGAAAAGGAAGAGGTAAGTAAAAAGGTAGAACATAAGGTATACAGAGGTATGATTGGTTATCTCCTCTATCTGATGGCTTCAAGGCCTGGCATTTTATTTAGTGTTTGCTTATGTGCTAGATTCCAATCAGATCCTAGAGAATCTCACTTAACAACAGTTAAGCGAATTTTCAAGTATCTGAAAGGTACTACTAATCTGGGTTTGTTTTATAGAAAATCAAATGATTATAGCTTAGTAGGATACTGTGACGCTAACTTCGCTGGAGACAGAGTAGAACGTAAAAGCACTTCTGGAAGCTGCCAGTTTCTGGGAGAAAATCTAATCTCATGGACCAGCAAGAGACAGTCCACAATAGCACTATCAACAGCAGAAGCTGAACATATAGCAGCTGCTGGATGTAGCACGCAAATGCTCTGGATGAAAAGTCAAGTTGAAGACTTCAACATATTTGAGAGCAACATTCCCATCCTTTGTGACAACACTTCTGCTATATGTCTCAGTAAGAATCCTATTTTACATTCTAGAGCTAAGCATATAGAAATAAAACATCATTTTATTAGGGACTATATTTAGAAAGGAATTTTAACCTTAAAATTTATTGACACAGACCATCAATGGGCTGATGTCTCTACAAAACCTCTTTCTGAAGATAGGTTTAACTTAATTTTGAAACATCTCAGCATGAAGCTATGCCCAGAATAAATTGTTTTATTTACATATCTTAACCTTCAGAACTTTATTATTTTCTGTGAACAACTGATCAACCTGTCTTCAGAGTTTAGAAGTACAAATTGCATCAGAATCTATCCATGAAGATCTGAACGTTTCATTTCAAGGATAGAAGCGTGCAGTTCACATCATCAAACAGTTGTCATCCTCTCATCAGCTACCTTCTGAAGCTGAACACGCATTCAATTTTTGAAGGGATCAAGGCGCTGATTGGATGCATTGAGACACTTGTAAGCGGTAACCGTTCAGTATCTTTCTAAATCCCCTAAAATCAGGTGTCATTAATGCATATAATCATGACTAATTTTTCTTTTTCTTACTGCTTACGTTTTCAAGAAATCTATTTAAAATCAAAATTACTTTTTACATTCTTTCACTTTTACTCTCATCAATATTTTCTCTCGTTTCCAATTCCTGCTTTCAAAAACCCTCCTCATCTTCTTCAAAATCCCGTGTAAACAATGGCTTCATCAAGTCTCTCAAATGTCAGTGCTCATGAATCTGCTTCAATGTAACAGTATGAAGAACCCTACAGAACACTCCTCTCCCCTATTGATAATCTGGAAGTTCTCTCTGAACTGATTATTGATTTTGAGAGCTTGCAAGAAAATGGCTTCAACCTGTATGAAGATGTACAGTATAAGGATGGAACAGGTACTTTGACCGTCTATTGGGGCCAACATTTCCCATTCTTGTCAAAGAATTCTGGATACATGCTTCTTCTTCAAATCACCAGGTTACTTCTTATGTCATGGGGAAGAAAATTGTTATTACAGAAGATCTTATTTCAAAGCTCCTTGGATACAATGGTGGTGGTGTCAGATACATTGACATAGCTGAAAGATGCTCTGACCTAAGATCAATTGCAAAAGAAATTTTTACTAATGGACTACCCTCCAGTAAAATCAGATATTTGAAGGATCACCATAGAATTTGGGCCAGAATCATTCTAGGGTGTATCAACCACAGGAAGCCCACAAGCTCTTCTGATTATATCAACATTGATCAGCAATTTCTGATCTATTTCATTGCTAAGAGGACAAAGGTAAATCTTCCACATTTACAGTTTAACCATCTCAGAACAAGTGTGAAGGAAACAAGAGAATACGAAAGGACCAAGAGGGATTGGATTCCCTTAGGAAGGATGATATCAGATATTCTAACAGAGAATAGGCTGATAGAACATCCGACGGAGGCTCAGGAAATCAGCACATTAGAAGCAATTGCTGGGAAGCCCTTGAACGCTAAAAATCTGAAGAAAATGAAGATGATTGAGAATATCAAGAAGGAACCAACTGTTATCCCTCATGAGACCATTACTCCAAGAAGGATACCTCTGGAGGATTTTCCTTTATTTTCTGAGATAGACTCCAAACCAGAAATAATAGTCAGATACCTTGAAGCATGCAAGGCTGATGGAATGCCCCAGAAATCAACATTCAGGATTTGCACAAGGCTGCTCCAAAGGTTGTTTTGAAGAAATCAAAGAAGAGGAAAGCAGCAGGAGAAGGACCCTCTCAGAGGATACCAAAAGTTGCCAAAAAGAATGGTAATCCCTCATCTATTTCTGTTATAGAATCAATAAATGTATCAACATCTGAAGCCATGCCTTCACAACCAGAAAATTCATCACCCCAAACCTTTGAAGACTTTGACATAGGGTTTGATCCATCTGAAACTCTAGGTCATATTCTGAATGAACCTCACTCCACCTCTCAAAATTCAAATCCTGAACATGACCAACCAGAACTTGTCAAAGTTCTGTCTGATATTGATTTATTTGATCAAGATTTTTCCTCTCCCTTACCACAAAATCAAAATTCTCAACTCCCAGAAAATCCAAACTCTCAACAACCACCAGAAATTCCGCAACCACACTCTCCACAAACAGAAATTCCACATCTACAATCACCTCAACAACCACAATCTCCACAATCAGAAATTCCTCAACCAGAAATACCACAACCAAAAGATCTGAACTCTAACTCACCATAACCAGAAACTCAACCCTTTGATATTACATCTTCTGATATTCCTGAATCAAAAACCCAACACACCTCCACAAACCAATCTGAAGACTCTCATTCAGACTCTGATACCACAATCCCTATACCTGGAATTACAGAACCTCTTGCGGTTCGCATGCCTCTCACGATCCATGACATTCCAGAAATTCCTTCATCCCTTGAATCCACACCTCCAAATACCCCTACCAGACCAATTATCATTCCTGACTCTCCCACTCCTTCACCCACTAACAGTCCAGCTGACAACGTAAGACTTGTCATTGATCCAATTGTACTGGAAAGACTAGCTTCCATCTCACACAAAACTGCCATTCCCATACCTAAACCAACTGAAACCACATCAGATATTGGTACAAGTTTGTTGATTTTTGAAACAGGAATGCAGGAATGGATAAATTCTTTGAAGCATGCAAGTTAAGAGATGACTAATCCTGCTGCTTCTGATTATATGTGGGCAAGATTCAGAAATTGGCTTAGCTCTGAAACGCTGCAGATGAAGGAATTGTGTTATGAAAAGGCTCAGCAGAACTTTAGTGATAAGCTGAAGGCTTTTCAAGACCAAGTTCTGAGCCAACTGCTCAAGAAAGATATCCTCTCGCTGGATAATGCTCCCTGGAAAGAGTATCATCCTTCAAATGTAGATGAACCAGAATCAGAAAGTATCTCTCTGACTACTGCTCCAGAAGACATAATTACAACAGAAGAAATGGTTCACTCAGAAGAAGCTGCAGAATGCTCTGAGAAACATCCAACTCCTGAAGAGACACCAGCTTCCTCCTTAGTTATGCAAACTCTGGAAGAGTTGAAGAAAGAAAATGCTTTAATCCATGCAAGGTTGGATAAGCAGGAGATACGAACATGGAGATTAGAAGTATTCTGGGTAAACAAGAAGATGCCACAAAGGAAATCAGAGGCATTTTGGGCAAGCAAGAAGAGTCAAATACTCAGATCAAGAGCTTGCTGGAAGCATTGTTCACACATCTTCCCCCTCCTTCTTAGATTTTCTTTTAAAAATTGTTTATCTGTAACCGTTATTTTTACCTCTTTGTTTCTAGAACCTGTCATTGCATTATGTTTTAAATATAATTCATCTCTTTTGGCTCTGATTATATTGCCTTTTTGATACATGACAAAAAGGGGGAGAAAGTAAGATATTTTCAATAATGGTTTACCGAGACAGAAGTCTCAAATATTCTGAATCACTTAACCTCTACTTTCTGAAAAGTTTGAATAGGTACAAATTCTAATAAGAGATGTAGCTAAACTCTGATGAGAAGGAACTTAAAGGAAGTAATCAACTCAGGGGGATTTTCTCTTAAACCTTTTGTTCTTTATTTTTCATTGAAAATTCTAGTTTTTGTCATCATAAAAAATGGGGAGATTGTTATAACATAGTTTGATTCTACAACCCTTAGTTAGAGTTTTGATGATAACAAATACAAAGAACAAATATGCACCTTAAAAATTATGTTATTGTGTATGCAGAAGTTCTGACTAAAGCAGCATAAGAAGTTAAGCCATAAGAGCTACACGCTGAAGCAATCAGAACATGCGCTGAGGATTGATGACCAGAACCTCCGCTTAAGAGAAGTAAACTCTGATTATGAAAAAGAGCATAATAATCCAAGTCATCAATATGCTGAAGCATCAGCAGCAAGCAAGGATGAAATATTCTGAAGCGTTACTAATCATTCAATACAGCATCAATTACAACGGCTTCTTTCAGACAGGATCTTCTCCAAATGGAAACTGAGTTAATGTCATTTAATACGCTTGATGATCAACGTAAATCCATTTCCTATATAAACAAGCTCAGTGTTCAAATCGTTTACGATTTTGCAAAGACTATTCACGAGAATTCAAAAAGCTGTAAGCATTATTCATCATCTTTCCAAGCTCTAATTTTGTGTAAATTATCACAGTTGTGATAACAGTTTTTGTAACGAAAAACAACACATATTCTTGTATCTTTGTTTTAAAATAGTGTTACTTGAGATTAACTAGATTGTGGCTGTACTCAAGAAGACTTTAACAGTTGTTAAAGTAGTGATTGTAATCCTTTTGTGATTAGTGAATTAAGACCTCGTTGGAGAGAGGCGAAATCACCTTGACGGGTGGACTGGAGTAGTTTGAGATCAAACGAACCAGGATTAAAATATTGTGTCATTGCGCTTTTGATTTCAAGTTTTCAATTCAACCCCCCCCCCCCCCCCCCCCCTCTTGTGTTTTTCACTTCTTCAGAGCATATCATGAGGACATCCCTTCGGGCATAACCAAACTATCGCAAGGTTAAGCAAGGGTTATAAGTGATACCTCCCCTAATGCCAATAAAAGGGACATTAGGGAATTCCCCACAACGATTGATGATAGTAACATTCTCCAAGGATCAAGAACACCAATGAATATCCTAATGTATGAGCGTCATCAACCTATAGGACCATCTCAAACCTTGCTCGTTCTTCAACACAGATCGGGGAAGATGCGAAATAAACCATCTGGCCAAGAGAGGAGTGTAACACATGAGGGCCCCTCTCTTCCTCATAGTGCGAGTGTGGAGAGAATGTAGGATATCTCCCAACAAAGTAGGCATCGGATTACGAGACATGATGATTTTGACAACACTTACATCTATGAGTTGGTCAGGGTTTGGAAACAAAACCATCCCATAGATGAGAAGGGCCAAGATTTCTTCAAAAGCTTATAAGTCCAAAGAGTTCCAACAATATTGAGCTTTCTCAAACAAGAACTTGGCTAAGAAATCTTGGACACTACTCCTTGTTTCCAAATTAGTTGTGACATTAGATTGTTGCAAGTGTAGTGCTCGGGTAATCTCTTCAGGTCTTGGATCTCTTTCCATACTGTTGAAGGGTAATTGATTGAGAATGGGAATCCTCAAGAGTTGAGAGAATTCTTCCAGAGTAGGTACAAGCTGATAATCGGGAAAAGTGAAGCAATAGTGCAAAGGGTCAAAGAACTGGAAAAGAACCTTCATCATATCTTCATCAGTGTTTGAGGTAACCAAGTTTAGGAGGCGACCATGTCTTTCGGTGAATGAAGAATTCTCGGGGACCCTTGATGCTAACTCTTTGAGTTGAGAAGTAATTCTTACGAGATTGACTTGAATAGTTTTCCTGCGAATAGAAGCCATGTCCTACAAAACAGAACAAAGATAAATCCAAATAATCCTTGAAATGGTTAGTGAGAATGCTTATGATGTTATGATGTTTATGATGTTATGTACAAGTAAGAATATACACACAAGACAAACAAGTCTTTAGGTTTAGGCTTGCATGGAGTCTTATAGGTAAGTAACCTCTTGAAGTTTAGTTGGCTCAAACTTGTCCTAGAAATAGTAACTGGGTTCTAAGGGATCTCAATATTACTAATTTTTCTTATCGGCCATTGTTTAAGCACAAGCCTCTTTAATGGCGACCAAAATATCCCGAGAAGTATGATCTCAATGGGTGTAGTATTGAGTATCAATAAACTTCAGACTACACCAAAGCCGGTTATCTCACTACTTCCTAATGGCCAAGTTGTTCAAGTAAAGGTTCTAAAGTCAGTTAGTGCTTCATGACACCACACAGCGACCCCGTATTCTCCTTTAATATTCAAGGGCTACCGGTACCCACAAATGTGTCACACTAACATAGATATTTATTAGGCCATGTTGGTATACCTGACACAGTTTCCACAATGTATTGCTACTTACCTATAAGGTATCCCAAATCCGGGTAGAGGATTTAAAACAAGCCCAAACAAGGAACCAAAATGCAAAGCAAACAAATCAAACAATGAAAGCAAGTAAAGGTGATCTAGCCCTAAGGTAACCCAACTTTTAAGGAATATCCCCAGCAGAGTCGCCAATTCTGTGATATGGTGGAAGAACTGACTTGGTGTGTTTTGCGTTTGATCGCAAATGTTACGGTTAGCAAGAGTCGCCACCGACTTTTCTTTTATCCAAAAGGAAAGGCTAAAAAGAACATGAAAGACCTTTGAGATTATTTCTTGAGTTCAGGGGGTAGATTATGAAAAGGGAAGGTATTAGCACCCTTTTCATCCATAGTTATCTATGGGCTCTTAGTTTCTTGCTAGATAACTGTCTTTTCTTTGAAAATGTACTTTGTGGTGGTTTTGAAAGTATTTTGAAAAGGCGCCTTCGTTTAGGCAAACTTTGTAATGGTTCTCGTTCGTAAGAACGTATATAAAGTGTTGGATTTTGAAAATATTTTATGTTTTGAAAGTTTGTTTTTGAAATTGTTTGGTGTTTGTTTTGAAAATAAGCAAGGATGTTTGTTTTGAAAGTGAGCAAGTAACTAGGAACAATCTACCTACTCAAAAGTATTTGTTCATTTATTCCTTTCCTTTGATATTGCTATCTTATCATTGATTTGGTAAGAAGCCTTATCTTTGGATGTAAAGGGATGGACATGGGTCATCGTATAGTCATGATAGCAATATTGTGAGATATCTTAGCATTTCTTTTTGAGGGACTAAGATCATTTTTAAAGGCAATATTTGTAGCGTCATCGAGGGACTATGATCTTGTATTTTTTATTGTTTTTGCTAAGACATCCCACATGCATAACATGACCATTTTTGTAAGGAAACAAAGTGGAGTTTACCCTAGGGGTGCAAGTGTGTTTAATTTGCATGCATTGTTTATCTTGAATTAGGGTTTACTAATTGTTGATTTTTGTCTTGCCATACAAACCCTAATTACTAACATTTATATTGAAAGTGATAAATTGCAGAAATTAAAATTACAATTCTATTACATCATTAGGGGAGGGGGTATACAAATTTACAAATGGGGATTGTAAGAAAATTAAACCTAATTATCTATTGCAACCATATTGAATAATGTACAAGAATTGAATAAATGTGCAAGAAAATAAATGGAAAGGAAATATTTTTTTATTTGGCTGGTTTTTTGTGGAAGGGTTTAGTTTTGACTTAATTAAGAAAATGATTAATTAAAATTAAATAAAAATTAAGTCTAAACTAATTAAGAAAAGAAATTAAGTTTGAAGCATTTTTAGGGTTTTTTAAGAAAAGGTTTTAAACTTAATAAAAATAATATGGTAATTAATTAATTAAAAGAAACTTAAGTTCTAAATTAATTTTAAATAAAAAAGAAACATAATTAAACCTAAATCTAATTGTTAATTTATTAAGAAAAGAAATTAATTTGTTAAGAAAATGTTTTTTTGTCTTTTGGTCTTTATAAAGAAAATAAAATAAATAAGTGTGAAAATAATAAATAAAAATATTTTTTGGATTTTTTATTAATAAAATAATAATAATAATAATAATAATAATAATAATAATAAATAATAAAGAAAAATTGAAATAAAATAAAATAAGAAAAAGAAAATAAATTAAATTAAAATAAAAAAATGCTTGGGCTAGGTGTGTGAAAGTGAAGGCAGGGGTTGGAAGTTAGCAAAAAAATGACAAGGCCCAGAAGGAGGCCCAACGTGCCTGTTTGTGACAAAAGGAAGGAAAATGTTGATAAATGAACAAAAGGCACCGTTGGGACTTGAACCCGTGACCTTGAGATAAACGCACACTGCCTTTGCCAATGGGGTGGCTATACATCCGTTAACATAAGTGAAACAATAAATACATAACATAAGTCAAGTCTTGAAAATGACTTCATCTTCAACCTTCAGTCATGGTTCCTGTAACTTGCTCATTTCTCAACAAAAATGAAAGATGCAAACATGAAAGTTGCTCCATTTTTCATATGAATCCAACCATATAAATATCATAAGCTATAAATCAAAGATGAATGAGAATTTCTAAAAGTACCAAATTCTGACCTAACTTTTTTCAGAGATTCAAACCTAAAATTCTCTAAGCTCAATCAATATAAATGAAATCTATGGACATGTACAGTTTCAAGGCAATGATATCTACATTTTATCTTCACAAATGCAAGCTTAACAATGCCTAAATGAAAAGATAAAAGTTCAGCAAAGATACCTCAAAACTCGAAATCTTGAAATGTAAATGAGCTTGATTCAAGGTGCTGCAATAATCAGGTTAGCTTCCTTAAATTCTCAGGAAGCTAATGTAATGATTAGCTTGAGCAATGGATGGCTGGAATGGCCTGGAGAAGTCAACTTGCAGTGCTCTATTTTTGGTTATGGAGGATGATGGAGATGGAGTTACAGTTATGAAACAGGGACGGGGATGGACTATATTTGATGTATAGGAGCTTTGTGATTGATTAGGAAGGAAAACACACGAGGGAATTGTGAGTTACAAGTTCAAAGTCAGAATGTGCACATAAATAGAGTTTTGATGCAAGTTCTGATTTGATGGAGTTGAGGAGAGTTTCAGGGTGCTTAAGCTCGTGTCTTAGCTCAAAAATAGTGCCTCTATTAATAAGCAACAAGTTTTGAGACTTGTATTTGATCAGAATTCAAAATCACATGTTTAAGCTCAACATGTGATTTTCTTGAGAAATCAAGTTTCAATGCCTTTTATACTTGATATTGTAGAGTGGTTATGCTTTAAAAAAACTTGCTTCTGACTTTGTAGATGGAGTATGATCAGAGGGAACAGGTGAGAGGCTCAAGAATTGCCTTTGTTCATAAAGCTTGCTTTTCAAGAATGGCATTGTTAACTTTCTTCCCAAAATGGCAAATTAAATTGGACAATGCTTAAACCACTTGGATTATAGCTTAAAAGTTTGTGTAGTACATTAATGATGGATAGATACACAAGTTAGAAGGTCTGCAAAGCAAGATTATGCATCCTAACATTGAGATTGGATTATGTGTTCATCAAGAAATGGCTTGTAATACAATAATGAAACCCGAACTTCATGGCTTCGATTCTCTTAGCTCAAATATGATATCAATGAGTTCTTGGACATTTTGGAAAGCTTGTAAAATCCTATACAATATCTATGTTCGACATTTTTTAAGATTCATCTTAGAACTAGGTGAAAAATTGCCATGAAGTTAGGTCAAAATCCTGCCTAAACTAGGGCAAAATTTCACTGTTTTTCAAGTTTCATGAACATGTCTTCACAAAATCATAACTTGAAATCTAAGCATTTCTAGGAAAAGTTCTGCCCTACAATATTTTAGATCTCATTTATATCTACAACTTTCATGTTGGAAGTTTCCTTTGAATCATCTTTCATCATGGTGTAAATTTGGCACAAAGTTATGAAAAAAACATGAATTTTCAACACTTAGAAAAATTCTAAGTCTTGGAAATTTTGACTTTTCAAAATGAAATCTTGACTTTTTGATTTCTTGATGAAAAAGTTTCATATTTTTACATGTATTTTTGAATTGTAATTTTTTAAACTTGATTTTTGATCAAAAAGTCAAAGTTTGACTTTTCAGTCTACAGTTGACTTTTCATTAGTTGACTGAAATTCAACTGTCAATCAATTGATCTTGAGAAATGTTTTGAGCCATGAAATCAGGTAAAAATGAAGCATTTTTAATCCTTGATATCATAACTTAAACCAATAAATCATTTGTTAGGTAAAAAAAAATCAAAAATTGCACCTTCTCAGTCAAAACCCTAATTTTGACCATTTTCCCCTTTTGATGATCTGATCAAATTTCTTGAGGAATTGTGATCCAAACTTGATCAAATGACATATATGAGTTCATGATGTTGATATGGATAAAAAATTATGAAGTTTGACTGTAAATTGACCACAATTGACTTTTTCCCTAATATAGTTGATTTTAGGTCATCTGATCAATTGATTGAGCAAAAACGTGATCCAAGACTTGAAACTTGACATGAGCAATCTTGAGGGTCCAAAATGATCCATGAAAGTCATATGGGGCCTTAAAAGTCCATTTGTCCTTGTGCAAACTCAAACCCTAATTTGAGTCATCGGTACTGATGAGGTGTCTTGAGCTGATCAAACCTTGTGTAGTCTTTGACCAAAGGAGATCTTATGAAAGATTTTCTTGAGAAATGAGAGGGAAAATTTTGGGGTACAACACTAAGAAAGACGGAAAAGTTCGCATGTGCGTAGATTACAGATATCTAAATAAAGCTATTCCAAAAGATGATTTTCTATTGCCGCACATTGATATGTTAGTGGATAGCACAGCAAAATTCAATTTTTTCTCGTTCATGGACGGATTTTCCGAATATATTCAAATAAGAATGGCTACCGAGGACATGGAAAAAGCAACGTTTATCACACCCTGGGGAACATTCAGTTACAGAGTGATGCCCTTCGGGTTGAAGAATGTTGGTGCAACGTACCAGAGGGCTATGACAACCCTATTCCATGATCAGATGCACAAGGAAATTGAGGTATATGTTGATGATATGATTGCTAAATCCCATACTGAAGAAGGGCATGTAGAAGATTTGTTGAAATTATTTCAGCATTTGAGGAAGTATCATCTTCGCTTGAATTCAAATAAATGTACCTTTGGTGTTCGATCAGGGAAGTTATTGGGTTTCATTGTTAGCCAAAGAGGGATTGAAGTTGACCTTGATAAAGTCAAAGTTAGAGGTTTCCTTGGGCGTTTGAATTACATCTCCAGATTCATTTCCCACATGACCGCAACATGTGAACTGATCTTTAAGTTGTTAAAGAAATATCAAGGTTGTGTATGGACAGATGACTGCCAAAGGGAATTTGAAAGTATTAAATAATATATGCGTGAACCTCATATCTTTCTCCCTCTTGTTGAAGGAAGACCATTGATTATGTATCTGACAGTGTAAGATGATTCCATGGGCTGTATTCTGGGACAACAAGACGAAACAAGGAAGAAAGAGTATGCCATTTATTATATTAGTAAAAAGTTTACTGACTGCGAGTTATGGTATTTTATGCTGGAAAAGACATGTTGTGCTCTGGCCTGGGTGGCAAAATGTTTGCGGCAGTATATGTTGAATCACACCACTTGGTTGATCTCCAAAATGGATCCAATCAAATACATTTTTGAAAATCCTGCTCTCACTGGGAGAATTGCTCATTGGCAGATGTTGTTATCTGAATATGATATTGAATATTGCACTCAAAAGGCTATTAAAAGCAGTATGTTGGAAGATTATCTTGCTCATCAACCAGTTGATGATTATTAGTCCGTGAAGTATGATTTCCCTGATGAGATGTGATGTTTTTTGAAAGTGAAAGATTGTGATGAACCATTACCTGAGGAAGGTCCTGATCCTGAATCTCGCTGAAGCATGATATTTGATGGACCTGTGAATGCTTATGGTAAAGGAATTGGTGTCGTGATTGTTACTCCTCGTGGATCACATATACCTTTTACTGCAAGGTTTACATTCGATTGACCAATAATATGGCAGAGTATGAGGCTTGCATCATGGGTCTCGAAGAAGCTATTGATCTTAGAATTAAAATTATAGATGTGTATGGAAATCTAGCTTTGGTAATAAATCAGATTAAAGGAGAGTGGGATACTCGTCACCCTGGTTTGATCCCTTACAAAGCTTATGCTATAAGATTGTTACCCTTCTTTAATAAAGTTAAATTCCACAACATCCCTAGAGACGAAAATCAAATGGCAGATGCTTTGGCAACTATGGCTTTTATGTATCAATTGAATACTTGGAATGATATAACTCAAATTATAGTTCTGCGACTGGACATGCCTGCTCACGTGTTTACAACAGAGGATGTAGCATATGAGAAACCTTAGTATCATGATATCAAGCATTTTCTCCAAACTCTGGAATATCTGATTGGTGTATCGAATAAAGATAGGAAGACATTGAGAAGATTGGTTGGTAGCTTCTTCCTCAGTGAAAATGTGTTGTACAAGAGAAATTATGACACGGTTTTGCTCAGATGCATGGATAGACACGAAGCATACATGTTGATGCATGAGATTCATGAAGGTTCCTTTGGCACTCATGCCAATGGAGATTAGATGGCTAAGAAAATGCTTAGGGCAGGTTACTATTGGCTGACAATGAAATCTGACTGTTACAAATTTGCAAAGAAGTGCCATAAATTCCAGATTTATGAAGACAAAATTCATGTACCTCTGACACTTCTCAATGTTATTTCTTCCCCGTGGCCTTTCTCTATGTGGGGTATTGACATGATTGGAATGATTGAACCCAAATCTTCAAATGGACACCATTTTATCTTGGTAGTAATTGATTACTTCACCAAATGGGTGAAGGCTGCTTCATATGCTAATGTTACTAAGCAGGTGGTAGTGCGCTTCGTTAAGAATAATCTCATATGTCGGTGTGGTGTGCCAAGTAGAATTATTACCGATAATGGCTCGAATCTGAATAACAAGATGATGATAGAACTTTGTGAAGAATTCAAGATCGTTCATCACAATTCATCTCTGTATAGGCCGAAGATGAATGGGGCTGTTGAAGCTGCTAATAAGAATATCAAGAATATCATCCAGAAGATGGTTGTTACTTATAAAGATTGGCATGAAATTCTCCCTTTTGCTTTACATGGATATCAGACATCTGTCCGAACTTCAACAGGAGAAACCTCGTTCTCCCTTGTTTATGGTATGGAAGCAGTGCTCCCGATCGAGGTTGAGATTCCCTCTTTGCGTGTGATAATGGAGACCAAGGTATCAGAGGCTGAATGGGTCCAGAACAGGTTTGACCAATTAAATTTGATTAAAGAAAAGAGAATGACGGCTTTGTGTCATGGGCAGTTATATCAGAAGAGAATGAAGAAAGCATTTGATAAGAAGGTCAAACCTCATGAATTCAGAGAAGGCGACCTCGTGCTCAGGAAGATCATGTCTTTTAACACTGATTCTAGGGGCAAGTGGACTCCCAATTTTGAATGCCCATATGTGGTCAAGAAAGCCTTATCTGGAGGTGCATTAATTCTTGAAACTATGGATGGCGAGGAGTTCCCACGTCCCATAAATGCTGATGCAGTCAAGAAATACTTCGCCTAAAAGAAATAAAAGAACAGCTCGCTAAGTTGAAAACCCGAAAGGGAGACTTAGGCAAAAAGGAGCATCTCGGTAGGCCGAAGACCCGAAAGGGCGGTCTAGGCAAAAATTAGAGACATAAATAGAATAAATTTTCCCGTAAAGTTGAAAACCCGCAAGGGCAGCTTAGGCAAAAGTTAAGGAATTTCTTGGCAAGTAACTACATCACACAAGACTTGATCATTGAAGCAACAATCTTCTTGGATCCTTACCATACTTCAACAGAAGCTGCTGCTCAGGATTTCAAAGTTGTTAGAGGGAATAGTGGTCATTGTATTTTAATGTATCTTTTCCATTATATATTATCATTTTCCGAACTTTGTAATCATCCATGGAGTCTCGCCATTCGCAGACTACCATTCTATTAATAAAGTTTGAGCTTTTATCCAATTCTTTGTAATTCTTATTTTATTCTGCTTACAAAGACTCCATTTATTATTGATAATAATTTTTAAAGCAAAAATATTAAATAACAAAATTGTTTTTTGAAAAGAATTTACAAATTACTTTTACTTTAGATTTTGTGATTCAAGAGGAAAACAAAAGTGGTGATCTCAGGAATGGATGAACTCCAGTAATTTTGGGAAGTTTTGTTTCCCCCAGGAAGGTTCTCTCGGGTCGTTTCGCTGGTATGCACATGATTTTTGTATATTGAGGATGATACCAATTGGCTTAAGGTACGGTATTGGGTTTGTGATCCTATTGTCCCCAGTCAAGTCTTGGTTCATTTTTTATTTTGGGTTTTCATGGTCTGAGGCCTCTATTCCAAATTCCCTAGCAATGTTTTCCCTCATATGACGAAAGGTCTTATTCCCTTGGTTTGCTGAGATGGAACTATTTGCAAAATGTTGCTCTTTTTGGCAGCGTTGGCATTATTGTTGGTATTTATTCCCCCAGGAAGGATATCCCAGGGCACTTTTTGTTGGAATAGGTTTGCATGATATGAAGACTCAATCCAAGATTTCCCAGAGAAGGCCTCATTTATTTGGTAAAAGTCTTGTCTCCCAGTACATGCTGAGATTGGGCTCATTTGTGGAACATCTTCTTTCGGTAGCATTAGCATATTGTTTGTTTTCTCGGAAGTCAGGCAAGGGAAATGTCTTATTGAAGAAGTTTTGAAATGGTTATCATTTTTTTTTGGATTTTCACCCGCCAAATGCTGGGTTTGATTTAAAATCCCCTATAAGTTTGATTTCTTGCTGAAATGTTTGACTTCATAAATCCCCAAGTTGTTATCCCCACGAGGTTTCATACTTTCTCCAGAGAGGTTGGTGCAATACTCAATCTCAATATTGAAGAATGTATCTTGATTTCCCCTCGATGATGTGGTGTTGTCCTCCCCAATGAAGTAAGCACGAGGTCTCTAGTTGGTATCTCGATGATAAGGTACTACCTCTCCTAGTGAAGTCTGTATGATATTTCCCCAATGAAGTCAGCGCGAGATCCTCAGTTGATGTTTTGACGATATGGTTTACATCTGCCTTATTTGAAATCAGTATTGTAGTTCCCAGTAGAAGTATAGACCGTGAAACATTAGTTTTCCCTGTTGAAGTCTGTGTGATATTCCTCGGTGAAGCCTGGAGGAGGATGTTATATCCCTGTATCCGTATTGATTTTTTGCTATGATTTGATTATTTTTAGATTATTTTCCTTCCCAGCAAAGTTAAGCAGTGAAGTAGGATTCTGTTCCTCAGTTGGTGCTTACTTTTTTATGGAATTTTCATCTTTGATGTGATTTAGCCGAGTATTGAAGTTACCTGAGTTGGTTTTGTCTAGTTATTCCCAGTGTTATATGTATGTTTTGTCAGCATATACATGATAACACTCATACATTCATACATACATCATGCATAGTTGAATTTAGTAAATCGATGCTCATTCGCATTCATTAATATTTTTTTGACACATTACCCTGTTTTGCAGAGTTGTGTTGTCCTCTCTCCAATAGAGTGTTAGCTTTAAGAAGAAAGTGTATATTCTTTCAAATTTCCCACTGAGATATCCCTCATGGAAGATTTTTGCGTTAGCCTTACTGTACAACTCTTTTTCTGGATGATTTGGGTTTCCCTCTTGAGTTTATTTCTCAAAGGATGTATTTTGGTGGATTGTTTCATTCTAGTTTATTTCTGGTTTGAATCTATGATCCTCAGCAATATTATTACTTTGGATTTCTGTAAGCTTCGAGCATTGGTTTGAGAATGTCCATTTATTTTGGCACGAAAAGGCTTTTACCTCCTCAATAGGAATATGTTGGCATTTCCCCAAGAAGTTGCATTTCATTTCCCAGAAAGTCGTGATTCATTCCCCAGGAAGTCATGATTCATTCCCCAAGAAATCATGATTCATTTCCCCAGGAAGTCATGATTCATTCCCCAGGAAATCATATTTCTTTCCCCAGGAAGCCATATTGCTTTCCCCAAAAAGTCATTTTTACAATTCTTCCCATAACAGCAAGTAGCAGGTCTCTTTATTTGAGCAACTTGTACTTCCCCGTAAAAGTCGACGTTACTTTTTTTTTACTATCTTCCCTATGAGAGGATAGTTTGCAGTTCATTGTCAAATCACTCTAATGGATGGCAAGTCTTTCAATATGGCAGAGACAGTTTGTTGTGAAATATTTACAGGTGGTAGTCTCTTTATTTGAGACAGCTTATATATTACCATTTCCAAGCAGAATGCCTTGGTTAAAGAAGAAGTTGAGACCTGTTCTAGGTGAAACACCAAAATTTTGGGGAAACTTGTTATTCTTCTCTTTCTACCTTAAGTGAACATTGGTAGTTCACCATCAGTGAATATTGGTGTTGTTATTCTTTTTTCTACTTCAGTGAACGTTGGTAGTTCACCTTCAGTGAACATTGATGATTATTTGTTTTCTCTTTCTATCTTCAGTGAACGTTGGTAGTTCACCGTCAGTGAATGTTGGTTTTATTCTTTTTTTTCTACCTTCAGTGAACGTTGGTAGTTCACCATCAGTGAATGTTGGTGTTATACTCTTCTCTCTCTACCTTCAGTGAACGTTGGTAATTCACCTTCAGTGAATGTTGGTTATTATTTGTTTTCTCTTTCTACCTTCAGTGAATGTTGGTAGCTCACTGTCAATGAACGTCGGTGTTGTTATTATTTTTTCTACCTTCAATGAACGTTGGTAGTTCACCATCAGTGAACATTGGTGTTATTTTTCTCTTTCTACCTTCAGTGAATGTTGGTAGTTCACCGTCACTGAATGTTGGTGTTATTCTTTTTTCTACCTTCAGTGAATGTTGGTAGTTCACCGTCAGTGAACGTTGGTGTTATATTCTTCTCTCCACCTTTAGGGAATGTTGGTAGTTTACCTTTAGGGAATGTTGGTGATTATTGTTTTCTATTTCTACCTTCAGTGAATGTTGGTAGTTCACCATCAGTGAACGTTGGTGTTATTCTTTTTTCTACCTTCTGTGAATGTTGGTAGTTCACCATCAGTGAACGTTGATGTTATTTTTCTCTTTTTACCTTCAGTGAACGTTGGTAGTTCACCGTCAGTGAACGTTGGTGCTATTCTTTTTTCTACCTTCAGTGAATAATGGTAGTTCACCTTCAGTGAACGTTGGTGATTATTTGTTTTCTCTTTCTACCTTCAGTGAATGTTGGTAGCTCACTGTTAGTGAACATCAGTGTTGTTATTCTTTTTTCTACCTTCAGAGAACCTTGGTAGTTCACCATCAGTGAACGTTGGTATTATTTTTCTCTTTCTACCTTCAGTGAATGTTGGTAATTCACCGTCAGTGAACATCAGTGTTATTCTTTTTTCTACCTTCAGTGAAGTTGGTAGTTCACCATTAGTGAATGTTGGTGTTATATTCTTCTCTCTCTACCTTCAGTGAATGTTGGTTGTTCACCTTCAGTGAATGTTGGTAATTATTGTTTTCTCTTTCTACCTTCAGTGAATGTTGGTAGTTCACCATCAGTGAACGTCGGTGTTATTCTTTTTTCTACCTTCAGTGAATGTTGGTAGTTCACCATCAGTGAATGTTGATGTTATTTTTCTCTTTCTACCTTCAATGAACGTTGGTAATTCACCGTCAGTGAACGTCGGAGTTATTCTTTTTTTCTAGCATCAGTGAATGTTGGTAGTTCACCATCAGTGAATGTTGGTGTTATGTTATTTTCTTTCTACCTTCAGTGGACATTGGTAGCTCACCTTCAGTAAATGTTGGTGATTTTTGTTTCTTATCTACCTTCAGTGAACATTGGTAGCTCACCTTCAGTGAATGTTGGTGTTATCCTTCTCTTTCTACCTTCAGTGAACGTCGATAGTTTCATCTTCAGTGAACGTCGGTAGTTTCACCTTCAGTGAACGTTGGTGTATCCTTTGATCTTTTACCATCATCTGTGAGTTGGTATCTTTTTTATCTTCTACCTTCAATTATTGAGTTGGTAGTTCATAGTTATCTGTCAATCACTTTTATCCTTTATTATTTCCTCAGTATTTGAGTTGATGATGCCTTATCCCCTCTTTGGGGCTCTCCTTCAATAGAGTCGAGTCTTTTGCTCACCAGTGATTTATTTTCCTGGTCGAATTTCTCTTTTGATCATTGTTTACGTCCTTTTTGGATCTTTTCATTTGCATGCATAATCATAAGCATTGCATGGTATCTTAGGGCCAAAAATAGGGCCTGTTTTATATTTAAGTATCTTCAATCACGTCGACACGAAGATTTTAACCTTCGTATCTCCGGATAGAAGACACTTAAATAAGGGCAGCTGTTGTACCCCAATTTCCCCCCTAAGATTCCCCTATCATATCATATCAATTCGATCATAACAAGATCATATTAGGGTTGGTTCTTCCTCTTTTTTGATCTCTTATCTTTAAGTTTGCTCTTGAGGATTCTCCAAGCACCTTAGTTGTGTATTTTGTATATATGTTGTCGACTAACTTCTAATCAAAAAACAAAAAAATATTTGTCTTTGAATATTCATGTTTTGTAGGTACCGAGTCAATGCATATGACAAATAGGGTTTTCCGGTATTATTTCCTTAAAATCTCTATTTTCAAAGAAAAAAAAAGAATATAAAAAAAAGAAGAAGTCATTTTTTCACTGTACATTCGATTGCTCTTAGAGTGCAATCGATTGCACAGAGTGCATTTTGCGCCATTTTTAAAAAAATACACTGATACAATGATTGAGCATAGAGTCAAATCGATTGTACAAAGTGAAAATTTAAAAAAAAAACATCAATTTCAAGCTTGTCAATTTTTGCTCAAATTTTTCTTCATTTTTGAAATATATATCATTAATTCAAATTTTGGTGCCAATTTTTTATTTTTTGAAATATATATCATTAATTCAAATTTTGGTGCCAATTTTTCATTTTTGAAATATTTATCATTAATTCAAATTTTGGTACCAATTTTTCATTTTTTGAAATATATATCATTAATTCAAATTTTGGTGCCAATTTTTTATTTTTTTTGAAAGATATATCATAAATTCAAATTTTGGCTCCAATTTTTCATTTTTTAAAAGATATATCATTAAATCAAATTTTGGCTCCAAGAATTAATTACCAAACCACCACTAATCCCAAGCCTAAACTCTATAAATAGAGTCCTCATTTCATTCAAATCACAAGCTTTTAATAGCCAAATCTACCTTGCTAAAAAATCTCTCAATTCTCTCCATCTACCAAATTCACTCAAAGCTCCATTTTCAAAAAAAGTTAGTAAACTTTACATGGAAGCTTACTAATATTTAAGCTAAACCTTTATCCAAACACTTTTTCTTCATCAATTCTCTACATCCAAGCTTGAGCAATTGATTCTTGGGGTTGAATTGAAGCAAATTCTTGAAGTTGTTTTGATAATTTTCTAGATCTACCTTTGGTAAGTTGGATTTTTCATCTTTCACAATGTGATCTATTGTTGATCTTTGGGTGTGATTCATTGAGCATTGTTTTTGTGATTCCATTGGTGCTATTTTATCATAATTTGATGGAATTTTCATGCTCAATTGAATCCATGATCATAAGGTGTTTGATGGAAAGTTACAAGAATTTGCTCTTTTAAAATGCTATTTTTCTTATTTTAACAGAGTGCAGTCGATTGCTGTAACATTGCAATCGATTGTCACAGAACGAAATTCATTTTTTTTTGAAAAATGCACTGATGCAATCGATTGCTGTCAGAGTGCAATCGATTGTAATAGTGTCAAAATTCTTTTTCTGCCTTGTTTTGGGGTTGTTTTGATCCATCTATCTTTTTCTACTCACTCCTTTTGATGGTTGATTTGGATTGCAATTTTAAATGTCCAATTTCTCTTTAAATTCAATGGACTTTAGGTGTAGATGAAGTTGGATAAATGTTCATCAATTCAAATCTACCTAAGAGTGAATTAATCAATTCATTTTTGGTTCTTTGGATTAATGATATGGTTAGTACTTCAATCCATCTAGATGAGTGATTAAATTTAAAGATGAAAGAAATTTGAGGTAGTGATCCAAATTTGCTTATCATTCCCCTCCCTCTTCATCTTATCCCTTTCCTTTTTTTATTTTGTTCTACATGTTAAGGGATAATGATCTCTATATCATTTATCCAAACATGAAGTATATAGATTGCTATTGATCGGCCTCAAAATAGGTGCAACTTCTACATAAGCCCACTTACGATTGCTTAACATAGCGCTAAATTTTGTCCCATTTCGAGAAAATGATCATTCGTGGCCCAAACCTATGTTTGCAAGCCCAAGTATGTTAATTTGAATCATTTGATCCAATAACCTTGAGATTCATTGTTAGGAGGCTTTGGTTCTACCAATTTTCCAATGGATCTTCATCAATTTTGGTCAACGTGGATCACTTAAACATCATTGATCATTAAAATGTTGCCTTAAGGATTCTTAAATGGATGATATACTTGACAAAAAGCAAATCCAACTTGTTGTTGAGAGGATTTGGTTCTACCAATCCTCTAATGAGTTCCAAATGCAAGTTTCAAGAGGGTCATCCATCTAACCATTAACTTCTAACAATTGACTTTATTTCATGCTTTTATTTTATGCTTTTACTTTATGTACCATTTACTTTAGCATTTAGATTTCATGCTATTTTCATCTTTGCTCACTTGAGCATTTACTTTTATGTCATTTTTATTTTACTCACTTGAGCTTTTCTTTTCCTTTTGAAGATACTTAATAATCAACATGAACCATAAAAAATATTAATGATACTTGGACTATTTGGTTACTATCTTTGGCATTATGGAGTATTGGACTTCTCGGACTTAGGATTAGAGACCTTGGCCTATGTTGGAGATCTTGTGACCTTAATTAATATTTTTTCTGGAGTTCTTGGGGTTTAACTTAAGATATTGGGTTGTTTGTTTATTTTGTGTGCCGGTTATTATGATTGCATACTTTGTCTGTAATCTGGAATTCATCTGTATACAGCTGTTACTCTGCCCAATTTTTGTGAAGACTTAATACCTTTGAAGTTTAGTTCTCTTAAGAGGTCTAGTATCTTTGCTTGCTTGGTTTCAATCCAAATAATGGTAATTCTATCTTGACTCATAATGTCAATTGTTGGCTTCTTATTAGTTAGATGGTTCTTCTCCTTAGCTTTTACCTTATGCTTTAGGATAATCCCTTCTTCTCCTCCCATCTTCTTTAATTTCAAAAATCTTCTCCCTCCTTTTTGAAAACTCTTCTTGTTTCTAAACTTGAACCACTTTCATAATAAATTTGGACTTAGGTCCATGCATTTTCAAAACATTTTCATAAACAAACTTTAATCAACTTAATAATACCTTAACATTTTTGTGAGAAGACTAAAAGTCAATCAATCTCATTCAAACCATTTTGCCACTTTGGCTTTCATCTTTAAAAATATTCTCAAAAGATTAGACTCTTGTCAATCCTTGTAGTGATGCAAACAACTATACTTCTATAATATGTAGTGAAGAGAGATATTTTCCACTTGGGTGTTGAGTGAGGAATTGTTGATTCTAAAATCCAAGCCATATCCTCCACTTTTGGATGATGTAAATTCTCCTTTCTCTTGATTGTGGGTAGTAGGTATGTTTTCCACACGGACAATGACGATGATGTCTTATCTCATAAAATTAACCAACACACTTCTTTTAAAAATTTTAAATAGGAACTACGTGTACCCTGATCTCCTATTGCATGGAAGGTGGTACGTAGGCACTAAAGATTCGCAACCGCGGCGGGTGCAAAAACCATAAAAAATATTTCTCTTCTCACCTCCACCATCTATTTTTATACAACATTTTATAGCCAAAATATACAGATTTTACAAAGAGGTTCCTGCGGAGTACCATAGATGTTTAGGGTGCTAATATCTTCCCTTTGCATAACCAACCCCATTACCTTGAATCTTTCCCCCTCTTTTTGGGTTATTCGCTCTTTTCCCATTCCTTTGGAAATAATAAAGCGCGGTGGAGATTTTTATTTTGATCTGTGCGAGTTAAGTCAATCCAATGGCTTAGTCTTAAACATTTCTACCCTACAATATTGTTTGTATAAGGAAGCAACTATGTCCTCACAAGTACGAATGTTGGTTCCTTCCAGCTGATAGAACCATTCGAGTTTAGTACCAGACAAACTTTCCTGAAAGAAGTGAACCCATAACTTTCAGTCGGCGGTATGGGGTTGGATCTTTCGAACATAAGATCTCATATGAAGTTTGGGACAAGAGACACCATTATATTTAGCAAATAAGGAGACCTTGAACTTGTGAGGGATGACCACCCCCGGAATAAGACCTAACTCTTCAAAATCCAATCCAGGAACTTTTTGGATTTCCATGGCCTTGAGGCGATCTTCCAACTGTTTGTACCTGTCATCTGCAGGAGGATACACCTCATCAGAATAGTTTTCATCATCATGGATTTTCCCAGAACCTTGGTTGCTTCCACCTTCATGTCTGACACTTCTACCATCTTCCTCTTGGTTGTCGTCTTCATCGAAGGAGATATCAGCAACTTGAACCGCTTTGGGAAGGTTTTTGAACCTTCTCCCCATGTTGAGGATAACAACTGGCTTTCTGGTCTTCTTTTTATTGGTGATGAGCGGCATCATCTCCTTCTGCCCTTGTGCTAAGCTCATGAGAGTTTCTTGAAATTGGGCATTCT
Organism: Vicia faba; assembly: GCA_948472305.1. Lineage (NCBI taxonomy): Eukaryota > Viridiplantae > Streptophyta > Magnoliopsida > Fabales > Fabaceae > Vicia > Vicia faba. Next base: position 878,042,927 of record OX451739.1, read on the forward strand.
TAGCTTGGAGTTTCTTAACACTCTACTCAAGAGCCATCTTTTACTAAAATAAACAGCAAGAAGATGAGAAAACATGTGTGGGAAAACCTGTTATGTAATGATGCATGATATGTAAATGCAATTTTTTCAAGGATCTCGGGGCGTAAACAGAAAAATAGTGTTAGAAGTAGGGTCTGGTTGTCGCTTTGACTGAAGAACTTTGCATCGAAGAACGTCCTTTTAGGAGAATCAAGCTCACCATATCGAGTGGGTACTAGCCTTTGACTCAAGATAACATGCTTTAGTCTTTGGAGACACTGGTTAGAGGAAAATAAATCCCCTTGCCCCTTACTAGACGTCTGATTCATGATAACCTGCATCATAGGCCCTTGAGATCCTTGAAATGGTCAGTGAAAATGATATGGTATGGTGTCATGATGTTATGATGTCATGTTCGAACAGATAATCAAACACAAGCAAAGCACACAAGGCCTTAGGTTCAGGATTGCATGGAGTTTGTAGGTAAGTACCCTCTTTAAGTTCAGTTGGCTCAACCTGTCCTAAGAATAGTAATCGGGTTCTAGGATTCTCAATATCACCGATCTTTCTCCCAAGCATTATTTCAGCATGTCATCTGATTTGCGACCGACATATCCCGAGAGTATGATCTCAACGAGTGTAGTATCAATTATCAACCAACTTTAGTCTGCACCAAAGCCGACCATCTCACTACCTTCTAATGGCTAAGTTAGGTCAATTAAGGTTCTAAGGTCAATTAGTTCTTATGACACCACACGGCAGCCTAGTATGATCCCTGACTGACTCGAGGGATACCAACATAAACCAATGTGTCGCACTAGCATAGCCATCACTTTAACCATATCGGTATATGCCATATAGTTTCCATGATATATTGCTACTTACCTAAAATGTCCCCAAATCTGGGTATAGGGTCTTTGCAAGAAATAAACCCGAGCAAACCCCGAATTATAAAGCAATCAAATCAAGCAAGTAAAGCATTTAAAAAGTGATCTAACTCTAAAGGTAACCCCACTTTTAGTTCTCCCCAGCAGAGTCGACAATTCTGTAATACGGTGGGAGAACTGACTTTTTGTTTTGCGTTTTATTTCAAATGTTGCGGATAGCAAGAGTCGCCACCAACGTTTCTTTTATCCAATGAAGGAAAGGGTGAAAAGAACATGAAAGACCTTCGAGAATTTTTCTGAGCTCGGGGGGTAGGTTATGAAAAGGGAAGGTGTTAGCACCCTTTTCATCCGTAGTTATCTACTGGCTCTTAATCTCTAGCTCACTTTGTTTGAAATTCTTTGTGTCATGTGTGTTTGAAAATATTTTGAAAATATTTTGAAAAAATGCCTAAGTACGACAATTTTGTAATGACTCTCGTATCAGTTGAGAATGCATACAAAATGTTTTAATTTTGAAAATGATTCAGAAAAGAAGTGTTTTATGAAAATGTTTTTTTTGTGTGTGAGCAAGTGATTAACAGTACTACCCTTACTCGAATATCTTTCGTGTTATTTTCCTCCTTCATTAGATGTGTGAGGGACATGCGCGGGTCATCGTACAGTCACAAAGGCAACTCGTAGGGTGCTTTAGCAATTTTATCGTAAGGGACTAAGATCGTTTACCGAAGGCAACATCGAAGGGTCATTGAGGAACTACGATCTTTTTAATCGAGGGTCTTTGCTAAAGCGTCCCCACGTTTGAGGGACATGACTGTATTTATCTGAAGGCAACAAATGAGGTTACCCTAGAGGTGTGTGTGCGAATAATGATTCAGTTCAATTTATTTTATCTTGTATATTAGGGTTATCTAGCATTTGATTTTAGATCTTTCCATACAATCCTGTTAAACTAGACAGTTATAAGGAAAGCAATAAAAACATAAAATAAATGTCTTACGCTATTACAATACTTCGGGGAAAGGGGGGTACAAAACCACAAAATTGGGGGGAAAATAGCAAGCGAATAAAATCCTAATTTAAGCTATTACATTCCTTTAGCAATTACAATAATCGGAAGGAAAAAAACGCGACAATAATAACATACGCGAAATTATGAAAGGAAAAGAAAAGAGGAAATTTGTTTTGATTGTTTGATAATAAAAAGTTTGATGATTAACCTAAAATCTAGTTGATTTTAATTAATAGAAAAAGTTAGGTAATTAAATTAAATAAAACCCTAAAATCTAAGTTGATTTTAATTTAATTAAGAAAATAGTTAATTAGTGAAAAACTTAAAAATTAAATTAGGGTTCATTAAATAAAAGACCTAAAATTAAATTGAGTTGATTAAATTAAAAATTAAAAATTAAATTGAAACCTAAAATTAAATTAAAAACCTAAAATTAAATTAAAACCTAAAATTAAATTAAAACTTAAAATTAAATCAAAACATAAAATTAAATTAAAATCTAAAATTAATTATTTGAGTTTATTATGAAAAATTAAAGATTTGTGAAAAATATTAGGTTTTATGAAAAAGGTTTTGGTTATCTGTGACAATAGGGGAAAAAAGGAGGAAAAGAGTAAGGAGAATAGAGAATTGAAACAAGAAATAACCCAAAAGAATAGGGGTGGGTGTTTAACTCACGCCCTCAGGACTTTCCAGCAACATGCTCACCACCAGGCTAAGCGTGCCTTGGTGTTAGAATCTAGCCTCAGCGTGTTTTGTAATAAACCTACATGGGACCATTACGATGGTCCAAACCTGTAGTGTTGAATCTCATGAACACGTTAAACAAATTAGTATACCATGAAATACAAAGAAGACAAATATATGAAATTTTGTAAAGTTAAAAACGATATGGCATGTATGAATACTTCTACACCCTTTTGATCATAGAGATCGAACCAGCCTTACCCTACTGAGTTCCTGGAAGTGAATGAGATGACTTGTTTATAGTGAAAAGGGTTTGTAACAAGGATTTTAAGATTTCTAGGGTTCTTGAAAGAATTTGATATTTTGACAAGGTTGTGGTAAGGTTTTTTTTGTGTCTCTATTTGTATGAAAAGAATGAGATTATATAATGGAAATTAGGGCAAAAATATGGGCTTTGGATGTGCGATTGGGCCTCCAATAACCACAAGCAATAGTGCAAATTTTTATTCACTTGAGTTTGAAGTTCCAAGAAAATTCGCAAGGACCTCAGTGTGATTTTTGAAGTTGAAATGTGAAAATAGAATGTATCCTACATCGAGAAAAAAACTCCTGCTTGAAAATGGGCTCAATCGGATAAACGGTGAATTAGTTATGGACTTTTGAAGTTTCACCTCAGACAACATAATTTCCAGCTTCAAAATTCTCAGTGAGTTGCACGCGATTCGGGTCAAAAACAGAAGCCTTAGGGGTACCATTTGCTTTTGAAAATAAAAACCAAAATTTAACTAACTTAATTTGTGAGACAATTCCACAGGAACCAGCTTGGTACGATAAAAATTGACCGAGTTATGATTTTTTGAATACGGAGCAGATAAACATATTTCACAATTTTCCTGTGGGAAAACACTTGATAAATCCATATTTTCGGAGACTTTCTGAATGAAATTGGATTCCACCCATGAGAGATGAAAATGTAGATGACGTCAAGACGAAATTTTGGACATTGGAACGGGTTCAAAACGAGCCACAGACTTCAAGTTAAGATTTTTTTTATGCGTAAAAACTGCACTTTCAACACACTCTTTCGCCATATTTCTTCGAGAAAACTCGCACATTCGGAGACCTTCTTTAAAGAATTGGCTCTCGAGTCGAACCTGAATTTGAAAATACGTCACCAGGGATATCTTGGCGAAGAACACATGAATATGACACACCGGGTTAGACTTGTGAATCTTTGAACCCTGAATCGTTGTGAAACGGCGAACTGATCTTCAGCATGAAAAATACTCTAAGAACATCCATTAACGGAATAAACGTCACCTGTAACCTGATGAGGCTCGCTAGAGATACCTTGATCCCATAACCATAGAACTAATGATATGCATGTATACAATAATAAAATATAAGCCAAAAAGGTCGAAAAGAATGGGGTAAATTTTGGGGTACAACACCAATGTATGAATTCGTCTTCAAAGATTTGGGGTTGCGGCTGCCCTTCAGTCTTCCAAATCGGGGTCTTTGAGCACTTATCGCTGGCTCCCTCTTAGGTGCACCCGAATATGATGGCCTTTATCATGGAATTTGAGATAGTGTGTTGATACCTTCAGGTTGGTGCCACGATTCCCCTTTTCTTTCGATGCTTCCGACTTCAACGACAAAATGTGGAGGGAAAGCATGGTTAGATTTCTTTGAAGGCATCGAAGAAGAAGCTCTTCAATATGTTCCTAGAATCTGTTCGTGACTTTAAAGATAGGTACTTCCTTGTTAGACCCATTTCAGAAGCAGCCTTTGATTCTGAGTTGGAGGAGGCGATTATGATCGATGAAGATGAGAACATGCTCTACGAGGAAGATGATACCGTGCTGTCGAAGTTGCTTTCCAAGTTCCCCTTCCATTGGGCGGAGACTCACTTCGACCAACTCCTGAATCATTACCTCACAATGGAGGGTCATATGGACAAAGGGGACGTGGAGGCCTATGCCAAGCTTTGTAGGTTCGTCGATGGTTTTTACCCTGCCAAATGGGTGACGATGGAAGGAAAAGATTTCTTGAATGACAAGGGCCAACCCGTATATGAGGCTCGGGCCATTAACACCAAAGACCTCCTCGAGTGTCATTCTTACGAGGATTGTGTAGCACTCCTGGGTACCTGCTTGCGCTTTCCCCCCTTTCTTTATTTTTATTATTCTTTGGCTTTGAATCTTTCAACATGGTCACATGAACTTGATATTCGTGCTAACCATATTTTGTATTTTTCTATAGGTAAGATGGCGGATTCTCGCGAGTGGATCCTCAAGCTGGTGCATGATGCATCAAAGAAAAATAAGAAGGTGATAATAAAGACCACCCGTTTTACTCCCACTCTCGAATGAGTGAAGGATGGCTCTAACACTTCCACTCGGTCCCCAATTGCCGAGCCAAATTCATCCGGGAAGAATATTTCAGGGAAAAAGAGGAATTGACCTGAAGGAGAAGTTCTAGACCTGACATGGAGTGACTCAGAGGCACGAGCCTTTACTCTGCCTACCTATTTTTCCCAGGGAGGGTTCTTCAACAACTTTCCCTTGAATGTTCCATAGGGGAAAACGTCAATCATTTGGGACCTCGATTCGACGAGCAGGAGGAAACATCTAGCTGAGGGTGCTATGGGAATGATGAAGGTTTTAGAGAAAGCGGTGGTCTTCTCTGGGAATGGGGCGAGTTCTTCTACGGTGCTAGACAAGTTGCAGAAAGAAAAATAGTCCCTCGAGGATAAGGCAAGGAAGTTGGAGATTTCTTTGGGCAGTTATAAGGAAAAATGTCGGGTTTAGGGTATCGACTTGAAGAAGAAAGAGGAGGAGGGGACCAATCTGTCCGTGGAGAAAGGTGGCTAATTACTTGAGAAGAAAGGTCACGAGGACTCTATTGTTGATTTGAAGGTCGCTACTGCACCTATCGAGGATGAGCCTGAAGAAACTCAAGTCTTGAAGACTCAGGGTGAGCTTGTTGCTCGGATCCAGCAGCTCGAGTCGGATTGTTGGATGCGACGATGATGGGTTTTGATACGGATGTGAAGCAGCTCGAGGCATTGAACCCTGGGCTGAACTCTGAAGGTATCGAGCTCCTATCCAAGGTGGTTGATGGAAAGCTAGTTGTCTCTCCAGAGTTCGAAGACGAAGGTGGCCATGAAGAGTGACTTATGCTTACTTGCTTACCCCATTTTTCTTTGTTTTGTTGCTGGGCCTACGTGCCTGTACATTTTGTAACTTTCAGACAAAATGGGCTCTGCCCGGTTATTTGTAATGTTTTGGGCTTGTGCGCCTGTATTTTTGTAATATTATGACAATGTGGGCCTTTTAGGCCGGTGCTTTTGATTTCCCACTTATCTTGTATACTCGAATATCTATTATTTGAATTTCATATTCACTTATCGTTATGTATGATGTATTTTTGTACAAGTATGAATTCGTGCTCGACCTGGTTTGTGGGCAACAACGTATGGATACGTGTCAGGGATACGACTTTGGATTTCGTTTGAACGAGACCAAGGCCATGGTCGGGACCTTAATCTCGCGGCGAGAACAATCCCATTGCGAGTTGGGTGTTCTGCCTGCTTGGTACCTCAACGGTGGAGCTTGGTCAAGGTGTCCCCGTTGAGCTAAGGGTCTGCTTGTCTCATGAGCGAGGACCGCCTTTTGTTCTTAGTTGGATACAATTTTTGTACCTGAATATGCTTCTGTGGTCGAGCACACCCCCTTGTTTGTCAGAAGGGTCAGGTCGACTGTTAAGCCCCGACTTTTGCTTGGGATTTAGCTATAATATTATTTTAACTTGTCAGTGTTCCATGGTCGAGGTTAGGGATGGCAACGGGTCGTGTGCGGGTTTCACACTACCCAAACCCGCACCCGAAATCACCACCCGAACCCAAACTCAAAGGCTATTCGGGTGGCAAAATACCACCTACGCCCACACCCGTTGGGTTCCGGTTTTTCCACCCAAACTCGAACTTGCAACAAAAACACAGAAAATACAAGAACAACATTGAAATTTGAAACATAAGAATTCCATCAAGGTCTCAAAGAAATTAAAGAATTAAATTACAACTTTCTATCAAGTTTGGTAACATTACAATTAAAATTAAGGTCTTAAATTTTTACACTTATATATATTTAGAGGTACTTATGTAATTTAATGTCTAAGTGGGTGTGGTTTCGGATTTCGGGTGCAGGTTTGAGTGAACCCAAACCCGCACCCGAAATATTGGGAGGCATCTGAACCTGAACCCAAACCCAGTCAACTCGAGTTTTCACCCGTTTACTCGGGTTCGGGTGCAGGGCACCCCATGGGTTTAGGTCTGCCTTCCATCTCTAGTCGAGGTAATTATTTCTCACGTAGGTGTTCGAGGTAGTAGGCCAGGTTACCCATCTTATCGAAGACGCGATAGGGGCCTTCCCAGTTGGCGGTCAGCTTTCCTTCACGGGAATCTTTTTGGTTTCTCTGTAGGACTAGACCGCTGACCTAGAATTTGCATTTTATGACTTTGGCTTCATGTCACAGAGCTATCACTTGATTTAGCATGTCCTTGCAAAGAGATTCCCGCGAACGAATCTCTTCGACTAGGTCGAGCTCTTCTCTCAAGGCTTCGTCGTTTAGCTCCCGTCGAGAGGGAATTCAGTTCGCCTATAAGGCTCCCTGATTTCTACGAGGATGATTGTCTTGGTACTGTATGTTAGTCGGAAAGGAGTCTTCCCAGTTGTGGTATGAGGTGTTGTCTGGCAATACCAGAGAATGTTGTGTAGCTCTTCGACCCATCATTTCTTAGCCTCACTAAGTTTATGCTTAAGTCCTTGCAAGAGACTCTATTTGCGGCTTCTGCTTGCCCGTTTGTTTGTGGATGCTCGACAGACGTGAAATGTTATTTGGTGTCGAGTTTGGCGATAAAATCCTATAACTTTTTTTCTATAAATTGCATCTCGTTGTTGGTGACAATTTCATGTGGTATGTCGAACTAGGCAAGCACGCCTCTTTTACATAAACGAAGTATGTTGTGGAACATGATTTTGGCGAGGGCTTCGACCTCTATCCACTTAGTGAAGTAGTCGATGACGACGATCAAGAATTTGTTCTGGTACGATCCTTAGGTGAAGGGCCCTAGGATGTCCATCCCCCACTAAGCCAACGACTACGGGGATGACAATGTTTTGAGCTCATGTGAGGGTTCTAAGTGCATGTTTGTATGACGTTGGCATCTGTCAAACTTTTTGACGTGCTCCTCAGTGTCCTACTGAATTATGGGCCAGTAGTATCCTGCTCGTAGTGCCTTTCGTGCGAAGGATCTTCCGCCTAAATTTTGGGCCTTGATTCCTTTGTGGATTTCCTGTAAGATGTGGGGAACTTTAGTCTCCTCGACGCACTTTAAGAGCGGGATAGAGAATCCACTCCCATAGAGCTTCTGCTTGACCAAAATGTATGAGCAAGCTCGGCGTTTGGTCACATTGGCTTCTTTTTGTTCAGATGATATTCCCCTTTGGTGAGGTAATTGAACATCATGGTCATCCAATAGGTATTGTCCCCAATGGTGTTCACATCGAGCGACGTGGCAGGCTTTTCGATGCTCGAGTGAGAAAGGGATTCTTGGATAATGGATTTGTTTCCCCCTTTTTTCTTCGTACTTGTGAATTTCGACAGTACGTCAGCCTGAGTGTTCTGTTCGCGTGGAACATGCTTGATCTTCGCGTGGGCAAAGTTTTTCATTTTTTATCTAACTAGGTTTAGGTATTCAATGAGGCTGTCCTTTTTGGTCTGCTATTCTCCTTGTACTTGGGATGCGACGAGCTAGGATTAAGGGAAAATTTATACTTTCTGGGTGCCCAAATTTTTGGCAAGCCAGAGCCCTGTGAGCAAGGCATTATATTCAACTTGGTTGTTCGATGTAGGGAATGATAATGCGACTGAATGTTCGATCCCAACACCCTCTTCATTCTCGAGGAGGAGCCTACTTCGCTCCCTGTCGAGCTGGATGCTCCATCCACAAAGATGATCCACTTTTGAGCTCTGCCTACGAGGGTTTCGCTGGTGGTCATCTCTGGGACGAAGTCAGCCACTGCTTGAGCTTTGAGAGCCTTTCTTCTATCATACTAGATGTCAAACTCTGACAATTCTAGGGACCATTTAAGCATTTGATCGACCTTGTTTGGTCGTTCGAGTAGTTGCTTCATAGTGTTGTACCCCAAAATTTGCGCTCTCACTTTATCAAGATTTTTCTCACAAGACTCTTTGGACTCCAGACAAGATTAGGGTTTGCTCTGCTCAAGACATTTCCTTGCACTGTTGACCTGAAATTAGGGTTTGAGTTTGCACAGGGATTTTTGGACTTCCAATGCCTCATGTGACTTTCATACTTCATTTTGGACTTATAAGATTGCCCATACCAAGTTTCAAGCCTTGAATTAAATTTTTGCCCAGTCAATTGGACAGTTGACCTAAAAATCAGTTGTATTAGGGAATAAGTCAACTGTGGCCAATTTACAGTCAAACCTCATAATTTTTTATCCACATCAACATTATAGACTCATATGAACCATTTTATCAAGTTTGGACCACAACTCGTCAAGAAATTTGATCAGATCATCAAAAGGGAAAAATGGTCATTTTTAGGGTTTTGACTGCAGAAGGGCAATTTCTGATTTTTCACCTAGCCAATGGAAAATTGGGTTCAAGCATGGATTCAAGGACTCAATGGCATAATCTTGACCTAATCACAAGGTTCAAAAGATCTCAAATGCATTGGATTGACAGATAAATTTTCCAATCAACTGATCAAAAATCAACTATACACTAAAAAGTCAAACTTTGACGTTTTGGTCAAAATCAAGTGCCAAGGGTCATTTTTCATCAAGATGTGTCAAAACATGAAACTTGTTCACCAAGAAAACCTAAAATTGGAAATTAGGGTTTAAAATGGAAAATTTTCATAACTTAGAAATTTTCTAAGTTATGAAAATTTCTTATTTTTTCCCAACTTTGCCCAACTTTTTCACCATGATAAAATTGGATTCAAAGAAAACTTCCAACATGAAAGTTGTAGTCCTCCATAAAATCTACAACTTTTATTCACAAAGTTTTCCCAAAAGATGCTTGGATCTCAAGTTATGATTTTGTGAATAAGGGTCCATGAAACTTTCTAACTTAGTGAAATTTTGCTCTAGTTTAGGCAGGATTTTGACCTATATTCATGGAAATTTTTCACATAGTTCCAAGTGGAATCTCAAAATGAATTTCAAATATGGATTTTATAGCTTGTTACAAGCTTCCCAAAATGTCCAAGAACTCTCTAAAATAATTTATGGTTAGGGAGAATCGAAAGTTTGAAAATGGGAAGTTATCACTTTTGGCCAAGGCATTTTGCACATTGCTACAACTTGCAAATCTGCCCAAATCATGCTTGTACTTGTTTTACATGCCTTAAACCTTTCCACACTCATAAATTAAATGCAAACACATTGGATTAGGGCATTGTTCTGATCTATGAAGCATTACACAAAGGTTTAATCCATTTTTGGCAAAAAGATAACAATATCATTTACATAAAGCACACTTTATGCAATTTTGTTTGTCTTGAGCATTGAACTTAATATTTTGCAGCAAACCACATCCACAAAAATCAGAAAAGGTTTACCAACTATGTACAGACCTGGAGCTAGCCTGTACAGGCCTTGCCTTTGTCACTTCAACCTTTTCCTCAAAAACAAGCAATTGTGCAAAAGGTCCACAACTTTGTTATCTGATAAGAGCAAGTCTTTGTAACATTTCAAACAAGTTTTACACATTGCCTAAGGTCAGAAACACGAGCTAACAAGCTCTCAAACACCCTAAAACACTAAAACTTCATTTCTGCCTAAAACAGGGCAAGTTCTGCAAATCACAAGCCACAACCAAAATCCACTCGTGCGTTTTGTCCCAAACCACTTCAAACACATTCTAAACAATACACCTAAGCTATCCCAACCATTCTCAAGCAACTGTAACTTCATTTTCAAGCTTCACCATTTTCAAATTCTGAGTTTGCAGGTAGAGTTCTATAGAGAGATTCAAGCCATTTCAAAGCAAGCTGAGCATTGGGAAAGGTTAAGGGAACATCAAGCAAGCTCGAAAGTCCTTCAGGCCTCACTGAAAGTTGTTGCATTGCCATACTTGAGCTTGACTGAAACAGGTAAATTTCAAACTTCTATCTCTCTATTTAGGAATCATTAGGCTTAGGTTTGTGAAGTAAAAATGTAGTCCTCATTGTCCTTGAGTTGTACATATGCATAGAATTCATTTATGTTAATTGAGCAAGCAGAACCTTATTTGCCGGTATGGTATCCCTGAAAGGATCATCACTGACAACGGTACAAACCTGAACAACACTATGATCACCGCCTTGTGCGAGCAGTTCCAGATTCAACATCACAATTCATCTCCCTATCGGCCAAAGATGAATGGTGTTGTTGAAGTTACGAACAAAAATATCAAGAATATTGTTGTACCCCAAAATTTGCCCTCCCATATTCTTCAAAGATTTGCCAAGTCAAAGCTTCAAAATTCCCCAAGGGTTGCACAGTTCAAGGGCCTCTTAAGCAGTCAAAATTAGGGTTTGTGTTCTGATCAAGAAAATGAAGTTTCCAAAGGTCCAATCAAGTCTCACATGCCTACAAATATGGTCAAGCATCCTCATATCAAGTTTCAAGACTTTCAGCACAAAACTGCACAGTCAAAACCCTAATTGCACTACAGTCAACTGTAGGGGCAAAATGGTCATTTGACAGTCAAAAGTTCAAATTTTTGATCAACATCTCATTTTGAAGCCACAAACATCATTTGATCAATGCTTTATCATGATTCTCAAAACTTGGCTCAAAAATCATCAAGATGCAAAAGTTTCCTTATTTGGACAGTTGAAAAAGTCAATTGTAAATTGACCAGGGCATAACTTTCACATGGATTATCAGAAAAAATCCATCCAAAGCTCATTTTGAAGAGAAATACATTTCCTACAACTCATATTCATACTTCAAGTCCACGAAATGCTCTCACAAAAAGTTATCAATTTCAACATTATAGGTCATTTTCAAAAGTCAACAAAAAGGGACTTTAAGTCAAAGGCCATAACTTGAGATTGGTAAATCAAAATTACATGGTACCAAAGACATTGGTTATAGGACTCAAAGACCTTTCCAAAATGTCCAAGAACATGAGCAAAGCTTAAAAATTGAGCAAGTTATGCCTTGTGGAAGTTGGGAAATTTTTAGATATTTTGAAAAGTCAACATTGATTCAAATGACCTAAAATTGCTAATGGGCCTATTTTTCTTCCACAATTAATTATCCAAGGCATGTGCACGACCACTTGGCCCAAAGGGAAGTATTTCTTCATTTTTTATTTATTTATTTGAATTTTTATTAATAATAATTCATTTAAATCAATTAAATACATGAAAAATATTTAACCTAAGTTTTTCAATCTTTTTGTGCATGAAATATACTCAATAATTCGTGCATAATCAAATATGGAAAGATTTGAAGAGAATTGATCATGATTGGTACAAAATAGCATGGAAAATATTGAGAAAAAGATCTTTGAAAATCAAATCTCTCAAACCATGAATGCCAAGGATTTGGATTGTTTTATTTGACCTAATTCACTCTATACTTAAGCCTGAACACAAACCTAATGCCAAAAACCCCCTAAGCTGCGCAGAAAAGCATCCATTGAACTTGAAAATTTTTGCCAAAAACTCAATTATGAAAACCTAGTTCTAGGGTGATTCAAGGCCAAATAGCTATTCCATTAGCTTCCTTAAAGATCATAGGACGTGTTCCAATCATTCCCTAAGCCTCATACTCAAGGAAACGTGAAATCACCATTGAAGTTGGTAAAGAAAATTTCATAATCGCTTTCTATCATTCATGCATTGTTAACATATTTCATTGTTATTTTTGTGTTTAGAATAATGTTTGCAAGCTAACCATATGCTTTGATTGGATTATTATGCGTTGTATGCAAAGATGCCATGGTCGTGTTTTAGGGTTTACAGGACCTTGGATTAGGGTTTTTCAAATAAGGAAAAATTGGCCTTCAAGACTTGGACCATTGAATCCAGCATGCTCAGACGATCACAAGGCTACCCTCGCGCCTAATTTATGGAGCCCCTGGGGCTAGTCGCTATTTTCTGATATGTTGCCTAAGGGAACGGTGTAAAAACCGTTGCCTATATTTATTATGTTTTCAGGAAGAACGAAGACGTGAGGAAGATGATGATGTGTAAGGCTCTGAGTGGGGCGTTTAAAAGTTCGCGCTAAAATATCATTAACGTTTGTTTTTATTTTATATTAGTTTTTTTGATATTAAATGTACAAACGCGTTGAGTGGAGCAGTTGGTAGAAGGCATCGCTGGTAAACCATAGGACCTGGGTTCGATCCCAGGTCCTCCCCCTTTTCCATATATTTTTTCAATTAATGTTCATGTGCAGTTTCCAGGCTGAAGACCACCATACGTCTCTCCATCAAGCCATCCACTTGGTCGATTTCATTCATCCAAAGGTCCAGATCCAAGGAACATGGTAGGTCCTAGTCAAAGATGCCACACGGTGCCTGGAGAAAGTCAAACAGGCCAAGGTTAATGGGCCAGATTTCTAAAGATTAACCTCCATATTAAGGGGCAGACCCCCTAGGTTTGCAATTCTTTCTATTTTCTTTATTTTTTTTATTTTCTATTTCCTTTTAAATTATTATTTTCTTAATTAATTTATTATTTTCATAAATATAAAAAACACACAAAAAAATCAGAAAAAAGAGAAAAAAACAATAAATATTTATTATTTTAATATTTCTTGTAAATAAATTCATAAATTAATTAGTTTTAAATTAGGTTTAATTTTAACTTTTTTTAATAAAAATCTAAAAAATATAGGATTAGGGTTTAATTAATTTTTATCTTTTTTCTTTTATTCCAATAATTAAATATTAGATGTTTATTTTTATAATTAAATTGTATATAAAAATTAGGGTTAATTTTAGGTTAAAAATTTCAACATTTTTCATAATAAAACAAAAAATAATAGAATTAGGGTAAGCATTTAATTTCAATTAATTCTTTTTTCATTAAAATTACAAAATACCAAAAAGACAATTTCTTTTCCTTTAATTTTAATTAATTCATCGTTTAATTTAATTTTGCAAAAAGGGTCCAACGCCCTCGTTTATTTCTCATTTAATTCGCGCGTTTATCTTATTTCTTTTAATATTTATGTATCTCTCCCAAGGCCTTGTAATTAATTTCTCGTACTTTTAATTCTTTATCTTCTTTACTTTCTCTATTTTTCTCTCAAATCGGGTTCGAGAAATTTTGGCGATGTGGACCCGCGCCTTTTGTAATAGCTTAGAATCTTTTACTTTCCGCAATTTTTAATTGTTAATCAAAGCATGAAAGAATGTATGGACAAAAATAAAAACAAACGCTAGATCACCTTTAACATGACAAAAGACAAAATAACTGAACATGACACACAAATCACACACCACCCCTAGGGTACGCCTCACTGTTGCCTTGCCTCGAAAGGTGATCGTCGAGTAGAGGATGTCTTAGTAAGTCCTCATGATCCGGGAACCTGGCATGAGGGTAGCTTCTAAGGTGTCTTCCCATTGCTCTGGTGATCACCATGTCCCGAACCTCGAATTGACCCGAACACCTCCAACGGTGGTGCTACCTACCTCTCAATGGTGGGATGGCACTACTTTTAAGGACATTTACACAGACGAATTCCTTAGGGTAGGTAGGTTCTCGTAGATACTTGCTCTAATTTCAAAACAAATTCAAAAAATACTTTTCACACCAACACATTTTCAAAAAAGCTTTCGAAAGCAATTTTTCAAACACTCTTGAGGACCGATACAAGAGTCGAACTGAAATTTTCAAAGAAACTTTTTAAACCCACAGTTGAAAAGCAAACAAACCTTTTTGAAAACACAATGAGCAAGTATCTAAGAGCCCATGGATAACCATGGATAGAAAGGGTGCTAACACATTCCCTTTCTATAACCTACCTCCCGAACCGAGAGCAATCTCTTTAAGGAATTTTTCTGTGCTTTTGTCCTTTCCATTTGGAGAAAATAAAAGACGGTGGCGACTCTTGCTTCCGTGATATTTCGCGAACCAGCGTTAAACAGTCAGTTCCAGATCCACCGATCACAGAACTGGCGACTACTTTAAAGTGAGGTGTACCTTAGGACTAAGATCACTCGTGTTTTCAATTGCTTTCCTGGTGTTCTTTAAATTGTGGGACTGTCTCGGGAGTTCTATAGATCCTAACCCGGATCTGGGGATACCTTCTTAGAAAGTAGCAACAAGGCTGTGAGGGAACTGTGCGGGGTATACCGACATGGTTGAAGCAGTCTGCTACGTTGATGTGGCACTTTGGTGTGTACCGGTAACCCTTGAGTTCAGTCAAGGAGAGTACGGGGCCTCCGCATGGTGTCATGAAGCATCAACAGACCTTAGGAACCTTAATTGAACTATCTTGGCCTCTTTAGGGTAGTGAGATAACTGACTTTGGTGCAGTCCAAGGTTGGTTGATACTCGATACTACACTCAATTGAGGGTTGCTTTCCTGGAATATTTCGGTCGCCAGTTCAGTGGCTAAATCGAAACGATGAACAATGAAAGCAATCCCGTGATATTGGGACCCTTAGAACCCGGTTACTCATGATATGACAGGATGAACCCACCAACTTCAAGAGGGTACTACCCAGACCCCATGCTGGCCTTAAACCCTAAGGGCTCGTCTTGTGTGCCTTGTGTGCCTTACATGTTTGTCTTTGTAAATATCTGTGGTGTGTTTAATCATAACATCATGACATCATCCAGCATCATATGCATTGACTAACCATTTCAGGGGTTCGAATCTTCATCTTTGTTCTTTGTTTTGTAGGACATGGAAACTGTTCGTAGAAAGACAATTCAAGTCAGTCTTGTAAGGATCCCTCCTCAGCTTAAGGAGCTTATATCCAGGATTCCCGAGAACTCATCATTCAGTGAAAGACATGGAAGCCACATCAGCTTGGTCAACACCAACATTGAGGAAGATATGATAAAGGTCCTGTTCCAATTCTTTGACCCTCTGCATCACTGTTTCACCTTCTTGGACTATCAGTTGGTACCTACATTGGAGGAGTTCTCCCAGCTCCTGAAGTGGTATCAAAGGGTTCTTAGCCAGGTTTCTGTTTGAAAAGGCCCATGAATGTTGGAACTCCCTTGACTTGCAAGCTTTTGAAGAAGTTGTGGCCCTCCTTGTCTATGGTTTGGTGTTGTTCCCTAATCCAGATCAGCTTATTGATATCAGTATTGTCCAGATCTTTATGTCCAGGAATCCTATTGATGGGGTTTTATCTGTAACGTATAGCCTAAATGTAGTACAGCAAGTGTACAGCCTATCGAAGTAATATATAAGATTATCGAACCACAGATACCAATTGTCAATCTATCAACTCTATTGCTAAGGTGCTTATCTAAGGCGAACAAGAATATTGATGTGAGTGCAGTGCACAAAGTAAATGAGCGAGGTAAATAACAGTTTAAAAGACAGGTTGGAATGTAAATCATGTAATCAGATATTGGTCCGGTCATGCGTAGATGAACCTACTTATGGGGCAGTATTTTCTATTGATAGCAAAGAATCAGTTTAACGGGAACTTGTAGCTTTTGACTACTAAGAACCGAGTTTACTCTTTAAATTAAATTCCTTTATTGTCACATATAAAGGGTGCCTTCCGCGTTAAAGAGGTAAACCTATTTTTAAGAAATTGATAGTTTTGACTTAACAGAAAAGTGATCTTACTCGGAAAGATTAACTTAAAGAGACTTTTGGCTTTTGACCAAGAGTCAGATTTCAAACCTACAAACGCGTCCGAAAATAGTTTCAAAATCGTTTTCTAAAAAGGTCAATGATTCCTATTTAACCAATCAACGGCTCTCGCTCTTTTTGTTTGGTTAAATAATAATCAAGTCGTATCATTGGTTTGGACGGCTTTCGATCTTACCCAATAAACATTAAAACACAATTGACTTAAGTTAGAAGCAAAACATCCCCAGAGTATTTTCACTAGCATGATAATTGGAACACAACCACGATGACAATCATTACATCCTAACCTTTATAGTTTAGCCAGACATAATAAGTGCGAGTCTATAAAACATGTAGACTATGGTAAGAGCATTTAAAGTCTATAAAACGTGTAGACTATGGTAAGAGCATTTAAAGTCTATAAAACGTGTAGACTATGGTAAGAGCATTTAAAGTCTATAAAACGTGTAGACTATGGTAAGAGCATTTAAAGTCTATAAAACGTGTAGACTATGATAAGAGCAATTAAATAAAGAAATGCAATAAATTAGAACCTTGCTCCGGTCGGAGACTTGAATCTGATACAAATCTACGGAAAAGTAAGGCCGGTATGATGAACTTCAACCAAAGTGCTCCAAGACTTGATTACAACTCAATCTACACCACAATAACTCCCCGATGTGAAGAGATTATTACTTTACAGAAACTGATAGTATATGGCTTAAGATTGTACTAAGCTTGGATGAAACTAAAGAATGAGAATCGAAAGCTATTTATAGAGGAACTTTGAGGTGCGTAAGGACCAGCATGCCCCTTAACTTCTTTTGAGCGGGAACCTTTTTGTGAAGGCCGCGGGCGCGGTGAGGGTGGCCGCGGGCGCGGTGCCTGGAACCGCCACATCATGGGAACGTGGCAGTTGATC
Organism: Vicia faba; assembly: GCA_948472305.1. Classification (NCBI taxonomy): domain Eukaryota; kingdom Viridiplantae; phylum Streptophyta; class Magnoliopsida; order Fabales; family Fabaceae; genus Vicia; species Vicia faba. The sequence goes on from OX451739.1 coordinate 878,060,309, forward strand.
TCTGGGTGAAAGTGGGCCACGTCATCGCGTTCCCTGTAGCCAGCGCGGTGCTGAACGCCATAAGTGCAGAATATCTTGAAAAACCCTAATTTCTTGGCGTTTTGGCTCGTTTCTTCACAGGAGGCTCTGAAATGACAAGAATCCTGAAAACAAAGGAAAAAGGAACATAATACGAGAAAATGACAATAAAAACTAAGGAAAACATGTGATATTTGAGTCAGAAACATAGTGCGATATAGTGCGATCAAATCCTCCCACGCTTAGACCTTTGCTTGTCCTCAAGCAACAACTCTTAAAAGTAGATGAAAGAAAATTATGGTGTATACAGGTTTTGGGCAAAGAGGGCTTCTAAGTCCGAGTAAGGGTGTGTCGTCAGGCACTGACGATCTGAATCAAAGGTATCGTAATTACACTACTCGCAGAAATGCGGACATAAACCTCATAAGTATACAGATCGATCCTAATATCCTTACTATGCTAAGACTTCCCTTTTTTACGAGGTCCTTTTTCATTCAGGCGCAATCACATTAAGCCCGTTATCCGTACATACTCATGGTGTAGTGACCGGTTAGTGACTCTGATCTCAAGTGATGGGATTCTGGTACAAGAGTTGGTTTAATCCCTTTTTATTTTACCCATTTGCAGTTGCGGGGGATCGAACTGTAGTCCGCCCTACCAAGTTCAGCACCAGATACCTCTGAACCAACTACAACAGATATGCCTTATATATATATTTTCTTTGTTTTTGTTAGTGCTTACAACTTTCTTGAGTTGAGTAATCTTTGTGAGGATCACCCAACTCGTAGTCGTATTCATACTTTATTTTATAACTTTTAAGGCAAAATAGAGATCATCCACTTATATTCATCGATCCCACACTTAGAGCATGCTTAGGCCGGAGCTGACTGCTAAGATAAACTACTTGAAGACCTATTTGTACAGTTTTATTCAAAATCATAGCATATTGGGGAGAAAGGATCTAATCTAAAAAAAAGCTTATGGTGTAAAAATGATAACGAATTTTTCAAAAAGTGAGTGTCCGAGAAACAGACCCTATCTAAGACCTGTCTCATAGCCCAAATCCTAAAAAACAACCATAAATCTTTGAAAAGCGAAAAATTTGTAAGTCTAAAAGATGGGGGAAATGAAGGGGTACACTACGCAGAAAGACTCGCCTATCACATGCATTTTATTAACTACGAATATATAAAAAGAAAAATGCGGAAGGGAAATAAAAGCAGGAAAAACGGGAAATAAAAGCGAAAAAAAACGAAAATGGGAAATAAAAGCGATAAATGCTCCTCCCACACTTAAATCAGACATTGTCCTCAATGTTCCAAAATAAGGTAGGAGGAGGTACCTGAAAACACTAGTGGGGGCCACTAGGACCTTCACCATCCTGGTTGGTACGACCGGAACGGCGGCTACGGCTGCGACGGCGGCTATCTCGGTCCAAAACAAGCTGCTCCAGTCTCCCTGACAAGGCGGCATTTGCCGCTTGTAGCTCTTGGGTCCGACCAATGAGGGTGCCTTGGGTTGCCTCCATCAATTGGAAGTGACGAGCGTATGTGGTCTGGTGTAGGTGCTGTTCTCTCTGGAAAGCCAGCTGACTTTCCATAATAGTGCGCAGAGAGCTAGCATTTTGTTCTTGGGACGCCTGCATGAAGGCCATGTTGTCGGTCGCCTGTTGCTGCAAGGTAGCAAGGAGGGTGTCCCTCTGGGCCTCTCGGGCCATATGCTCACGCCACATGTCCTCAGTGACATGGAAACTAGGAGCTGTACCTGCATGTGGGTTAGAGGTAGAAGGTGTCGTGTGTGGTGGTGAAAAATGGGGTGGTTCCTCTGTTTGGAAATCGTACTCATCATCAGTGTTGTTACCCTCATTTAAAGGTAGATTTGGGGGCAACGGACCAATAAAAGCAGGAGCGTTGAGATCGTAGGTCCAGTTACGCTCAAATCTAATATCAGTACGACGGGTGCAAGGCATAACAACACTGGGTATAGCAGCACCTCCAACCATGAGGAAGTAACCACCTTCCTTCCTCGTCTTGCATAAACGCATATCCCTGAAATCGTACTCATCATCAGTGTTGTTACCCTCATTTAAAGGTAGATTTAGGGGCAACGGACCAATAAAAGCAATGGGGTGGTTCCTCTGTTTGGAAATCGTACTCATCATCAGTGTTGTTACCCTCATTTAAAGGTAGATTTGGGGGCAACGGACCAATAAAAGCAGGAGCGTTGAGATCGTAGGTCCAGTTACGCTCAAATCTAATATCAGTACGACGGGTGCAAGGCATAACAACACTGGGTATAGCAGCACCTCCAACCATGAGGAAGTAACCACCTTCCTTCCTCGTCTTGCATAAACGCATATCCCTGAAAAATTTAAGATTTGCAATCCGAGGAGGAAGTGGTTCTAGGGTGGCAAGTTCCGTATCCAATCCTATGGCACGGGCAATAGTGGTAATCAGTCCACCAAAGGAAATCGGCCCACCTTTTCTTAAAACATGGTGCATGTGGGCAATCATGAATGGGACGAGATTAACCTTGGTGTCTGTGAGGCAGCTCTGCATGATAATTAATTCTTTAGCATTCACCTTGTTTGGGTTTTCCCGAGCAAAGACGGTGGATGCTAAAAGAAATCTAAAGACACGAAGGGCAGGATTGTGGATGTGAGAAGCAAGAAGGCCATCAAAAGATGTTGCATTTTGTTTAGTAATTCTGGCCCAAAATGCTTCAAATGCCCAATCCGTGTCTAAAGGTGCTTCACAAATGGCACCATCCCCATAAGGCAATCCTAACATGGCGGCTAGACCGTCAGTGGAGTAATCATATTCAACATTAAACATTCTAAATTTGACTCCACCTACGGTGCTAGCAGTGTTAGGGGAGACGTTATAAATTAAAGAACTTAAAAACTCGAACGTCAGCCTAGGGTAGGTTGGTGCTTGAGTAGCAAAAATATCATGCATACCTATTTTATCTAGAAGGAAGAATACACTATGGTATATACCTAATGAATATAGACAGTTTTCATCGATATACCTGGTAGAGTGTATAGGTGTTGTCAGCAATTTTTCAAGCCGCTTTAGTTGCCTTTCTCCGGCTTGGCCACCACGCAAAATGTAACCGTGATATTCCATAGGATTTTCTTGTGGATGAATGGGAGAAAGAATGGGATGTAGAAGTAATGAAGGTGTGAGGAAGAAAATGAAATAGTGGGGGGTATTTATAGGAAGGGAAGAAAGAAAATGGTGGTTGTAAATATTTATGATGAGAATAATGGAAATAAATGTAGTGGGTTGGTATGGGTAATAAAGGAAGTTATGGTGGGTTAAAAATGGAAGAAAATGGGATTGGAAATGGAAAAAGTGGTAAAATGGGGGGAAAACGAGCTACTAGCCGTTAGGTGACCGTTGCGTCACCGCGGGCGCGGCAGGGCCTACCGCGGGCGCGGTGAGGTCGAGGTCAGTTGGGCTGGCCTGGCTTTCTTTCCATTGGGCTTTTTCTTCCTCGCCATTAGCTTCAATTTCTGGAGGTGTACCTATTTTTCTTATATATGTGCATATATGTACGTGAATACATATACACATATATATTTATTTTATTTTTATATTAAAACTATGGTGACCAGAAAAACAAAAACATTAGTAAATAAATAAAACATATGCATATATATATATATATATATATATATATATATATATATATATATATATATATATATATATATATATATATATATATATATATAGGTACGGACATTGGGTCACCAAAATAAATATTAACAACGAAGGAAACAGATAATGCAAAATAAAAATGAGTCTGAAAAGGAAATCAACATAATACTAATAATACTGAAACTAGATATCTTGTGAACAATACAGATCTATTGCCAACCGGTAGGATGCTCTGCAGGAGTGCCTGGGCCACGCAGCTCAGTCAGATGGCGTCGAATCTCTGCCACCTCGTGAGCTAATTCATCTAACTCACCAGCAAAGGTAACATCATTCACTTCCAACTGCAAATGAAGGTCAGCCACCTCATTGCGGAGAGTGGTTATCTCAGTGTGCATAGCAGTCAATAGAGTGCGAATATCAGGTTCCTGCAAGCTGAGGTTATTAGTAAGAACAGTAGTGTGTGTAACCTCGGGTCGGGATGTGTGATCCGGAGTGGAGTCCTCGGGAGCAGGAGTGTAGTCCTGAGTGGGATCTTCGGAAGCAGGGGTGTATTCTGGAGTGAGATCTTCGGAAGCAGGAGTGTATTCTGGAGTGAGATCTTCGGAAGCAGGAGTGTATTCTGGAGTGTACTCTGATATCTCTCCCCAACCTTCTACAGAATAGTTCCAATTAGCAGAGTTGGAAACACAAGTCATCTGAGGGTCTGGCATTGTGAAGGTGTAAACTGTCTGGTCGTTGATAAGCAATCTGTACCGATATGGGTGGAAAGAGGCCCTCCTCATGAATCCACGATCCATGCAAAAGTCTAAATCCAGAAAAGTATATCCACAGTATAGGGTCAGCTGTGCTATCATACTGTCCAAACCCAAAGCAGAAGCTATCTGTGTCACATTCCCTCCGGAATGAATGAGCCCTACAGCGGATCGAGCAGTCTGCTCGAGGCTCTCTATCAGAAAACCTCCACTAGCTATAGGTCTGGACTGACTAGCGCAGTATAGGAAAAGGATCTCCTCAGCGGTGACCAAGTGGTCACAGTAACTCCTCCCAAAGAAAGTGTGGCACAGGATCATCTCGAAGTATCGGAAGGCCGGGTTATGGATCTTCTGGGACAGCTGGGTAGAGAGGTCAAGACTGGCTCTATCAGTAATGTCCTGCCAAAATTTATCAATGTCTCTGTCCATGTAGTAACTCAATGGGAACTCAGTAATAGCAGTCGGTCCAGTTTGGAAACCAAGCAAATCCCCAAATTCTTTGGTAGTCAGGGTATACTCGGTGCCAAACAATCTAAAACTTAGGCATCCTCGCTCATCTCCTTCACCCACTCGTGGGTTATAGTCCATAGAGCTAAGAAACTCCAGAGTAAGGTTCCTGTAGGTTTTATGGACATCATCAGCATAAGAATCCCAGCTAAGTTGGTTGCATAGATACCGAATACTTGGCTCAATCCCTAGTGCCTCCATGCAGCTCTGATCGGGGTACCTAGTGGGTACCATAGGTCTAGCAGATAAGGTAGCAAATCGGGCCTTTTGTGCTTCATCTCTGAAAATCACAACCATACCATCGGGGTAATGCATCCTGAAAATATAAACACAAGAAATTAGTCCAGATAAAATGTATAAATTACTAAAATAAAATAAAATAAAACAAAGAATAAACCATGGGTTGCCTCCCATGCAGCGCTTGTTTAACGTCGTTTAGCTTGACGATTAGATCTTACTTTATGTGGGTATTGGTGGGTCTATAAGAATATGACTAGAGTAGTCAACAGGCAAATCGCCTCCTTTGTAGAGCTTCAGTCTTTGTCCATTTACCACAAATGGAACGCATGAATTGTTTTTGATTTCCACTGCTCCAGACTTTAGAACTTTTGACACTTCAAATGGACTTGTCCATCTTGAACGAAGCTTACTAGGAAAAAGTCGTAACCTTGAGTTAAATAGGAGAACAGGATCACCAATGTGGAAATCTTTCTTGATGATTTTTTTATCATGCCACATCTTGGTTCTTTCCTTATATATGATGGCATTCTCATAGGCATTCAAGCGAAGCTCTTCTAGCTTGTGAATGTCCAGGATACGTTTTTCTCCGGCTTTCAGGTAATCTAGATTCAAGGATTTAATGGCCCAATAGGCTTTATGTTCTAGTTCGAAGGGTAAATGACAGGACTTTCCATAAACCAATTGATAAGGAGTTGTTCCAATAGGGGTTTTATAAGCCGTTCTATAAGCCCATAAGGCATCTTTAAGTTTTCCAGACCAGTCTTTTCTGGATAGTGATACGGTTTTTTCTAGTATCTGCTTAATCTCCCTATTCGATACCTCTACTTAGCCACTGGTTTGCGGGTGATGTGGTGATGCTACTCTATGTTTTACTCCGTATTTGCTTAGAAGCTTGTCAAATATCTTAGATATAAAATGCGATCCTCCATCACTTATGACTAACCTCGGGGTTCCAAACCTAGGAAAAATAATATTCTTAAACAGTTTGATAACTACCTTGGTATCGTTTGTGGGTGATGCAACAGCTTCGATCCACTTTGAGACATAATCGACAGCTACTAGGATATACTTGTTACCCATTGAGGAAGGAAAAGGTCCCACGAAATCTATACCCCAGACATCAAATATTTCCACTTCTTGGATGTTACTTAAAGGCATTTCATCACGTCTTGAGATGTTCCCAGTGCGTTGGCATCGGTCACATTTTGTAATGTAAGTGTGGACATCGCGCCATACAGTAGGCCAATAAAAACCTGCTTGAAATATTTTGGCGCATGTTTTAGACGTGCTTGCATGTCCACCATAAGGTGAAGCATGACAATGTTTAATGACATTGCCTACTTCTTCCTCCGGCACACATCGTCGGAATATATTATCTATTCCTCTTTTGAATAGGAGGGGTTCATCCCAAAAGAAGTGTTTAACATCTCTAAAAAACTTCTTCTTCTGTTGGTAGCTTAAGTCAGGGGGTATGATATCAGCGGCTAGATAATTCACAATATCTGCGTACCATGGTATGTTGTTCATGGTTGAGATTTCCTCATAGGTCTCTTCTTCAGTTGAGTTTATCCCAGCTATTAATCTTTCATAAGTAGAGTGATCGTCTATAGGTATAAGTTCAGGCTTAAGGTGTTCTAACCTAGAGAGATGATCAGCTACTAAGTTTTCAGCTCCTTTTTTATCCTTAATATCCAAGTCAAATTCTTGGAGTAAAAGTACCCATCTGAGCAATCTAGGCTTAGCATCTTTCTTACTTAACAAGTACCGGATTGCTGCGTGATCTGTGTATACTATTATTTTTGCTCCCACCAAATAAGATCGAAATTTATCAATAGCAAAAACTACGGCTAGCAATTCTTTTTCTGTGGTTGTATAATTTAGCTGGGCAGCGTCTAGTGTTCTACTAGCGTAGTAAATTGCATGCAGTTCTTTGTCTTTTCTTTGCCCTAGTACAGCTCCTACAGCGAAATCACTAGCATCGCACATGATTTCAAAGGGTTGTGTCCAATCAGGTGGTCTTATGATAGGTGCTGAAATAAGAGCTTGCTTTAAAACTTCAAAGGCCTCAAGACATTTTTGGTCGAATTCAAACTCGACATCCTTCATCAATAAGTTAGTTAAAGGTTTAGTTATTGCGGAAAAATTCTTGATGAAACGTCGGTAGAACCCGGCATGTCCTAGGAAACTTCTTATTTCCCTAACGGTCTTAGGTGGGTTTAAGTTTTCTATAACTTCTATCTTGGCCTTATCGACTTCTATACCTCTTTCAGAAATAATGTGTCCCAAGACTATCCCTTCACTTACCATAAAGTGGCACTTTTCCCAATTCAACACAAGGTTTACTTCCACACATCTTTTTAAGATTTTCTCTAAGTTCGAGAGGCAGTTTTTGAAATCAAACCCACACACTGAAAAATCGTCCATAAATACTTCCATAATTCCATCTAGGTAGTCTGCGAAAATTGACATCATACAACGTTGGAAAGTGGCAGGTGCATTACAGAGTCCAAAGGGCATTCGTCTATAAGCGAATGTTCCATAAGGGCAGGTAAATGTGGTTTTTTCTTGGTTCTCTGGGTGAATAGGGATTTGGAAAAACCCCGAATACCCATCAAGATAGCAGAAACATGAGTGTCTTGCTAGACGTTCAAGCATCTGATCTATAAATGGGAGAGGGAAATGGTCTTTTCTCGTTGCCTTATTCAACCTTCTGTAATCTATACACATACGCCATCCTCCTTCTGTTCGTTTTGCCACATGCTCACCTTTTTCGTTTTTCAGAACAGTGATACCTCCTTTCTTGGGTACCACATGGACTGGGCTTACCCATTCACTATCCGAAATTTGGTATATGATACCAGCTTCTAATAACTTAAGAACTTCTTTCTTGACTACATCACTCATGATAGGGTTTATTCTTCTTTGATGTTCTCTCGAGGGTTTTGAATCTTTTTCCAGCATAATCCGATGCATGCATACGGATGGGCTTATACCTCTTAAATCTGAAACTTTATACCCTAAAGCTGAGGGATATTTTCGCAAGGTATCTAAGAGTTGATTTGTTTCTATTTGGTTTAGAGTGGCGCTAATTATAACAGGTCTATTCATCTCCTCATCCAAAAACTCATATCTTAGATTCTTGGGTAGTTCCTTAAGTTCTATATTGGTTTTCTCAGCACGCAGCATAAGGTTATGGGCAAGAGCTAAGCATTCGAAAAGGTTGTCGTCAATGTACGGTTCGATACTCTCAAATCCGTCATCCTCTAAAATAGGGGTTGATGGTAATTTGGTTAAGAATTCGTTTTGTTCGAGCTCATTTACACATTCATCAATGATGTCGATGGCATAGCACGCATCTCCTATCACTGGTGCCATTAGAAATTTTGATAAAATGAACTCAATCTTTTCATCTCCTACCTCGAAAGTCAGTTTCCCTTTCTTAACATCTATTATAGCTCCGGCGGTCGATAGGAAGGGTCTTCCTAAGAGGATTGGGATGTCTTTATCTTCTTTGATATCCATTACGACGAAGTCGGTCGGAATGTACAACTGACCAATCTTGACAGGTATGTCTTCTAAAATACCCATGGGATATTTGACAGATCTATCAGCTAGTTGTAAGGACATCTTAGTAGGTTGAAGTTCTCCTAATTTTAACCTCTTACAGACGGCCAGAGGCATCATACTTACGCTTGCTCCTAGGTCTAAAAATGCTTTGTCTATCATATGGTTACCTAGGATGCAAGGGATAGAAAAACTTCCAGGGTCTTTATCTTTCTTGGCGAGTTTATTTTCGGATATAAAATGACATTCTAAAGGCTTGGGATCATCGAGTCGCCGTTTATTGGTCAAAATATCTTTCAAAAACTTAGCATATGATGGTATCTGGGTTATAGCTTCAGTAAAAGGAATCTCAACATGGAGTTTCTCTATTACCTTAATAAATTTTTGGTACTGGTTTTCTACTTTGGTGTTTTTCAGCCTCTGTGGGAATGGAATAGGTGGTTTATAAGGTTGTTGAGTGTTTTTTTCTACTTCTGGTTTTGATTGCTTTTCTGGTTTCTCTGGTTCCTCCACCTGGTCTTTGGGCGTAGCATCTTCCATAGGTTTTTCTGATGTGCTTAAGTTAGGATTTCTAGGCCCTTCATAAGCAGTTCCACTTCTTAATGTGATAGAATTTGCTTGGCCTTTTGGATTTGGTTGAGTTTGTCCAGGGAATTGTCCTCCAGGTGCAACTTGTACAGAGGTGTTTTGGGCTACTTGGGAAATCTGAGTCTCAAGCATTTTGGTGTGGGTTATTATCTGGTCAAACTTGGTTGCTAATTGGGTAACTAGTTCGTTCGTGTGAATGTGTTGGTTCATAAACTCCTTATTTTGCTGGGTTTGAGCCTGAATAAAGGTGTCTATGGTTTCTTTAAGGTTTGGTCTTGGGGGTACTATTTGCATAGGTTGGTTTTGTTTTTGCGTTTGGAATCCTTGAGGTCTCGAAGGTCCGGGATTTTGGATAGGGTTGTTGTTTTTGTAAGAGAAATTCGGGTGGTTCCTCCATCCAGGATTGTAGGTATTCGAGAAAGGGTTCCCTTGAGTATAGTTAACTTGGTCTGAGCTTGATTCGTTCAAAAGGTTACAGTCAACGGTTTGATGTCCTTGAGTTCCACAGAGTTCGCACTCTGATTGGATTGCTGCTACTGTGGTTGGGTTTTGAGACATGTTCTCGACTCTCAAGGCTAGGGCGTCAATCTTGGCATTAATCATGTCCATGCAACTTACCTCATGCTTTCCTCCATGGCTCTCCTTTTTTTCTACTTGTAGGTGTTTAGGTATTGGCTTGTATTTTTGGTAAATTCCAAGTGTATGTGTGAATGTCATGACTGATGTCATAACATTCTAGTTCAGGTTGTACTAACTCTTTAGGTACATATGCAGAAAAATATTGTAACTCAAATACTGATGTTCATAAGTGTGTATCTGAGCATGGTTGCAAAATGATCACATTTAGCTAATCAGTAGACAGGTTTTCTCAGATGTCATAACAGATGTTATGACATCCTGTTCTGAACTAGCAGGATTACAGGATTGGATAAGTCTGAGTTTTTTCAGGAAATAACTCAGTCCTTCCTAAACAGAATCCTGCGTTTTCTGAGGAGTAACCTCGCTCAATCCTAACCTGATCAACAAAGTACTGTGACCTGGACTTTAAGTCAAACGGAATCAACCCTAGGTTTTTGGAAACCCTAACTGAAGTTGCAGCTGCTATATATTCAACAGAGCTGCGGTTTTTGAGATCATCCCTGCTGAATATTAAGAAGATCAAGTTTGTAATCTGTATAGATTTGTTTAATTGTACTCCAAGCAATTATCATTGTGATAAGTGTCTTGGAATAGGTTTTAATTGTAAGGGTTGTGTAGCACTCAAAGCTTTGAAGCAAGAGTGTTTGAATGTTACTTGACTAAAGCTGTGAAGCAGAGTCAAGTTAGTTGTGTACATCACTCAAAGCTGTGAAGCACGAGTGATTGTGTTACTTGATTAAAAAGCTGTGAAGCATAATCAAGAGTGTGTTTTTGAAGAGTGTCTTCATCAATTCTCAAGTCAAATTGGTTTATAGATCACTGCTGTGATTGAGGGGGAGTGAGTAGGAACTCAGGTTTAAGTTGTACTTAGATTAGAATTGCATTGGGTAGGTCTTAAGTGAAGGAGATAAACTGGTTGGTTTATTCCTGAATTAACATCTCTTATAGTGGATTCTCTCCCTGGCTTGGTAGCCCCCAGAGTAGGTGTTGTTGCACACTGAACTGGGTAAACAATTGACTGTGTTATTTACTGCTTTTGCATTTACTGTCATATAGTAAGTCAGATACAGTGTCATAACATTGGACGTGACATTGAGTATCTGAAGCCAGAATTTTCAATTGGCATCAGAGCAGGCACCCTGCCTGTATCACTGGGTGAGATCTAGGGATATCACTTTCTGGCACTATGGACAAAGAAGGAGTTTTTGGAAATAGACCACCCATTCTGGATGGAACTAATTATGACTACTGGAAACCTCGTATGATTGCCTTCCTAAAATCTCTGGACAAAAAGGCTTGGAGAGCTGCTGACAAAGGATGGATTCATCCCACCATAACTGAGGAAGATGGGACAATCAGTCTGAAGCCTGAGGAAGATTGGAGTAAAGAAGAAGATGAGCTAGCCCTGGGAAATTCCAAAGCTTTAAATGCTTTGTTCAATGGGATTGATAGAAATATTTTCAGATTAGTTCATCAATATGAACTGGCCAAGGAAGTTTGGGACACTCTCAAAACTACTCATGAGGGAACTTCCAAAGTAAAAATGTCAAGGCTTCAGATGTTGACCACTAAGTTTGAGAATCTAAAAATGATGGAAGATGAAACTATTCATGAGTTTCACATGAACATCTTGGAGATTGCCAACACCTCAGGAGCACTGGGAGAAAAAATGTCAGAAGAAAAACTGGTGAGGAAGATTCTCAGATCCTTGCCTAAAAGATTTGCAATGAAGGTGACTGCCATAGAGGAAGCCCAGGACATCAGCAAGTTGAAAGTAGATGAACTTATTGGGTCTCTTCAGACTTTTGAGATGGGAATCACTAATGATGATGTCAAAAAGAACAAGAGCATAGCACTTATGTCCAACACTGATGCTGAAGAAAACATTTCAGAAGCTATAGCCATGCTAGGAAGACAATTCAACAAACTCATCAAAAGAATAGATCCAAAGTCAAGGTCAAATGTTCATAACATCTCCTCTGACGTTGACAGTTCCAGCAAAAGATCAAGGTCAGATGGGAAGGGAGTTCAAGGCAGAGGAATTCAATGTCATGGTTGTGAAGGATATGGACATATTCGAGCTGAATGTCCTACCTTTCTTAAGAAACAAAAAGGAATGACAGTTACTTGGTCCGACTGTGATTCAGAAAGTAATTCTGAAGAAGAGACTGCCAAACGAGTTACTGCTTTAACTGGTGTTTGTACCTCTGAAAGTGATGAAGAGGTGACTTTTGAAGAACTGGCTGAAACATACAAGGAATTGTGTATCAGAAGTACTGAAGTCTGTGTGCAGAATAAGAAACAATCAAAACTCATCATGAAGATGGAGGCTGAAAAAAGGGAAAACCTTGAAACTATAAGTCTTCTAGAAGGAGAAGTTCAATTGCTGAATTCACAACTGGATCAAATGACAAAATCTGTCAAGATGTTGACAAATGGAACTGACAAATTGGAAGAGATCCTACAGATTGGACAAAATGTGGGAAATAAATCTGGTCTAGGATTTATGAAAGCAACGAAATCTGGTTCTGGTAGGCAAATGCCAAAACAGATGTCTCAACACAACTCTCGACATCAGGAACAGAAACATATGAGGAAAAGGTACCAAAGATGGAAATGTCATCATTGTGGTAGATATGGCCACATAAAGCGTTTTTGCTTCAGATTACATGGATACCCTAATCAGAATTCAGGTGTCAAACCTAAGTCTAAAAAGGCACCACGTGCTCCTCAATGGAAGAAAAAGGCTACTGCACTGATAGCTCACACTTCCCTGAGGGTCTCTGCAAAAGAAGACTGGTATTTTGACAGTGGATGTTCCAGACATATGACTGGAATCAAGAACCTCCTCAATAATGTTAAGCCTCACACCACCAGTTTTGTGACCTTTGGAGATGGGGCCAAAGGTGAAATCAAAGGAGTTGGTGATTTGAACTGCCCTGGAGTTCCAAGTCTAAATGAAGTACTGCTGGTGAAAGGACTGACTGCTAATCTCATTAGTATCAGTCAACTGTGTGATCTAGGATTCAAGGTCAATTTCTCAAAATCTGAATGCCTTGTAATCAATGACAAACAAGAGACAGTAATGAAAGGAGTCAGATCCAAAGACAACTGTTACTTATGGGAGGCTGAGAATACTAATTTCTCATCTGTGTGTTGCATTGCAAAAGAAGAGAAAGAGGTGAAACTGTGGCACCAAAAACTTGGTCATCTCCACCTAAGGGGTATGAAGAGGATCATCTCCTTGGAAGCAGTCAGAGGAATCCCAAAACTGCTAATTGATGAAGGAAGAGTTTGTGGTGAATGTCAGGTGGGCAAGCAGACAAGGATGTCACATCCAAAGTCAAGACATCTGACCACCACTAAGGTTCTAGAACTCCTCCATATGGATCTGATGGGACCAATGCAAGTAGAAAGTCTTGGTGGTAAAAGATATGCCTATGTGGTTGTGGATGATTTTTCCAGATTCACCTGGATTAATTTCATTAGAGAAAAATCAGATGCATTTGAAGTCTTTAGAGAACTGTGCAAAAGAATTCAAAGAGAGAAGGAAGTATGTATTGTCAGAATCAGAAGTGATCATGGCAAGGAATTTGAAAACAGCAGGTTTGATGACTTCTGTGCTTCAGAAGGAATCAGTCATGAGTTTTCTTCTCCCATAACACCTCAGCAAAATGGAGTTGTGGAAAGAAAAAACAGGACCATACAAGAATCTTCCAGAGCAATGTTACATGCAAAAAAACTTCCTATGTATTTCTGGGCTGAAGCTATGAATACAGCCTGTTATGTTCATAACAGGGTCACCTTGAGAAAGGGAACCTCATCCACCATATATGAACTCTGGAAAGGAAGAAAACCAACTGTGAAGTACTTCCATGTGTTTGGCAGCAAATGCTATATCCTGTCTGATCGGGAACAGAGAAGAAAACTGGACTCCAAAAGTGATGAAGGCATATTTCTAGGATACTCCTCAAACAGCAGAGCTTATAGAGTATTCAACTCCAGAACCAAAACCATGATGGAATCAATAAATGTCATAATTGATGACTATCATGAAGAAACAGATGTTCCTTGTACTGTTGAGACATTCTTTGAGACTTCAACACAACAGGATGATCTACCCAACTCCACCACAACAGAATCAGAATCAAAGGAAGCTAGCAAGACTCCTTCCATCAGAATTCAGAAGGATCATCCAAAAGAGCTCATCATAGGAGATCCTAATAGTGGAGTCATCACAAGATCAAGAGAAATCATCTCAAATTCTTGTTTTGTGTCCAAAATAGAACCAAAAAATGTCAAGGAAGCCTTGACTGATGAATATTGGATTGGTGCAATGCAAGATGAACTGAACCAATTCAAGCAGCATGAAGTCTGGGAACTGGTTCCTAGACCTGAAGAAACTAACATCATTGGGACAAAATGGATATTCAAGAACAAGTCAGATGCTGAAGGAGTTGTCACCAGAAATAAGGCGAGACTTGTTGCTCAAGGATACACCCAAGTTGAAGGGGTTGACTTTGATGAAACCTTTGCACCTGTTGCCAGGTTGGAATCAATCAGACTCTTGTTGTCAATTGCTTGTCTTCTGAAGTTCAAGTTATTTCAGATGGATGTGAAAAGTGCCTTTCTAAATGGGTACTTAAATGAGGAAGCTTATGTGGAACAACCTAAAGGTTTTGTGGATCCAACCCATCCTGATCATGTCTACAAATTGAGAAAAGCTCTATATGGGCTGAAACAAGCTCCTAGAGCATGGTATGACAGGTTAACAAAGTTTCTCTCAGACAAAGGCTACAGAAAAGGAGGCTTGGACAAAACTCTATTTATCAAAACTGAAGGAGGGAAGTTGATGGTTGCCCAAATATATGTTGATGATATAGTGTTTGGCGGAATGTCAGAACATATGGTTAAACACTTTGCTGACCAGATGCAGGCTGAATTTGAAATGAGTCTCATGGGAGAACTAACTTATTTTCTTGGACTACAAGTCTCACAGATGGAGGACTCAATCTTCTTATCTCAAAGCAAGTATGCTAAGAATATTGTAAAGAAGTTTGGAATGGAGAATGCAAGTCACAAAAGGACTCCTGCTCCTACTCATCTAAAGCTCTCCAAAGATTCAAGTGGGGTTAAGGTGGATCAAAGTCTGTACAGAAGCATGATAGGAAGCCTGCTGTACTTAACTGCCAGTAGACCTGATATTGCCTTTGCAGTTGGAGTTTGTGCTAGATACCAAGCTGATCCCAAAGTCAGTCATCTCAATCAAGTGAAGAGAATTTTGAAGTATGTAAGTGGTACTTACAACTATGGATTGCTGTATACTCATGGCTGTGAACCGACTCTGACTGGCTACTGTGATGCTGATTGGGCTGGTAGTGCTGATGATAGAAAAAGCACTTCTGGAGGGTGTTTCTTTTTGGGAAGTAATCTGGTTTCCTGGTTCAGCAAGAAACAGAATTGTGTGTCTCTTTCCACTGCTGAAGCTGAATATATTGCAGCTGGCAGTAGCTGCTCTCAAATGTTATGGATGAAACAGATGCTCACTGAGTATAACGTCACACAAGATGTTATGACATTATACTGTGACAATCTGAGTACAATCAACATATCCAAGAATCCCATTCAGCATAGCAGGACCAAACATATTGACATACGACATCACTTTATTAGAGACCTTGTAGAAGAAAAGATCATCAAGTTGGAACATGTTACCACTGAGCTACAGCTGGCTGACATTTTTACCAAGGCTTTGGATGCAAATCAATTTGAAAACTTAAGGGGTAAGTTGGGTATTTGCCAACATGAGGAATTGTAGCAATTAATTTTGCTTAAAACAAAGACCAAAGGACTTCTGCCTGTTCTGATTGGTTTAAAATTGTATTTTCTCATTTCCTACCACTGTTCTGAGAAGTTGAATAGGCACTCCTTTGCTTTGTTCCTCTCTCGTGCTTCACATCAATCAGAAATTCTTCTCATTTGCTGTTTGTCCTTCAAAACTGACAAAATGTCTCAAACGCCATCATCATCCAATACAACCATCTCAACCTCTTCATCTGATCAAGATTCTGGGACAATCTCTTCCTGTCTGGACTCTGATGTTCTGGAGATCTGTTCTCATAGAATTCACTCCACCAAGGCCAAAGAGGAGCGAACAAGACATACAGGTAATCCATCTCATCCTTCCTCTTCAGTACCCCCTGAAATTACAAATAGGGAAGGGACAGCCTATGTTAATCAAGCAATAGCAAAAATTGTTTCCCGAATTCTGAACGAGAACCACTCAGTTCCTGGCATTTCTGTTCCTCTGCACCAAGAAAATTCAAATGCTGAAACAAATCCAAATGTCTCTAAGAATGTTGAGACATCAAACAAAGAGAGAAATGCTGACAAGAAAAGAAAGAAGCCTGACTCCTCTGAGTCTGATGACAGTACTTGAAGGATGATTGCTGCGTGGTGGTGGAGTTTGGAAGAATGTCCTGCTGTTGTCTACTGCTGTGTCTGGTGTTCTGCTGCTGATCTCATTATTTTGTCTTGGATAACTGTATTACTTTATAAACATGTAATCTTTGGCCCATTTGTGGCTAAAGTGGGGGAGAATATTTGGTACTGCTTAATTAGTACTTAACACTATATTTTTCTGCTGTCATCATTTATTTCTGCTGCTATCTCTGATTGTTTAGGGACTTTAGCCAAAAATCTGCCAAAGGGGGAGTTTGTAGGTGTTTAGGTATTGGCTTGTATTTTTGGTAAATTCCAAGTGTATGTGTGAATGTCATGACTGATGTCATAACATTCTAGTTCAGGTTGTACTAACTCTTTAGGTACATATGCAGAAAAATATTGTAACTCAAATACTGATGTTCATAAGTGTGTATCTGAGCATGGTTGCAAAATGATCACATTTAGCTAATCAGTAGACAGGTTTTCTCAGATGTCATAACAGATGTTATGACATCCTGTTCTGAACTAGCAGGATTACAGGATTGGATAAGTCTGAGTTTTTTCAGGAAATAACTCAGTCCTTCCTAAACAGAATCCTGCGTTTTCTGAGGAGTAACCTCGCTCAATCCTAACCTGATCAACAAAGTACTGTGACCTGGACTTTAAGTCAAACGGAATCAACCCTAGGTTTTTGGAAACCCTAACTGAAGTTGCAGCTGCTATATATTCAACAGAGCTGCGGTTTTTGAGATCATCCCTGCTGAATATTAAGAAGATCAAGTTTGTAATCTGTATAGATTTGTTTAATTGTACTCCAAGCAATTATCATTGTGATAAGTGTCTTGGAATAGGTTTTAATTGTAAGGGTTGTGTAGCACTCAAAGCTTTGAAGCAAGAGTGTTTGAATGTTACTTGACTAAAGCTGTGAAGCAGAGTCAAGTTAGTTGTGTACATCACTCAAAGCTGTGAAGCACGAGTGATTGTGTTACTTGATTAAAAAGCTGTGAAGCATAATCAAGAGTGTGTTTTTGAAGAGTGTCTTCATCAATTCTCAAGTCAAATTGGTTTATAGATCACTGCTGTGATTGAGGGGGAGTGAGTAGGAACTCAGGTTTAAGTTGTACTTAGATTAGAATTGCATTGGGTAGGTCTTAAGTGAAGGAGATAAACTGGTTGGTTTATTCCTGAATTAACATCTCTTATAGTGGATTCTCTCCCTGGCTTGGTAGCCCCCAGAGTAGGTGTTGTTGCACACTGAACTGGGTAAACAATTGACTGTGTTATTTACTGCTTTTGCATTTACTGTCATATAGTAAGTCAGATACAGTGTCATAACATTGGACGTGACATTGAGTATCTGAAGCCAGAATTTTCACTACTGTCGCTCGTTCTAATCCCCATTGGGCGTGGTTTTGGGCCATGTCCTCTATTAGGGCACAAGCGTCAGGGTAAGGTTTGTTCATCAACGCTCCGCCAGCGGCAGCGTCTATGGACATCTTTGTGTTGTAATGGAGTCCATTATAGAAGGTATGTATGATTAACCATTGCTCCAGGCCATGGTGCGGACAAGCTCTTAAAAGTTCTTTATATCTCTCCCAGGCATCAAAAAGTGATTCGCCTTGGTTTTGGGTGAAACAAGTGATCAGGTTCCTAAGAACAGCGGTCTTGCTTGGTGGAAAATACCTCGCAAGAAAAGCTCTCCTAAGGTCTTCCCAAGTTGTTATTGAGTTAGTTGGAAGGGCGTCTAACCAGTCGTGAGCTTTACCTCTAAGGGAAAAAGGAAATAGTCTTAATCGGATAGCTTCGGGTGTGGCTCCATTTGCCTTAAGGGTGTCAGCTAACTGGATAAATACCTTTAAATGTTGATTCGGGTTCTCGGTAGCGAGACCAGCGAATTGGTTTTGTTGTACAAATTGTAGTAACGAGGGCTTTAGTTCAAAGTTGTTGGTAGTTATAGCAGGGTTTACTATACTAGAACTAGGTTCCTCGTTAGATGGTTGGGCGAATTCCTTGAGCGGTCTTTGGTTACGATCTTCTGCCATAGCTCTTCTTATCTTGCGAATAAAAAGACGGGCACGAGCGTAACGTTCAGGTTCTACTAAAGGATCTATTAGGTTGCCGGTGCTACGATTTCTACGCATCTACCGGCTAGAATAGCCTTAGTCTAAACGGGATAACAATAGGGTACGAAATTTGACGAAGTTGGTCCCCGGTAACGGCGCCAAAAACTTGATGGGGTTTTATCTGTAACGTATAGCCTAAATGTAGTACTGCAAGTGTACAGCCTATCGAAGTAATATATAAGATTATCGAACCACAGAGACCAATTGTCAATCTATCAACTCTATTGCTAAGGTGCTTATCTAAGGCGAACAAGAATATTGATGTGAGTGCAGTGCACAAAGTAAATGAGCGAGGTAAATAACAGTTTAAAAGACAGGTTGGAATGTAAATCATGTAATCAGATATTGGTCCGGTCATGCGTAGATGAACCTACTTATGGGGCAGTATTTTCTATTGATAGCAAAGAATCAGTTTAACGGGAACTTGTAGCTTTTGACTACTAAGAACCGAGTTTACTCTTTAAATTAAATTCCTTTATTGTCACATATAAAGGGTGCCTTCCGCGTTAAAGAGGTAAACCTATTTTTAAGAAATTGATAGTTTTGACTTAACAGAAAAGTGATCTTACTCGGAAAGATTAACTTAAAGAGACTTTTGGCTTTTGACCAAGAGTCAGATTTCAAACCTACAAACGCGTCCGAAAATAGTTTCAAAATCGTTTTCTAAAAAGGTCAATGATTCCTATTTAACCAATCAACGGCTCTCGCTCTTTTTGTTTGGTTAAATAATAATCAAGTCGTATCATTGGTTTGGACGGCTTTCGATCTTACCCAATAAACATTAAAACACAATTGACTTAAGTTAGAAGCAAAACATCCCCAGAGTATTTTCACTAGCATGATAATTGGAACACAACCACGATGACAATCATTACATCCTAACCTTTATAGTTTAGCCAGACATAATAAGTGCGAGTCTATAAAACATGTAGACTATGGTAAGAGCATTTAAAGTCTATAAAACGTGTAGACTATGGTAAGAGCATTTAAAGTCTATAAAACGTGTAGACTATGGTAAGAGCATTTAAAGTCTATAAAACGTGTAGACTATGGTAAGAGCATTTAAAGTCTATAAAACGTGTAGACTATGGTAAGAGCATTTAAAGTCTATAAAACGTGTAGACTATGATAAGAGCAATTAAATAAAGAAATGCAATAAATTAGAACCTTGCTCCGGTCGGAGACTTGAATCTGATACAAATCTACGGAAAAGTAAGGCCGGTATGATGAACTTCAACCAAAGTGCTCCAAGACTTGATTACAACTCAATCTACACCGCAATAACTCCCCGATGTGAAGAGATTATTACTTTACAGAAACTGATAGTATATGGCTTAAGATTGTACTAAGCTTGGATGAAACTAAAGAATGAGAATCGAAAGCTATTTATAGAGGAACTTTGAGGTGCGTAAGGACCAGCATGCCCCTTAACTTCTTTTGAGCGGGAACCTTTTTGTGAAGGCCGCGGGCGCGGTGAGGGTGGCCGCGGGCGCGGTGCCTGGAACCGCCACATCATGGGAACGTGGCAGTTGATCTCTGGGTGAAAGTGGGCCACGTCATCGCGTTCCCTGTAGCCAGCGCGGTGCTGAACGCCATAAGTGCAGAATATCTTGAAAAACCCTAATTTCTTGGCGTTTTGGCTCGTTTCTTCACAGGAGGCTCTGAAATGACAAGAATCCTGAAAACAAAGGAAAAAGGAACATAATACGAGAAAATGACAATAAAAACTAAGGAAAACATGTGATATTTGAGTCAGAAACATAGTGCGATATAGTGCGATCACCTATACCTACGTTGCTGGGGGACATCCTTCACTCATGTTACACTCGAACCATGAGGAAAAGAGGTGTCCTTATGTGTTGCACTCCTCTCCTGGGAAGGTGGTTTATTTCGCACCTTCCACAATCAGTTTGGAAGAATGAGCGGGGTTTGAGATGGTCACAACGGTTGATGACTCTTACACATGCAGATATACATTGGTGCCCTCGGTCCAGAGGAGATGTCACTATCATTGATCGTTGCGGGGAGTACCCTAATGTTCCTTTACTTGGAATCAGAGGAGGTATTACTTACAGCCCATGCCTGGCTTGGAGACAGTTTGGTTATGCTCGGAGGGATGGTCCTCATGACATGTTAATTCCTGACATAGTTTTTGACTTCGACAATGATACTCAAGGACTTCGCCAGAGATTTATCAGAGCTTGGAGGATGCCCAGTAGGATAGACAGCAAGACACTGGGGCACAGGAACTCCATCCCATTGGAACCTTATCTCAAGTGGGTACGCGCCCGCTCCCAGAAGTTGGTAATGCCTTATCCCCATATGCTCCCTGTGATCAAAGAGCCAGTCTTGGAAGGAGAAGTGCCCTACACTATTCAGCACCCTGATATGCACACATCCTGGGAAGAGATGCAGAAGAGCTGGATCCAGCTTAAGGAAGAACAGAATTCTCTTGAGACCAGTCTACATGCCAGTGAAAAGAAGGTCTTGGAGCTCACCCGCCTGTTGCATGAGGAGAGGAATCTCAACACTTACATAGCTCCAAAGAGGATGCGCAGTGTATTTTGGGATTAATTTGCTTTTGTATTATTTTGCCCATGAGGCTTTGATGTATTAAACAGTTATTTCCTTAATGATAACGTGTGTTCCTTTTTGTCTACAACAAATTTGAACTTTCGAACCCTTGAATGCATTGCATAAACACATATCATTCATCATGTGCATAGCAGGTTTTTCCTCTTTTTAGGTTGCTTACAGTTCTTCGCTGTTTATTTCAGCATCATGAATCCTGACTCATCCTCAACTGAGACATCCATCAAAGCTCTTCAGGTGCAGAATACGCAGTTTCAGGAATTAATCAAGGGTTTGGCTCAAGGCCAAGAAGAGCTGAAGGCTCTGCTCCTGAAGAAGGAGAAGAAGAAGAAGAGAAGGACTGTTCTGTTCAGCTCGGGCCGAAGGTTTGGCAATACTCTGCAGAATGAAGAGGCTGGTTCTTCTATTGGCAAGAGTACTCCTCAAACAGAAAAGGGTCCTAGTCCAGTAGTCTCCGACAACGAGACTGATTTTGATGAAGAACAATATCCTCCGGCAGAAGACCGTTACAAGCAGCTGGAAGATAGGCTGAATGCTATGGAGATACAACAGGTACCTGGGCTGGATTTCGGAGATTTGGGTTTGTCTACTGGTGTGATCATCCCTTGGAAGTTCAAAGCACCATCTTTCACTAAATATGACGGGGCGTCTTGTCCCAAGCTACATCTCAGGTCCTATGTTCGAAAAATTCAACCGTACTCGGCGGACAAGAATTTGTGGATCCACTTCTTCTAGGAGAGTCTTTCAGGGACTCATCTCGAATGGTTCTATCAGCTGGATGGGACCAAGGTTCGTAACTGGGAGGAGTTGGCTACTGCTTTCTATAAGCAGTATCAATATAATGCCGACCTTGCTCCTATACGTACCCAACTCCAGGGTATGTCGTTAGGTTCAAGCGAAGGTTTTAAGGAGTACGCTCAGAAGTGGAGGGATCTGGCTGGCAGGGTGCAGCCTCCGTTGACTGATCGAGAGTTGGTAGACATGTTCTTGGGGACCCTATCTGGGCCATTTTTCAA
Organism: Vicia faba; assembly: GCA_948472305.1. Taxonomy (NCBI): domain Eukaryota; kingdom Viridiplantae; phylum Streptophyta; class Magnoliopsida; order Fabales; family Fabaceae; genus Vicia; species Vicia faba. The sequence continues at coordinate 878,082,457 of OX451739.1, forward strand.
CCATCTCATCGGGAATCCGTCTGCAGGGTTCACTGATCTGATTCTGACTGGAGAGAGAATTGAGGCTGGGTTAAAGTCTGGAAAGATTCTGAAGGGTGCATCGTCTAGTTCTGAGAAGAAACCCTTCAAGAAGGAGGCTAGTGCTGTATATGGCTCCCGGAGATCAGAAAGATTTGAGCGCCGCCAATCTGTCAGTGCGGTAACGATTGCCAAGCCTGCTGCTGCTCCTCGGCCGATCAATCCTCAAAGGGCTGAAAGACCCCGGAGAGAGTTCACCTGGTTGAGTATGACCTTGTCGCAGATCCTGCCACAGTTGCTCTCAACCAACCTAGTGACTGTCAGAGAGGCTCCGAAGTTTCCAAATACTATATCTCCTAAGTATAACCCGAATGCTCGTTGTGCTTACCATTCTGATAGCCCGGGGCATTCTACTGATGACTGTTGGGCATTAAGGAGTAAGGTGCAAGACCTTATCGACGCGAAGGAGATACAGTTCGAAGCGCCTGAGAGGCCGAATGTAGTTACTGCTCCTATGCCTCAGCATGGGGTAAATGCTGTTGATGAAGATGTCTGTGCTGTTTCTCTATCTGGTTGTCCCTTGCTGAAGTTAGGCATCCAAAGCCTAATGGATAGCAAGGAGATTCTGTTTAAGAAGTCTGCTGTTCAGTTGGTTCCGGTGGAAGAAGTTTCTGTGGTTACCATATTCAATAATCCAATTAAGGCTCTCCCGAAGAAGCCCGTCCAAATCATGACCGTCGCACCTATTGTTATCACTGTTCCGGGGCCCCTGCCCTATGTATCTGATAAAGCTATCCCCTGGCATTATGGGGCAGATGTGTATGTAAATGGGATTAAACAAGAGTTCAACGCTGGCGCCAGCATCTGTGACATCACTGGCCCAGCCAAGGTTACCCGCAGTGGCAGGCTCTTCTCGCCTGATATTGCACCGCCTGCTGCTCGAAGACCACTCCTTATAACTCCTACAAGTGTACCTGTTCCTATTGCTGATCAAGTTGTTTCTCCTGCTGCCGAGTCATCCAATGCTCGGGGCAAAGGAATTGAAGTTGAGCCTGCCCAGATGGAGGCACCTATACCTGTAACTGCTGAAGCCTCCCAACAAGAAATGGAGGAGATTCTAAAGATAATAAAGAAGAGTGATTTCAATGTTGTGGAACAGCTGGGGCACACGCCCTCCAAAATCTCCATGCTCTCTTTATTGCTGTGCTCCGAGGCCCATGCTAAGGCATTAATCTCATTCCTCAAGACGGCCCATGTGCCACATGAGACATCTGCAATCCAGTTCACTGATTGCGTAGCAAATCTGACAGCAGACAATGGCTTGGGTTTCTCAGATGCTAACCTGACCGCGAAGGGGAGAGACCACAATGATGCCCTGCATGTCTCTATCGAATGCAGGGGCACTACCCTGGCACATGTATTGGTGGATACTGGTTCGTCCTTGAATGTGCTACCCAAGAAGGCTTTAGACCGTTTGGATTGTGAAGGCCTGGAATTAAAACCCAGCAATATCATCGTCAGAGCCTTTGACGGCTCAAAAAGGATGGTTCATGGAGAGGTTGACATTCCCATTCGTGTGGGTTCTCAGGTGTTTGACTCTACATTTTATGTGATGGATATCCGTCCATGATACTCTTGTCTATTGGGTCGACCTTGGATACATAAGGCTGGGGCAGTGACCTCTACCTTGCACCAGAAGTTGAAGTACCCTGTCAGAGGGAAGATCGTCACTGTGCAAGGAGAGGAGGAGTATATGGTAAGCCACCTGAATTCCTTCAGATACATTGAGATGGATGGGGAGTTTATTGAAACCCCCTTTCAGCATTTCGAGGAGGTGCTTCCAATCGCAGCAACAGCAGAAACAGCGGCAGAAGAAAATGTTCCTTTGAAGATGGCCTCCCTGAAGGATGCCCGGGTCGTGGTTCAAAAAGGTGAATGTGCTAACTGGGGCAGGCTTCCAGACTTTACACAGAAAACTGATAAATTTGGGCTGGGTTTTACTGCAGAGGGTCAGAAAGCTATGCGGAAAGCGAAGACCGGAAGACCTCTTGTGTTCATTACAAATCCAGGGGTGAATGCTGTTGGGGAAGACAATGAAGTGGATGAAGCAGAATTCAATAGCTGGATCTACCCGACGACCGAAGGCGGATTGAACAATTGGAGTGCCAAAGACCATACTCCTGTTACCTTTGTGACGCAGTAATAAATTTCTTTGTTTTGCTATTTGTAATAAACAATAAATAAACTCTATGGCCTGGTGTCTTACCCGAGGCACCGTGGTTTCATTTGTGAGGGCATATAAATTGTCATTTCATATATCATAAATGAAAATCTTGGACGTTTTCTCGCATTACAAATCTTATGCTCCTTTTCTGTCTTTCTTTCCTTTACATATATTTCAAAACAGCTGTATTTACACACACACTCACCCATACAGGTTTCAATCCACTCTGGATCTCACTGATAACAACTCTGCTACTGCCAATTATGACTTCGAAAATCCGATCAACTTAGCCGAAGACGAAGGTGAAGATGATTGCGAAGTGCCTGGCGAGCTTGCAAGACTGTTACTTCAGGAAGAGAGGGCAATTCAACCCCATGAAGAGCCAGTGGAAACAGTAAACTTGGGTACTGAGACAGACCGGAAAGAGGTAAAGATTGGTGCCAACCTAGAGCTCAGCGTGAAGCAACGGTTGACTCAAATGCTACATGATTATGTGGAGATCTTTGCCTTGTCTTATGAAGACATGCCCGGGTTGGATACCGATATTGTGGTCCATCACTTGCCAACTAAAGAAGACTGCCCTCCAGTTAAGCAAAAGGTCCGTCGTATGCGCCCAGAGATGTCTGAGAAGATTAAGGCCGAGGTTATGAAACAGTTTGACACTGGGTTCCTTGCAGTGACTTCTTACCCTCAGTGGGTTGCTAATGTGGTGCCGGTACCAAAGAAGGACGGTAAGGTCAGAATGTGTGTTGATTACAGGGATCTGAACAGGGCCAACCCCAAAGATGACTTCCCCTTACCCCACATTGATGTCCTTGTTGATAATACAGCGCAGCACAAGGTATTCTCTTTCATGGATGGCTTTTCAGGATACAATCAGATCAAGATGGCACCTGAAGACATGGAGAAGACTACCTTTGTTACTCAGTGGGGCACCTTCTGCTACAAGGTCATGCCTTTTGGACTAAAGAACGTTGGGGCAACCTACCAACGTGCCATGGTTGCTTTATTTCATGACATGATCCATCATGAGATAGAGGTGTACGTTGACGATATGATCGCAAGGTCCCAGACTGAGGAAGAACACCTAGATCATCTGCAGAAGTTGTTTGACCGGTTGAAACTATACAAGCTGAGGTTGAACCCGAACAAGTGCACCTTCGGGGTAAGATCTGGGAAATTGCTAGGCTTCGTTGTAAGTGACAAAGGGATTCAAGTGGACCCTGCCAAGGTCAAAGCTATTCAAGAGATGACAGTCCCTAAGACAGAGAAGGAAGTCAGAGGCTTTTTAGGACGCCTGAATTACATTGCTCACTTCATCTCACATCTGACTGCTACCTGTGAGCCAATCTTCAAGCTGCTGAAGAAAGATCAGGTAGTACGTTGGAACGATGAATGTCAGGCCGCTTTCGACAGAATCAAGGAATATCTCCAAGAACCACCCATCCTTATGCCACCGGCTGAAGGGAGACCTCTGATATTATACCTGACAGTACCTGACAACTCAATGGGGTGTGTGCTGGGGCAGCATGACGAGTCTGGCCGAAAAGAGCATGCCATTTATTACCTTAGCAAAAAGTTTACCGACTGTGAGACCCGATACTCACTGCTCGAGAAAACTTGCTGCGCTTTGGTATGGGCTGCTCGCCGGCTGAGACAGTATATGCTGACTCACACTACCTTGTTGATCTCAAAAATGGATCCTATAAAGTACATATTCGAAAAGCCTGCTCTGTCTGGGAGAATTGCAAGATGGCAAATGATCTTGACGGAATATGACATTCAGTACACGACCCAGAAAGCCATCAAAGGAAGTGTATTGGCAGACCACTTGGCACATCAGGCCGTAGATGACTATCAGTCAATGAACTTCGAATTTCTAGTGACTGATTGTGAAGTACCTGGACCGGATGAAGGACCTGAGGAAGGATCCCGATGGTCTATGCACTTTGACGGAGCCTCCAATGCTTTGGGTAACGGTATCGGCGCCATAATCATATCACCTCAAGGTACTCATACTCCGCTCACTGCCCGGCTATGTTTCAACTGTACCAACAACATGGCAGAGTATAAGGCGTGCATCATGGGTCTTCAAGCTGTGATCGACCTAAGGATTAAGTTTCTGAGTGTCTTCGGAGATTCCGCTCTGGTGATCAATCAGATCAAAGGAGAGTGGGATACGAAACATCCGAATCTTATTCCTTACAGAGAATGTGTGTTGACATTGATCCCTCACTTCACAGAGATAACCTTTGAACACTTTCCAAGAGAAGAGAATCAGTTGGCGGACGCGTTAGCTACAATGTCTTATATGTTCAAGGTCAAATGGGATAATGAGGCTCCCCGAATCATCATCTGGAAACTGGATGAACCGATATACTGTTGTGATCTCGAGACTGGATTGGTAACTGAGAAGCCTTGGTACCATGAAGTAAAAAGATATCTGGAGACTCAGGAATACCCTGAAGGTGCCTCTATCAATGATAAGAAGTTCCTGAGAAGGTTCGCAGCCAAGTTCTTCCTTAGCAATGGCATCTTGTACAAGCGAAACCATGATTCAACCTTACTGCGTTGTGTGGATAAGACTGAAGCAGAAAGAATCATGGAAGAGCTACATGAAGGGACCTTCGGTACACATTCCAGTGGACATACAATGGCTAAGAAGATCCTACGGGCAGGATACTACTGGTCCACGATGGAAGATGACTGCTACCAACATTCCAGGACATGCCATAAGTGCCAGATTTATGCAGACAAGGTGCATGTTCCTCCAGTTCCTCTGAATGTTCTGACTGCGCCTTGGCCGTTTGCAATGTGGGGCATAGACATGATCGGCGAGATTAAACCTACGGCATCTAATGGGCATCGCTTCATCCTGGTAGCGATTGATTACTTTACGAAGTGGGTCAAGGCAGCATCCTACGCTACTGTAACCAAGACTGTTGTGGCATGGTTCATTCGGCACAACCTGATCTGTCGGTACGGTGTCCTAGAAAGAATCATTACAGACAACGGTACCAATCTGAATAACAAGATGATCACTGAGCTCTGCGAGCAGTTCAAGATACAGCACCACAATTCTTCTCCTTACAGACCGAAGATGAATGGGGCTGTAGAAGCAGCAAATAAGAACATCAAGAAAATCGTGCAGAAGATGACAGTGACTTATAAATATTGGCACGAGACGTTACCGTTCGCCCTACATGGGTACCGTACCTCAGCTAGGACGTCAACCGGGGCAACTCCCTTCTCTTTGGTTTATGGTATGGAGGCAGTCTTACCGATCGAAGTGCAAATACCCTCTCTCCGGATAATGAAGGATGCAAATCTGAACGAGGATGATTGGATCCAGACACGACTTGATCAGCTCAACCTTATTGATGAAAAGAGACTCGCTGCTATCTGTCATGGTCAGACGTACCAGAAACGAATGATCAGGGCATTTAACAAAAAGGTCAGACCACAGGAATATCGAGTTGGGGATCTGGTAATCAAGCGAATCATCCTTCCTCAGAGTGATCCAAGGGGAAAATGGACTCCTACATACGAAGGGCCATTTGTGGTCAAGCATGTGTTTTCAGGAGGAGCAATGATATTGACCAACATGGATGGTGACGACCTTCCTCACCCCGCCAATGCAGACATAGTAAAAAGATACTACGCATAAAAAAGGACCCGCTAGGCTGACATGCCTAGGCAAAAATTACGGCTTCCCGTCGAACCAAAAGGGTTCGGGCAAAATGAAGGGATGAAATGAAAAAATCTGTACACCCGGCAAGTCGAAAACCTGAAAAGGCGGCTTGGGCAAAAATGGGTATCCCGGTGGACTGAAAACCCGAAAGGGCGGTCCAGGAAAAAATTAGGGATAAAGCGTAATACTATGTCTCATTGGATCACTTTGCATCCAGAATCCGGTATCTACATCAAGTTCAGACGGCATCGATCAGTCAGCTTCACCTTCAACCAAGGTCATCAAGTGATGAGACGCTCGGAGATATAACGGCAATAGCAGAGTTGAAACCCAGTGGGATCATTCATTTCACACAGCTGTTTTATTTTCTTTTGTATAAAATTTGTATAAACTCCTTGGTTCGGCGGCGTTCTCTTACTTGGACGTCAGCCTCTTGTACACAAAACGCCTATTTACAGGCCAATCAAAAATCAATACAAATATACTTTTCAGTTAAAAGTGCCAATTGTTTTCCTTTTTCTGTTTTGTTTTGCGAAGAACGTCCAAGGTTCAATTTGTGATATATGCATTGACAATAATTTGCTAACTCATGAATATTTGCATACGAAACAAAGGATTAATTACAGGTAACATTAGAAACAGGGGCAATAAAGAAGTTGTCTGAACAATCTAATTGTTCTGTCCTCCAAGGTACCAAGGTAGGTTCAGCTAAAGAACATAACCAGCACATCTTAATTCCCCAGAGAGTGAGTCAGCTAGTCAATACACTCTCCTCAAGCGAAGCTACTATCAATCTTAGGGAAGTTAGGTATCCTCCAGCAGATCTCAACATTCCCCAGCAGCATACATAACAAGCATCCCCGGCAGTCTTGGTCTAAAGATTGTTCCCCGGTGGCATACCAACATTCAAAGGAATCATTTCCCCAGCATATCAAAACTTCCCCAGGAAAGTCCAATCCAGTTTCCCCAGGAAAGTTGGAATTCATCTCTCCAAGCAGTAAGCTTATCCCCAGTAGATTCTGGAAGCTTATCCCTCGCAGAGCACGAACGCGTCGTCCGGCTTTATTCAAAGAGTTATTTCCTTAACAGGATATAACTGGGTTATCCTCAGCCAAAAGTCACGGAAAGATCGTCGTCGACGAAGTCTCTTTATCCCCAGCAAAGTCTATTAGCACTTCCACCACAACAAAGGTATCCCCAGCAAGTTATTATCAACAACTCGGCAAAGTATCTCTCTCCCCACAGAGTATTGCTTCCCAGCAAGATCGTTAGAGTACTTTCCTCCCCGCAGGAATATTCCATTCGCCAAGTCTATTCCCCAACGGAGTCATCTTCTCCCACCGGTATTCTTGCAATTATCACCCCCCAGCGGAAGCAAAAATCTATTCTCCAACATCAGCCCAGGAGTGACTTCCCGGCACCCGTCAAGGATTTACTTTCCTAGATGAAAAATACATTCATAAACATCACATACATCATTATAGCATGCATAGACGCATCATATCTTACAAATCTCATTTATGTTGAGAACATCATTGCTTGGTCCATATCATGCATTGCATATAACTGACCTTTGCCTTTCAGGAAAGATTCAACTAAATTCTCAATCATATTTCAAGACCTAAACCGGTTCAGTTAATCGACTCCAAAGATTTCTTATCCAGTCCAAGGCCTTCTCTAGTCCAGCTAAATCGACCCCAAACAGATTTTTCTGATGAAGACTCAGTAGAAGTTATCAAAGGTTTTTCTCAAACGTCCGCTGTTGAGATTATAATTTCCTATGGTTCTCTCCCCAACGGTGTGGAGATGATAATTCCATTTCAGGTTTTTCTCAAACGTCCGCTGTTGAGATTATAATTTCCTATGGTTCTCTCCCCAACGGTGCGGAGATGATAATTCCATCCCAGGTTTTTCTCAAACGTCCGCCGTTGAGATTATAATTTCCTATGGTTCTCTCCCCAACAGTGCGGAGATGATAATTCCAACCCAGGTTTTTCTCAAACGTCCGCTGTTGAGATTATAATTTCCTATGGTTCTCTCCCCAATGTTGTGGAGATGATAATTCCAACCCAGGTTTTTCTCAAACGTCCGCTGTTGAGATTATAATTGCCTATGGTTCTCTTCCCGATCCTGCGGAGGTGGTAATCCCAAGATTTTGCTCAATGATTGCTGTTGAAGTTAAAGTCACCCAAGGTTCTCTCACCGTTCATGCTGAGGTAGTAACCACCCCTGGTTCATTCATCACCGTTTGAAGCTCCAGATCCAGCTCCTGTAACCAGTCAGGACACATCTATACCAAGCATCTGAAAATAGCTCCTGCAACATGTCAGGTAATCATTTTCTGTTTTGCAGGTACGCAAGTTCTCGCTAAGGAATCTCTTACGCGATCAACATCTAGATGGCATCTATAAGCCCATCATCCTATTCATCAACCTCTAAATGGCATCTGTAAGCCCATTTCCACCATCACTGCTACTATGTGAGCGCAAATTTCTGGGCACTCTAGTGTTCAATCATCTTCCACCCTCGGATTACGAAAGGCACGTCAGCCAATCTGCATCCTCAGGTCTAAGAAGATTGAACAGGGGCAACTGTTGTACCCCAAAATTTGCCCTCCCATATTCTTCAAATATTTGCCAAGTCAAAGCTTCAAAATTCCCCAAGGGTTGCACAGTTCAAGGGCCTCTTAAGCAGTCAAAATTAGGGTTTGTGTTCTGATCAAGAAAATGAAGTTTCCAAAGGTCCAATCAAGTCTCACATGCCTACAAATATGGTCAAGCATCCTCATATCAAGTTTCAAGACTTTCAGCACAAAACTGCACAGTCAAAACCCTAATTGCACTACAGTCAACTGTAGGGGCAAAATGGTCATTTGACAGTCAAAAGTTCAAATTTTTGATCAATATCTCATTTTGAAGCCACAAACATCATTTGATCAATGCTTGATCATGATTCTCAAAACTTGGCTCAAAAATCATCAAGAAGCAAAAGTTTCCTTATTTGGACAGTTGAAAAAGTCAACTGTAAATTGACCAGGGCATAACTTTCACATGGATTATCAGAAAAATTCCATCCAAAGCTCATTTTGAAGAGAAAGACATTTCCTACAACTCATCTTCATACTTAAAGTCCAAGAAATGCTCTCACAAAAAGTTATCAATTTCAACATTATAGGTCATTTTCAAAAGTCAACAAAAAGGGACTTTAAGTCAAAGGACATAACTTGCGATTGGTAAATCAAAGTGACATGAGACCAAAGACATTGGTTAGAGGACTCAAAGACCTTTCCAAAATGTCCAATAACATGAGCAAATCTTAAAAATTGAGCAAGTTATGCCTTGTGGAAGTTGGGAAATTTTTAGATATTTTGAAAAGTCAACATTGATTCAAATGACCTAAAATTGCTAATGGGCCTATTTTTCTTCCACAATTCATTATCCAAGGCATGTGCACGACCACTTGGCCCAAAGGGAAGTATTTCTTCATTTTTTATTTATTTATTTGAATTTTTATTAATAATAATTCATTTAAATCAATTAAATACATGAAAAATATTTAACCTAAGTTTTTCAATCTTTTTGTGCATGAAATATACTCAATAATTCGTGCATAATCAAATATGGAAAGATTTGAAGAGAATTGATCATGATTGGTACAAAATAGCATGGAAAATATTGAGAAAAAGATCTTTGACAATCAAATCTCTCAAACCATGAATGCCAAGGATTTGGATTGTTTTATTTGACCTAATTCACTCTATACTTAAGCCTGAACACAAACCTAATGCAAAAAACCCCTAAGCTGCGCAGAAAAGCATCCATTGAACTTGAAAATTTTTGCCAAAAACTCAATTATGAAAACCTAGTTCTAGGGTGATTCAAGGCCAAATAGCTATTCCATTAGCTTCCTTAAAGATCATAGGACGTGTTCCAATCATTCCCTAAGCCTCATACTCAAGGAAACGTGAAATCACCATTGAAGTTGGTAAAGAAAATTTCATAATCGCTTTCTATCATTCATGCATTGTTAACATATTTCATTGTTATTTTTGTGTTTAGAATAATGTTTGCAAGCTAACCATATGCTTTGATTGGATTATTATGCGCTGTATGCAAAGATGCCATGGTCGTGTTTTAGGGTTTACAGGACCTTGGATTAGGGTTTTTCAAATAAGGAAAAATTGGCCTTCAAGACTTGGACCATTGAATCCAGCATGCTCAGACGATCACAAGGCTACCCTCGCGCCTAATTTATGGAGCCCCTGGGGCTAGTCGCTATTTTCTGATATGTTGCCTAAGGGAACGGTGTAAAAACCGTTGCCTATGTTTATTATGTTTTCAGGAAGAACGAAGACGTGAGGAAGATGATGATGTGTAAGGCTCTGAGTGGGGCGTTTAAAAGTTCGCGCTAAAATATCATTAACGTTTGTTTTTATTTTATATTAGTTTTTTTGATATTAAATGTACAAACGCGTTGAGTGGAGCAGTTGGTAGAAGGCATCGCTGGTAAACCATAGGACCTGGGTTCGATCCCAGGTCCTCCCCCTTTTCCATATATTTTTTCAATTAATGTTCATGTGCAGTTTCCAGGCTGAAGACCACCATACGTCTCTCCATCAAGCCATCCACTTGGTCGATTTCATTCATCCAAAGGTCCAGATCCAAGGAACATGGTAGGTCCTAGTCAAAGATGCCACACGGTGCCTGGAGAAAGTCAAACAGGCCAAGGTTAATGGGCCAGATTTCTAAAGATTAACCTCCATATTAAGGGGCAGACCCCCTAGGTTTGCAATTCTTTCTATTTTCTTTATTTTTTTTATTTTCTATTTCCTTTTAAATTATTATTTTCTTAATTAATTTATTATTTTCATAAATATAAAAAACACACAAAAAAATCAGAAAAAAGAGAAAAAACAATAAATATTTATTATTTTAATATTTCTTGTAAATAAATTCATAAATTAATTAGTTTTAAATTAGGTTTAATTTTAACTTTTTTTAATAAAAATCTAAAAAATATAGGATTAGGGTTTAATTAATTTTTATCTTTTTTCTTTTATTCCAATAATTAAATATTAGATGTTTATTTTTATAATTAAATTGTATATAAAAATTAGGGTTAATTTTAGGTTAAAAATTTCAACATTTTTCATAATAAAACAAAAAATAATAGAATTAGGGTAAGCATTTAATTTCAATTAATTCTTTTTTCATTAAAATTACAAAATACCAAAAAAAAATACCAAAAAGACAATTTCTTTTCCTTTAATTTTAATTAATTCATCGTTTAATTTAATTTTGCAAAAAGGGTCCAACGCCCTCGTTTATTTCTCATTTAATTCGCGCGTTTATCTTATTTCTTTTAATATTTATGTATCTCTCCCAAGGCCTTGTAATTAATTTCTCGTACTTTTAATTCTTTATCTTCTTTACTTTCTCTATTTTTCTCTCAAATCGGGTTCGAGAAATTTTGGCGATGTGGACCCGCGCCTTTTGTAATAGCTTAGAATCTTTTACTTTCCGCAATTTTTAATTGTTAATCAAAGCATGAAAGAATGTATGGACAAAAATAAAAACAAACGCTAGATCACCTTTAACATGACAAAAGACAAAATAACTGAACATGACACACAAATCACACACCACCCTAGGGTACGCCTCACTGTTGCCTTACCTCGAAAGGTGATCGTCGAGTAGAGGATGTCTTAGTAAGTCCTCATGATCCGGGAACCTGGCATGAGGGTAGCTTCTAAGGTGTCTTCCCATTGCTCTGGTGATCACCATGTCCCGAACCTCGAATTGACCCGAACACCTCCAACGGTGGTGCTACCTACCTCTCAATGGTGGGATGGCACTACTTTTAAGGACATTTACACAGACGAATTCCTTAGGGTAGGTAGGTTCTCGTAGATACTTGCTATAATTTCAAAACAAATTCAAAAAATACTTTTCACACCAACACATTTTCAAAAAAGCTTTCGAAAGCAATTTTTCAAACACTCTTGAGGACCGATACAAGAGTCGAACTGAAATTTTCAAAGAAACTTTTTTAAACCCACAGTTGAAAAGTAAACAAACCTTTTTGAAAACACAATGAGCAAGTATCTAAGAGCCCATGGATAACCATGGATAGAAAGGGTGCTAACACCTTCCCTTTCTATAACCTACCTCCCGAACCGAGAGCAATCTCTTTAAGGAATTTTTCTGTGCTTTTGTCCTTTCCATTTGGAGAAAATAAAAGACGGTGGCGACTCTTGCTTCCGCGATATTTCGCGAACCAGTGTTAAACAGTCAGTTCCAGATCCACCGATCACAAAGATCATACAAAAGATGACAGTCACCTACAAGGACTGGCATGAGATGTTACCGTTTGCTCTGCACGGGTACCGTACCATGGCGCGTACATCAACTGGGGCAACACCTTATTCTTTGGTATATGGCATGGAAGCTGTTTTACCTATCGAGGTTCAGATTCCCTCCTTGAGAATCATGAAATATGCTGGTTTGAGTGAAGACGATTGGATTCAGACTCGGCTTGATCAACTTAACTTGATTGATGAGAAGAGACTTACTGCTGTTTGCCATGGTCAGGCGTATCAAAAACGGATGATCAAGGCTTTCAACAAGAAAGTCAGGCGCTAGGTATATTAAGTCGGGGATCTTGTAATCAAGTAGATCATCTTGCCGCAAAGTGATCCCAGGGATAAATGGACTCCTACCTACGAAGGACCATTTGTGATCAAAAACATCTTTTCTGGTGGGGCAATGATCTTAACCACCATGGACGACGACGACCTGCCGCACCCTGCGAATGCATACATAGTCAAAAGATACTACGCATAAATGACCCGGCAAGTTGAAAACCCGAAAGGGTGACTTGGGCAAAAAAAGGGCATCCCGGTGAATCGAAAACCCGAAAGGGCGGTTCAGGCAAAAATTAGGGATAAAAAAAATATGTACACCCAGCAAGTTGAAAACCCGAAAGGGCGACTTGGGTAAAAAAGGGTTTCCCGATGGATCGAAAACCCAAAAGGGAGGTCCAGGCAAAAGTTAGGGAATTAAAGCGTATAATTATGTCTCGTCGGATCACTTTAAGGACAATCTCTTCACAGACAAGCTATGGGCTTCTGATCAACTCAATCATCTTCGGACGAAGCAACGAATGGACAAGATACCCAGAGTTACAAAGGCTATAGCAGAATGGGAACCCCATGGAATTTTTACACATAGCCATCTTTCTTTGTATAAATTTTTTCTCATTTTTATGACAACATTCTCTTACTAGGATGTCTGTCTCCTTTGTACAAAATACTTACACAAAGTTAATACAAAGATACTTCAAAGTGCAGAAAACTATTTGCCTTTTCTTCTTTTTTTACACTTGTGTTTTATTTGAAAACATCCAATGATTTATTAAATGAGCATATGCATTTGAATATAATCACTGTTTACAAATAAACGAAATGGGAAAGAATAATTACTGACAGGTTGAACGTATAGGAAAATGTCTTTAGGCAATTCCAAGAGAAATCCCCTGCAGTACATCATCTAGATCTTTAGCAGAGCTAAAACCTTGAAATACCTATCCCCAGCAGAGTTAAATTTCGAAATCCCCATCAGAACTAAGTTTTCAAACTCCCAATCCCCAGCTAGGCCAAAAACTTTGAACTACAGATCCTCAGCGAAGATGAAACTTTCTTCCCCAACGGAGTCCAAAACTTCAACCTCTAAACCCCGGTGGAAAACCATCTGGTTTCCTCCAATTCCCCAGAGAGTTGTCGTAAAACCAAATAATTCCCCTGCCAGGTATCTTAGAACCTGATAATTTCCCAGCAAGTTGTTTTAAAGCCTGGCAGCTAACCAGACGACAACTTCGGATAATTCCTCAGTAGAGTGGCATACAACCCAAACTCTTGAACTCTCTCCATAACAGGAATGAGTTGTTCCCCACTGAGTCTCCTAAAATTCTCCAGCAGTATAGTTATTCCCCACTGAGTTTTTACTATGCTCCAACAGAATAAACTTTCTCCCCGCAAAGTTATTCTTATTTCCCAGCAGATTGAAGATTCTCATCCCCAGAGAAGTCAGGATTTATCTTCCCCAACAACAGTCCAGGGTTTTGTTATCCCCAGCTGTCAAGGATTTATTTTCCTCAGCAATACGGCAAATCAGCTTACATGCGCATACATTACATTCATATATTGAACGTTGATAAAATACATGGCATACATCATGACATTACATAGGACTAACTCTTTACCTTTCATGGAAAGATGCAATCAAATTCTCACAAGCTCTCTGGTTCAGTCAAATCGATGCTCAAATTCCTGTTCCAGTTCAAGTTATGAAGCCCGAATTTGACCGGATAATATCTTGATTTTTTCTCCATCATACTGTGAAGCCCGGAGATCGACCAAAAAATAGTTGGATCCCCAGCAAATTACTGTGAAGCCTGGAATCGACCAGATAGCAGTATAAAATACCATGAAGCCTGGACTCGACCAGATAGTGATACACCTTAGATTCAAGTTATGAAGCCCGGATTCGACCGGATAGCATCTTGATATCTCCAAACACCGTGAATCCTGGGCACGACCAGATAATGGTAAAAGACACTTAAGCCTGGAGCACGACCAGATAACAGTTTAAGACACTAAGAAGCCCGGAATCGACCAGATATTAGTGTACCTTAAATTCAAGTTGAAGCCCGGAGGCGACCGGATAACAATTTTTCCTTCTGAAGCCTGGACTCGACCAGGTAACAGTTTAAGACACTGTGAAGCTTGGATTTCGACCAAATAGTAGTTTACTTGGCTAATTACTAAGAAGCCCGAAATCGACTGGATATTAGTGTGCCTTAAATTCAAGTTGAAACCTGGAGGAGACCGGATAACAACTTAATTCCTTCTAAAGCCTGGAGTACGACCAGATAAGAATTGAGAAATGGTGAAGCCTAGAGAACGACCAGATAGCAAGTTTAATCTCATCCCCCCAATGAGTCACTGTAAAGCCTGGAGCACGACCAGATAGCAGTTCATTTTCACCTCTTCAACCAAGAGATGATTCCCCGGTTGAATAACGGACGACTGAAGCTCCTAAAATTCTATTTCTACCACGACAGGGACCAGTATTCCCCGGCATAATCCTCCTCAACAACAGGTATACGGGCTCTCGCAAAGGAATCTCTTATGCGATCGACACTTCTTTGGATGGCATATTTAAGCCCATCTCCAAGAAGATTCTATCACATCTCCAAATGGCATCTTTAAGCTCATTCCCTCAATTACATTTTGACGAGTGCAAATTTACGGGCACTCTAGTGTCCAATCATCTTTTACCTTCGAGTCACGAACAGAAAATTCGCCAATCTAACTCTTCAGGTTCAAGAAGATTGAACAGGGGAAGCTGTTGTACCCCAAAATTTGCGCTCTCATTTGATCAAGATTTTCCTCACAAGACTCTTTGGACTCCAGACAGGATTAGGGTTTGCTCTGCTCAAGATATTTCCTTGCACTGTTGACCTGAAATTAGGGTTTGAGTTTGCATAGGGATTTTTGGACTTCCAATGCCTCATGTGACTTTCATACTTCATGTTGGACTTATAAGATTACCCATACCAAGTTTCAAGCCTTGAATCAAATTTTTGCCCAGTCAATTGGACAGTTGACCTAAAAATCAACTGTATTGGGGAATAAGTCAACTGTGGCCAATTTACAGTCAAACCTAATAATTTTTTATCCACATCAACATTATAGACTCATATGAACCATTTGATCAAATTTAGACCACAACTCCTCAAGAAATTTGATCAGATCATCAAAAGGGCAAAATGGTCATTTTTAGGGTTTTGACTGTAGAAGGGCAATTTTTGATTTTTCACCTAGCCAATGGCAAATTGGGTTCAAGCATGGATTCAAGGACTCAATGGCATCATCTTGACCTAATCACAAGTTTCAAAAGATCTCAAATACATTGGATTGACAGATGAATTTTCCAATCAACTGATCAAAAATCAATTGTACACTGAAAAGTCAAACTTTGACTTTTTGGTCAAAATCAAGTGCCAAGGGTCATTTTTCATCTAGATGTGTCAAAACATGATACTTGTTCACCAAGAAAACCTAAAATTGGAAATTAGGGTTTAAAATGGAAAATTTTCATAACTTAGAAATTTTCTAAGTTATGAAAATTTCTTATTTTTTCCCAACTTTGCCCAACTTTTTCACCATGATGCAATTGGATTCAAAGAAATCTTCCAACATGAAAGTTGTATTCCTCCACAAAATTTACAACTTTGATTCACAAATTTTTCCCAAAAGATGCTTGGATCTCAAGTTATGATTTTGTGAATAAGGGTCCATGAAACTTTCTAACTTAGTGAAATTTTGCCCTAGTTTAGGCAGGATTTTGACCTATCTTCATGGAAATTTTTCACATAGTTCCAAGTGGAATCTAAAAATGTATTTCAAATGTGGATTGTAGAGCTTGTTACAAGATTTCCAAAATGTCCAAGAACTCTCCAAAATCATTTATAGTTAGGGAGAATCGAAAGTTTGAAAATGGGAAATTATCACTTTTGGCCAAGGCATTTTGCACATTGCTACAACTTGCAAATCTGCCCAAATCATGCTTGTACTTGTTTTACAGGCCTTAAACCTTTCCACACTCATAAATTAAATGCAAACACATTGGATTAGGGCATTGTTCTGATCTATGAAGCATTACACAAAGGTTTAATCCATTTTTGGCAAAAAGATAACAATGCCATTTACATAAAGCACACTTTATGCAATTTTGTTTGTCTTGAGCATTGAACTTAATCTTTTGCAGCAAACCACATCCACAAAAATCATAAAAGGTTTACCAACTATGTTCAGGCCTGGAGCTAGCCTGTACAGGCCTTGCCTTTGTCACTTCAACCTTTTCTTCAAAAACAAGCAATTGTGCAAAAGGTCCACAACTTTGTTATCTGATAAGAGCAAGTCTTTGTAACATTTCAAACAAGTTTTACACATTGCCTAAGGTCATAAACACGAACTAACAAGCTCTCAAACACCCTAAAACACTAAAACTTTATTTCTGCCCAAAACAGGGCAAGTTCTGCAAATCACAAGCCACAACCAAATCCACTCGTGCGTTTTGTCCCAAACCACTTCGAACATATTCTAAAAAATACACCTAAGCTATCCCAACCATTCTCAAGCAACTGTAACTTCATTTTCAAGCTTCACCATTTTCAAATTCTGAGTTTGCAGGTTGAGTTCTATAGAGAGATTCAAGCCATTTCAAAGCAAGCTGAGCACTGGGAAAGGTTAAGGGAACATCAAGCAAGCTCGAAAGTCCTTCAGGCCTCACTGAAAGTTGTTGCATTGACATACTCGAGCTTGACTGAAACAGGTAAATTTCAAACTTCTATCTCTCTATTTAGGAATCATTAGGCTTAGGTTTGTGAAGCAAAAATGTAGTCCTCATTGTCCTTGAGTTGTACATATGCATAGAATTCATTTATGTTAACTGAGCTAAGAGTATTTGATAGTTGAACTTTCTGAAAAAACTAGGTCAAGATTTAGGGCCAATGAAATTCTCTCTGGTCTTTGAGAGTTAGATTAAGTTTTTTACATAGTTAGAATCGTGTGATCAAGAGCTATAACTTTCATGTTGCAAGTTTTTGTTTTTGAGCACGTATGCAGGAGTTCCAGATTTGAAGATGGCGCGCGTTTTGCTTCTGTCTCAAGGACAGGGATGAAGGAACCTTGGGCTGGGCTTGGTTGTTCTCACTATTGACACCCCCCTGCTTGCTCTTTGCACCCCCTTTGGCCCATTTGATTATTTTTGTATATTTTTTTATTTCTTTTACATTTCTGGCTTTTTATTTATTTTTCTAAATATTTAAAATCACAAAAAATATTCTCTTAATTTTTCACATTTTATTTTATTATTTTTTGGACATAGAAACAGTTTATTAAATAATATATACTTTTATTTTCTTAAAATAAATTTATAAATAATATAAAAATATCATATATTTTTATTTTTATTATTTATACACTTAAATAATATTTTCTCACACATTTTTATTTTTTAACACTTTTGTATATATTTTTATTTATTTTCTTGTACATAAATAAATAATATAATATATATATTTTCTTAAAACAAAACTAGGATTTCTACCCTTTCAAAAATAATCATTAATATTTTTCTTAATTTTGAGACATAAATAGCTTATTTTTACATACATAAAAATATATACAAAAAAAAACATTTTTGCATATTTATATTTAATTTCATATTTAAATCTTTGCTTATTTATTTATTTGTACAAATAAATTCAATATGGTTGTAATAGTTTTAGGGCTTTATCTTGTGCAAAATATCCCCTATTCAAAACTTGTATCCCCCTCCCCATAATAATGTTGTAATAGTCTTAGATTTACTTTTACGCTTTTTATCGCTTTGATATGCATGATAGTAAAACTAGGGTCGTATGCAAAGAATCAAAATCAAAACAAATAGCTTGACTAATACAAGACAAAAATGCATGAAAAATGACAACACAATACACACAAGCACCCCTAGGGTTTCATCCACTTGTTGCCTTAAAAATGGCCATGGTATGCATGCTAGGTATCTTGGCAAAACAAAAACAAGACAAAAGATCATAGTCCCTCGATGACGCTATCTTGGTTGCCTATACAAAAATGATCTAGACCCTCAAAAACTTTCTAAGATACTTGGCAATATTGTTATCATGGTCATACGATGACCCACGCCTGTCCCGTTTAACATCTAAAGACAAGGTTGTTTACCAAATACAATGGTAAAACAACAATGCCAAAGGGTTAAAAATATGTAGGAAAGATCTTTGAGTAGGGTAGACAACTCCTAGTTACTTGATCAAACTTGCAAACCATCCTTGCTAATTTTAAAAACACACAACACAATTTTAAACATTTTCCCAAAACAACTTTCAAACATTGAAACATTTTTCAAAAGACAAACACCTTTGTATATATTCAAACAAGAATCATTACAAAGGTTGCCTAGACAAAGGCCTCTTTTCAAAATATTTTCAAAACCACACACAAAAGCACCATTTCAAACAATTGAAAAGCAAAAGCAAGTGATCTAAAACAAGTAACTAAGAGCCCATGGAAAACCATGGATGAAAAGGGTGCTAGCACCTTCCCTTTTCATAATCTACCCCCGAACCCAAAAATAATCTCAACGGTCTTTCCTGTGCTTTTTGACCTTTCCTTTGGATGAAATAAAAAGCTAGTGGCGACTCTTGCTAAACCGAAACATTTGCGAACGAAAAACACAAAACCTAAAGTCAGTTCTCCCACCGCATCACACATAGGTTGGTCAGTCTGTACCATAATCGTGTGGGCTAGGAAGTAATGCCTGAGTCTCCTCACCGTGTTCATGAGGGCTAGAGCTACTTTTTTGATCTATTGATATCTGACCTTAGGGCCTTGTAACGCTTTGCTGGTGAAGTACACAGGCTTCTATCTGTCAAGGGTTTCATGAACGAGGGTTGCGCTAATAGCCTCAGCTGAGACATCCATGTAAAAGAATAGAGTCTCCTCGTTCTTGGGTCGTGAGAGTATGGGTGGTTATGAGAGAGCTTGTTTTATGTGGATGAGGGCTTGCTTGTAATCCTTGGTTCCTTCGAACGTCGCCTCTTTACGTAGGAGTTTGAAAAATGAGAGTACATGTTGCACGAATTTTGCCACGAAGCAAGAGAGCGAGGTGAGCATATCGTTCAATATTTGTATTGACTTTTTCGAGTATGGCATAGGGAGCTCAGAGAAGTCCCTGCATTTTTCGGGGTTGGCTTTGATCCCTCGTTCTGTCAAGTACCAAGGAATTTTCCCGCCTTAACCCCAAAGGTGCATTTTTCAGGGTTGAATCTCATCTTGCACCTCCTTGCTCGGTCAAAGACTCTTTTCAGGTGGGTTGTATTGTCAGTTTCCGCTTGAGACTTTACGATCATGTTGTCCATATACACCTTAAGTGTTTCCCCGATCTCACCATAAAAGACTTTGTTCATCATTCGTTGGTATGCTACGCCCGTATTTTTTAGACCGAAGGGCATTACATTGTAGTAATAATTACCCGACTCGGTCATAAAAATAGGGCATTGTTTGTTGCTCATCGGCATGGGAATTTGATTATAACCTGAATATGCATCCATAAACAATAACATTTTGTAGCAGGCCGAGTTGTCGACCAACCTGTCAATATTAGGTAAAGGATATGCATCTTTGGGACATGCTCGGTCAAGATTAGTATAACCAACACACCTATGCCATTTTTCATTATTTTTCTTAACAAGTACAACATTGGAGAGCAAGGTTGAATACCGGGCCTCAGAAATAAAAGTTTCCTCTAAGAGGTCTTTCACAGCTTTTTCAGCAGCCTTTGCTTTCTCGGCTGACTGCCTACGTCTATGTTGAACTATTGCCCTAGAGGCTGGATCTATAGTGAGCTGGTGACAGGCGACCCCAGGGTTGAGTTCGAGCATTTCTGCAGCACTCCATGCGAACAAATCAGCATTCTCCCTCAAACATGCTTTGAGCTGCTTCCTCACCAGATCAGGGAGTCTAGCTCCAATCTTCACGCCTTTGTCCAAGTCCTAGCTGTTGTACCCCAATTTTTCCCCTAAGATCCCTTCATCATACCATGTTGATTCACTCACAACAAGATCACATTAGGATTCTTGGTTCCCCTCCCTACTTTGAGTTTTGCTCCTTTTGAGGGATTACCAAGCACCTGGACTTATGTTCCTTTTGTGATCATTATTATTGTTTTGTTTTCTTCATTTAACTAATAAAATGAAATGTTGGTTTGTCTTGCTTGTTATCCACGTAGGTGAAGGGCAGTGAGATTTAACAAATTACTCCATGGGTTCATGAGTTTATTTCCATGCCCTAGCCAATAAAAGCTTGAGAGGTTCAAACCTCACCATTGGAGTGGTTTTGGAAGAAATTTCATGGCAAGGTTGTTTTGGTTCATCACATTTCAAGGTTATTAGATTTGACTCAAAAGTACAAGGGGTTGATTGGAGAAGTTGTTATGTTTGGACAAGGCCTTGTTCATATTGGCCACAAGGGCATAGTTCTCTCAAATTTTAAGATATGGAAGTGGTTTTGGTGGCTATGAGTCCTCATTATCATCCTCAATAACTTCTATTCACAAATCAATAATATTGGTACAAGAAGTTTGTTCAAACTTGTCAAAGTTCCTCAAGGCATTTTCTTGATCTAGAAGTTAGGGTTTTGAATTTCAAAGGAATATATCTTGTTCACCTTTTGGTATTTTTGAGTGATTCCAAAGACATACTTCTCTTCAAAGGGTTATCAACAAATCACTTCAAAATTTCCAAAGAGTTTTCATGTGGAAGAAACTTGGTGAAGAAGAAAGATTACAAGTCATCCAGATGAATCCACAATTTTACATAAGTAACTTCAATTAATCATAACTTGGTAAATTTTCATCACCTTGAGTCCATTATTTTTCCATAATGATCTTCAAGATGTGAACTTTATTCCTTCTTTTATGTGCAAAGTGGGAAATCGGATGGAAGTTGCCTTAAAGATGCAAAAGATTATAGGTCATTTCATGATTTTTGGCCAACTTCAACAAGTCATAACTTGCTCAATTTTTGGAAATTTTGAGTGGTTCAAGTTTCAAAATTTCATTCAAGAGATCTACTTCATTCCATCTTTTTTGGTCAAGAGCAAATTTCAAGTGGAAGGCCATGTTTGGATGCAAAAGATTATAGGTCATTTTTAAAGAAGAAGTTGAAATATTTCTAAGTATGGAAAGTCAACCCTTTTTCTTCAACTTTGACTCAATGCAACTTTCAGCTCAAGCATCCATTTGATTCCATTATTTTTCCATTGCAAAGCTTGTAACCTCATCTTTCTAAAGCATCAAGAATCATGCCCTAAGACCCCTTGAGTTGGAAATGCTGTGGATTTGAATTTGGTAACTTGAAACTGAATTTTCCACAAAGTCAGAGTTTTGAAATCCATAATGTGACTTCTAAACACAATATCTATGCGCGTTTTTTATTTAAACTTGATTAGCAAACTTGCCATAAGTGATTAGCACCCCAAAACGCAAGATTTGGTTGAGTTTTGATGGAAATGAAGTCACACTTCACTCGTGCCTGACCTTCACTCAATTTCCCTCCAAACTTCCTTGTTTCTTCCAATTTTCATTCCCATTCACTTCCCTACAAATAGAGGGTCATCCCCAATTCATTTCTTCAAACTTTGAGAGCCAAAAATACCCTGCCAAAACCTCACACGAACCCATATTTTTTGAATTCAGTTTCTGAGATTTAAGCTCCCTTTTTCAAAATTCTTTGCGCATTCATCATCCTTAAGCATCATACAAACTCTCCAGCACTTAAACCAATCAAAACGAGCCATAATTCAAGCTACAGAAGTCCAGTTTTAGAGCTTCTTCCTTGAACTTCGAAAATGTAGAATTCTTCACCATTTGGATCCAAATCAAGCACTAATCTATTCTACTCCTTCTCCTGATTTTAATGCTGCTTACAGTTTTTAAATCCATTGAGAATTGAGAGAGAAATCTTAAATTGAAGTTGCTTGCTATTTTCTGGGTTTTTGATTCATATCTCTCTCCATACCTTATATAAATTTGGCGCGGTGATGGTGTTAGAATCGCCTTGAAGAGACGAGTTCAATGATACTAGCCTGGGATTCTAATTTTCCATTTGAAGGATCTCACAAAATCCCCATTGCAGGGTGTCTGGAGGTTGAAGACGATGACATGTCTCATCTCAGTCAATGATAGTGTGCCAAACATTTTAATTTCATTAGTTGCCCTTTTTCTGATCATATGTGTATCTCACTAAGGTCCATATCAAGCACAACGCGTCTGGTCCACTAGATCAGCTTACTAACGTGTTTTGACTATGATCTGATGGTCCACATCTTTTTGTTTTTTTTTTATTTTCTGATTTTTTATTTTTTATTTTTTAAATTTTCAAAAATTCATAACTCTTTTATTTTTTATCCAAAAATTATGAAAAAATTCACAAAAATAGTTTGAATTATTTATGATCTCATGACTATTTTTTCATATTTTTATTTTGATATTTGATATTTTTTTGTATTTTTTGAATCATTAGCTTTCTTTTAATTACTTAAAAAATACTTTCTGACATTTTTTAATTCTGAAAAAATTCATAAATATTATTTTGCATATTTTTGACCTCCTGAAAATTTTATGGAATTTTATATTGAGGTTTACTATTTTTGACCTATTTTCTATTTGTTTGAGCAATTTTAAATAGTTTAAAAATAGTTTCCGACTTTTAAAAATTACCAAAAAATTTATAAAAACATTTGGATCCATTTCTGATTTTTCCATGGTCTTACTTTTTATTTTTTTATTAATTTGAACATAGTTGATATTTTTCTCTTTATTTTCTATTTTTAAACATTATTTTTTTAACCCTTTTGTATATATTAAAATGTGATATTATTTTGTGACTATTTTCTGGTTGATCTGGGTTAGATTTTAGATCATGAACTTTATTAACATCATTGGATCCATGGTGTTGAGTTTAACTCCACAAAAATGGATGAATGATTTTAATAATAGTTTGATTAAAATTTAATTTAAATGTGGTTTGTATATTTTTTCCCTATCCCTCTTCATCTCATCCCTTTCTTATTGCACTAGGTGTTATTGGAGCATGATCTCTGAAATTCTGGCAGCAGATACTCAATGTCACAGTGAATGTTATGACACCGTATCTGACTTTCTATAAGACAGTAAATAAAAACAGTAAAGAACACAGTCAATTGTTTACCCAGTTCAGTGTGAAACAACACCTACTCTGGGGGCTACCAAGCCAGGGAGGAAATCCACTATAAGAGATATTAATTCAGGAATAAACCAACCAGTTTATCTCCTTCACTTAAGACCTACCCAATGCAACTTCAATCTAAGTTCAACTTAAACCTGAGTTCCTACTCACTCCCCCTCAATCACAGCAGTGATACTTAAAACAATTGACTAATGAAATAATGAAGACACTCTTCAGAACATACACTTGATTATGCTTCACAGCTTTTTAATCAAGTAACACAAACACTCGTGCTTCACAGCTTTGAGTGATACATAAACCTAACTTGATTTTGCTTCAAAGCTTTAGTCAAGAGACACAAAACACTCTTGCTTCAAAGCTTTGAGTGATACAAAAACCCTTACAATCAAAACCTATTCCAAGTCACTTATCACAATGATACTTGCTTGGATTACAGCAGTTAAAACTATACAGCTCCTAATTGATCTTCAGTCAAAAGAGTTACTTTCCAATCAGCAATCCTGTTGAATATATATATGCAGCTGTTTCTTCAGTTTAGGGCTTCCACGAAAAGCTAGGGTTAATTAGGGTTAACCTCAAGACTAGGTCATAAGACTTTATCAACCAGATTAGGGTTGAGCTAGGTTAACCCAAAGTCCACGTGAGATTCTGTTCTGGAAGGAAGGAGCCATCTTCCTGAAAAATCTCAGAATTAATCAAACTGCATATCTGTTAGATCAGTACATGATGTCTTAACATTTGTTATGACATCAGAATTCCTGTTTACTGATTTTGGTAGAAGGCAATAAATGTGATCATTGCAAAATGCTCAGATACACACTCATAAATAGTAGCTACTGTATGCCATACTTTTTATGCATAAAGTACCTAATAATCCAGAATGTTATGACATCAGTCATGACATTTACACACCTGGTTTTACCAAAAATACATGCCAATAACTAAACACTTACAAACTCCCCATTTGGCAGATTTTTGGCTAAAACCCCTAAGCAATCAGAGAATAGAGAGCAGCAGAATGAATATGACTGCAGAAAAAATATGATGCCTACAAAGTAATTAACTCAAAATATCTCCCCCTCTTTAGCCACAAATAGGCCAAAGATACATGTACTTATATGTTATACAGTCATCCAAAATAAGTAATAAAAACAACAAAATCTGAAAACACTTGCATCAACAGGAACCAGCATCAGGCTTGTCAACTCCACCAAACTTTAAGCACTGTCATCTTCAGAGGAGCTACTTTCTTCAGCATTGAGCTGATCTTCACCAGCACCCTCTTCCCTTCTGTTTCCTTCAGTCTCCTCCTGTTCTAACTAGAGAGAGAACTTTGATTGAGAGAATGGGATTTGTTGCAGAGTTGAGAGAGGAAGGAGGCAAATGAGTGTCTATTCAGCTTCTTAATAATTATGAAAGAAATGGGAAAGCATATGATTAACCCAATCAAAATAGACTTAACAAAAATAACTCCTTCAACCCTTGTTTTAAGCAAAATTAATTGCTACAATTCCTCTTGTTGGCAAATACCCAACTTGCCCCTCAAGTTTTCAAATTGATTTGCATCAAGTGCCTTGGTAAAAATGTCAGCCAGCTGTAGCTCAGTGGCAACATGTTCCAGTTTAATCGTCTTCTCTTCTACAAGGTCTCTGATAAAGTGATGTCTTATGTCAATATGCTTGGTCCTGCTATGCTGAATAGGATTCTTGGAAATGTTGATTGTACTCAGATTGTCGCAGTACAATGTCATAACATCTTGTGTGACATTATACTCAGTAAGCATTTGTTTCATCCAGATCATTTGAGAACAACTACTACCAGCTGCAATGTATTCAGCTTCAGCAGTAGAGAGAGACACACAGTTCTGTTTCTTGCTGAACCAGGAGACCAGATTATTTCCTAAGAAGAAACATCCTTCAGAGGTGCTTTTTCTATCATCAGCACTTCCAGCCCAATCAGCATCACAATAACCAGTCAGAGTTGGTTCACAACCATGAGAGTACAGCAAGCCATAGTTGTAAGTTCCACTTACATACTTCAAAATTCTCTTTACTTGGTTGAGATGATTGACTTTAGGATCAGCTTGGTATCTTGCACAAACTCCAACTGCAAAAGCAATGTCAGGTCTGCTGGCTGTTAAGTACAGCAAACTTCCTATCATGCTTCTGTACAGACTTTGGTCCACCTTAACCCCACTTGAATCTTTGGATAGCTTTAAATGAGTAGGTGCAGGGGTCCTTTTGTGACTGGCATTCTCCATACCAAACTTCTTGACAATGTTCTTTGCATACTTGCTTTGAGATAGAAAGATTGAGTCCTCCATCTGTGAGACTTGCAGTCCAAGAAAATAAGTCAGTTCTCCCATGAGACTCATTTCGAATTCAACCTTCATCTGGTCAGCAAAATGTTTAACCATTTGTTCTGATATTCCCCCAAACACTATGTCATCAAGATATATTTGAGCTACCATTAACTTCCCTCCTTCATTTTTGACAAAGAGGGTTTTATCCAAGCCTCATTTTCTGTATCCTTTGTCTGAGAAATTTTGTTAACCTGTCATACCATGCTCTAGGAGCTTGTTTCAGGCCATATAGAGCTTTCCTCAATTTGTAGACATGATCAGGGTGGTTTGGATCCACAAAACCTTTAGGTTGTTCCACATAAACTTCTTCATTTAAGTACCCATTTAGGAAGGCACTTTTTACATCCATCTGAAACAGCTTGAACTTCAGGAGACAAGCAATTCCCAATAGGAGTCTGATAGATTCCAGTCTGGCTACAGGGGAAAAGGTCTCATCAAAATCAACCCCTTCAACTTGAGTGTATCCTTGGGTAACAAGTCTTGCCTTATTCCTAGTGACAACTCCTTCAGCATCTGATTTGTTCTTGTATATCCATTTTGTGCCAATGATGTTTGTTCCCTCTGGTCTAGGAACTAACTCCCAAACTTCATGTTGCTTAAATTGGTTCAATTCATCTTGCATTGCACCAATCCGGTATTCATCAGTTAAGGCCTCCTTAACATTTCTTGGTTCAATTTTAGACACAAAGCAAGAGTTTGAGATGATTTCTCTAGATCTTGTAATGACTCCACTATTTGGATCCCCTATAATGAGTTCTTTAGGATGATCTTTCTAAATTCTGATGGAAGGGATTTTGCTAGCTTCCTTGGATTCAGAGTCTGCTGTAGTGGTGTTAGGAAGGTCATTCTGTTGAGTTGGAGTCTCAAAGAATGTCTCAACATTACAAGGGACATCTGTTTCTTCATGATAATCATCAACTATGACATTTATTGATTCCATCATGACTTTGGTCCTGGAATTGAATACCCTATAAGCTCTGTTGTTGGAGGAGTATCCTAGAAATATACCTTCATCACTTTTAGGGTCCAACTTTCTCCTTTGTTCACGATCTTCCAGAATATAACATTTGCTGCCAAATACATGGAAGTACTTCACAGTTGGCTTTCTTCCTTTCCAGAGTTCATAAATGGTGGATGAGGTTCCCTTTCTCAAAGTGACTCTGTTATGGACATAACAGGCTGTATTCATAG
This sequence comes from Vicia faba, assembly GCA_948472305.1. Classification (NCBI taxonomy): domain Eukaryota; kingdom Viridiplantae; phylum Streptophyta; class Magnoliopsida; order Fabales; family Fabaceae; genus Vicia; species Vicia faba. Next base: position 878,109,814 of record OX451739.1, read on the forward strand.
CTTCAGCCCAAAAATGAATAGGAAGTCTTTTGGCATGTATCATAGCTCTGGCAGATTCCTGTATGGTCCTATTTTTCCTTTCTACAACTCCATTTTGTTGAGGAGTTATAGGAGAAGAGAATTCATGACTAATTCCTTCTGAGGAACATAACTCATTAAACTTACTGTTTTCAAATTCCTTGCCATGATCACTTCTGATTCTGACAATACACCCTTCTTTTTCTCTTTGAATTCTTTTGCACAGTTCTTTAAAAACTTCAAACACATCAGATTTTTCCTTAATGAAGTTAATCCAGGTGAATCTGGAATAGTCATCCACAACAACATAGGCATATCTCTTTCCACCAAGACTTTCCACCTGCATTGGTCCCATCAGATCCATATGTAGAAGTTCCAGAACCTTAGAGGTGGTCAGATGTCTTGACTTTGGATGTGACATCCTAGTCTGCTTACCAACCTGACATTCACCATAAACTCTACCTTCATCAATTTGCAGTCTTGGAATCCCTCTGACTGCCTCCATGGAGATAATCCTTTTCATTCCTCTTAGATGAAGATGGCCAAGTTTTTGGTGCCACAGTTTCACCTCTTTTTCTTCTTTGGCAATAGAACACACAGTGGAGTAATTAGTGTTCTTAGGCTCCCACAAGTAACAGTTGTCTTTAGATCTGACTCCTTTCATTACAACTTCTTGTTTTTCATTAATTACAAGACATTTAGATTTTGAGAAGTTGACCTTGAATCCTAGATCACATAATTGACTGATACTAATGAGATTAGCAGTCAGGCCTTTTACCAATAGTACTTCATTCAGATTTGGAACTCCAGGGCAGTCCAAATTACCAACTCCTTTGATTTCACCTCTAGCACCATCTCCAAAGGTCACATAACTAGTGGTGTGAGGTTTAACATTATTGAGAAGGTTCTTGATTCCAGTCATGTGCTTAGAACACCCACTGTCAAAGTACCAGTCTTCCTTTGCAGAGACTCTGAGGGAAGTATGGGCTATCAGGGCAGTAGCCTTTTTCTTCCATTGAGGAGTATGTGGTACCCTGTTAGACTTAGGTTTGACACCTGAGTTCTGATTAGGGTATCCATACAATCTGAAGCAAAAAGGCTTTATGTGACCAAACCTCCCACAATGATGACATCTCCATCTTTGGTACTTTTTCTTCATATTTCTCTGTTCCCGATGTTGAGTGTTATGTTGTGACATCTGCTTTGACCTTTGTTTATCAGACCTGATCTTCTTGTCTGCACCAGATTTCTTTGCTGCCACAAATCCTAGACCAGACTTGTTTCCCACATTTTGTCCAACCTGAAGGATTTCTTCCAATTTGTCAGTTCCATTTGACAGCATCTTGACAGATTTGGTCATCTGGTTCAGTTTTGAGTTCAGCATTTGAACTTCCCCTTCTAGATGACTTATAGTTTCAAGGTCTGCCCTTTTTTCAGCCTCCAACTTTATGATGAGTTTTGTTTGTTTCTCATTTTGCACACAGACTTCAGCACTTCTGATACACAATTTCTTGTAAGTATCAACCAGTTCTTCAAATGTCACTTCCTCATCACTAGTGTCACTTTCAGAGGTACTAACACCAGTTAGTGCAGTAACTAGTTTGGCAGATTCTTCTTCAGAATTACTTTCTAAATCACAGTCAGACCAGGTAGCAGTCATTCCTTTCTTTTGTTTCTTAAGAAAGGTAGGACATTCAGCTCGAATATGCCCATATCCTTCACAACCATGGCATTGAATTCCTCTGCCTTGATTTCCCTTCTCTTCAGACCTTGGTCTTCTGCTGGAGTCATGACATCTGTTAATGTCAGAGGGGATGTTCTCAACATTTGACCTTGACTTTGGATCCATTCTCTTGATGAGTTTGTTGAATTTTCTTCCAAGCATGACTATAGCTTCTGAAATATTTTCTTATTCATCCTCCTTGTTTTTATCTTCAGAGCTGGATACAAGTGCTATGCTCTTGTTTTTCTTGTCAACATTGTCACTGATCCCCATCTCAAAAGTATGAAGAGACCCAATGAGTTCATCCACCTTTAACTTGCTGATATCCTGGGCTTCCTCTATAGCAGTTACCTTCATTGCAAATCTTTTAGGCAGGGATCTGAGAATCTTTCTCACCAGTTTTTCTTCAGACATCTTTTCTCCCAATGCTCCTGAGGTGTTGGCAATCTCCAAGATGTTCATGTGAAACTCATGAATGGTTTCACCTTCCTTCATCCTTAGGTTCTCAAACTTGGTAGTCAGCATCTGAAGCCTTGACATTTTTACTTTGGATGTGCCCTCATGGGTAGTTTTGAGAGTGTCCCACACTTCCTTGGCCAGTTCACATTGATGTACTAGTCTGAATATGTTTCTATCAATTCCATTGAACAAGGCATTTAAAGCTTTGGAATTACCCAGGGCTAACTCATCTTCTTCTTTTCTCCATTCTTCCTCAGGCTTCAGACTGATTGTCCCATCTTTCTCAATTATGGTGGGATGGTTCCATCCTTTGTCAGCAGCTCTCCAAGCCTTTTTGTCCAGTGATTTTAAGAAGGCAATCATACGAGGTTTCCAGTAGTCATAATTTGTTCCATCCAGAATGGGTGGTCTATTTCCAAAAACTCCTTCTTTGTCCATAGTGTCAGAAAGTGATATCCCTAGATCTCACCCAGTAATACAGGCAGGGTGCCTGCTCTGATGCCAATTGAAATTCTGGCAGCAGATACTCAATGTCACAGTGAATGTTATGACACCGTATCTGACTTTCTATAAGACAGTAAATAAAAACAGTAAAGAACACAGTCAATTGTTTACCCAGTTCAGTGTGAAACAACACCTACTCTGGGGGCTACCAAGCCAGGGAGGAAATCCACTATAAGAGATATTAATTCAGGAATAAACCAACCAGTTTATCTCCTTCACTTAAGACCTACCCAATGCAACTTCAATCTAAGTTCAACTTAAACCTGAGTTCCTACTCACTCCCCCTCAATCACAGCAGTGATACTTAAAACAATTGACTAATGAAATAATAAAGACACTCTTCAGAACATACACTTGATTATGCTTCACAGCTTTTTAATCAAGTAACACAAACACTCGTGCTTCACAGCTTTGAGTGATACATAAACCTAACTTGACTTTGCTTCAAAGCTTTAGTCAAGAGACACAAAAAGCTCTTGCTTCAAAGCTTTGAGTGATACAAAAACCCTTACAATCAAAACCTATTCCAAGTAACTTATCACAATGATACTTGCTTGGATTACAACAGTTAAAACTATACAGCTCCTAATTGATCTTCAGTCAAAAGAGTTACTTTCCAATCAGCAATCCTGTTGAATATATATGTAGCTGTTTCTTCAATTTAGGGCTTCCACGAAAAGCTAGGGTTAATTAAGGTTAACCTCAAGACTAGGTCATAAGACTTTATCAACCAGATTAGGGTTGAGCTAGGTTAACCCAAAGTCCACGTGAGATTCTGTTCTGGAAGGAAGGAGCCATCTTCCTGAAAAATCTCAGAATTAACCAAACTGCATATCTGTTAGATCAGTACAGGATGTCTTAACATTTGTTATGACATCAGAATTCCTGTTTACTGATTTTGGTAGAAGACAATAAATGTGATCATTGCAAAATGCTCAGATACACACTCATAAACAGTAGCTACTGTATGCCATACTTTTCTGCATAAAGTACCTAATAATCCAGAATGTTATGACATCAGTCATGACATTTACACACATGGTTTTACCAAAAATACATGCCAATAACTAAACACTTACAATCTCTATATCATGTCTCAAAATAAATAGGTGCATAAATTACTATTGACCGGCCTCAAAATAGGTTTGACTCCTATATAAGTTCACTTACGATTGCTTAACATAGCGCTAAATTTTATCCCAATTCGAATAAATGATCATTCGTGGCCCAAACTTATGATTGCAAGCCCAAGTATGTTAATTTGATCTCTTTGATCCAATAACCTTGAGATTCATTGTGTGGAGGCTTTGGTTCTACCAATCCTCTAATGGATCTACAACACCTTTGGTCAATGCGGATCACTTAAACATCATTGATTATTAAATGGTACTTATGAGAATTCCAAATGGATGATATACTTGACAAAAAGCAAATGCAACTTGTTGTGTAGAGGTTTTGGTTCTACCAATCCTCAAATGAGTTCCAAATGCAAGTTTCAAGATGGTCATCCAACTAACCACTAATTATTGATTTGTTTTACCTTATTCTTTTTTATGCTTTATGTACTATTTACTTTTAGCATTTACATTTCATGTCATTTTCATCTTTGCTCATTTGAGCATTTATTTTCTTGCCATTTTGTACTTTGCTCACTTGAGCTTTTCTTTTCCTTTCTTAAGATACTTAATAATCAACATAAACCTTAAAAAAATCTTTAATGGTACTTGGACTATTTGGCTACTATCCTTGGCATTATGGAGCATGGGACTTTTTCTTGGACTTAGGATTAGAAACCTTGGCCTATCTTGGAAACCTTATGATCTTATCTGATTATTTTTGTCTGGAGCTCTTGAGGTTTACCTCAAGATATTGGGTTATTTGTTTGTTTTGTGTGCAGTTTATTGTGATTACACCCTTTGTTTGTAATCTGGAATTCACCCGTACACAGCCGTTACTCTGCCCAATTTTTATGAAGACTTAATACACTTGAAGTTTGGTTCTCTCAAGAGGTCTAGTATTTTTGCTTGCTTGGTTTCAATCCAAAGAATGGGAACTCTATCTTGGCTCATAATTCCAAGTATTCGCTTCTTATTGGTTAGATGATTCTTATCCCTAGCTTTTACCTTATGCTTTAGGATAGCCTCTTCTTCTCCTCCCATCTTCTTTAATTTCAAAAAAATATTCTCCCTCCTTTTGAAAACCCTTCTTGTTTTAAACTTGAGCCACTTTTATAATAAACTTGGACTTATGCCCATGTATTTTCAAAAAAAAATCATAAATAAACCCCAATCAATTTAATAATACTTGACATTTTTTAAGGAGAAGACTAAAAGTCAATCAATCTCATTTTAAACCATTTTTGCCGCTTTGGCTTTTACTTTAAACTTTTCTCAAAAGATTAAACTCTTGTCAATCCTTGTAGTGATGCAAACAACTATACTTCTACAATGTGTAGTGAAGAGAGAAATTTTCCACTTGGGTGTTGAGTGAGGTAATGTTGATTTTAAAATCCAAGCCATATCCTCCACTTTGAGATGATGCAAATTCTCCTTTCTCATGATTGTGGGTAGTAGGCATGTTTTCCACACGGACAATGACGATGATGTTTTATCTCATAAAATTGACTAATACACTTGTGTTATAAAAAAAAATTAAAAAGGGAACCACGTGTACCCTGATCCCCTATTGCACGAAAGGTGGTACGTAGGCACTAAAGGTTCGCAACCGCGGCGGGTGCAAAAATCATAAAATATATATTTCTCTTCTCACCTCCACCATCCATTTCTATATAACAGTTTTTATAGCCAAAATATATAGATTTTTACAAAGAAGCTCCTGCAGAGTACCGTAGATGTTTAGGGTGCTAATACCTTCCCTTTGCATAACCAACCCCCTTACCTTGAATCTTTCCCCCTCTTTTTGGGTTATTCTCTCTTTTCCCATTCCTCTGGAAAAAATAAAGCGCGGTGGCGATTTTTATTTTGATTTGTATAAAGTCTAGTCAATCCAATGGCTTAGTCTTGAACATTTCTACCGCTACAGAAAAATGGCGACTTCACTGGGGACAGATTGACCTCTTGCTGGTCCATCCCTAAGTGGGTTAAGCCTATCTTTGTTTATATCTGTATATGTGTTATTATTGTTTTTTGTGTTATATGTTATATGTATGTTTGTCTGGATTTTCTTGGTTTTCAGGGTGCTTGGTGATTACTCATAAGTCCTATACCCGGACTTGGGCAAACTTTAAGATAGGACGGGCGGTATAGTCATGTTAACTTTGAGGGAGTAATCCCAAAAAAGGAGGCATGAGATCCCCCACTCAGTGGATGCCCCTTTGACTGTAGTGCCGTTTACCGAGTAATCGGGAAGACGTACTGCTTTCGATCTGGGGGCCTGCTGAAACTAAGGACCGTAGAATACCAAACCCATCTTGGACTTTTAGGTGTAGTGCGGAAGCTATGGCAGAGTAATTCGGAAATAGTTGTCACGCGATACTACGCTCGGACGAGTCTTTCTTAAGAATATTACTAATTACCGAGTTAATCGGGAAGTTTGTAATATCCGAAGGAAGGATGTAGACTCTGGGAACCTCTAGAACCTTGTTCGGCAGGTGATAACTTTAGACCAACACCTTATGGGTAGTACCTTCGACCTCATGCTCGTGACGTTGAACCTATGAACCATATATGTATGATCTTGTGTGTGATTGTTGCATCATGCATCCATGCACTCATAAGCATCTTTTGAAGAAACCATATTTCAAGGGATTTAAAGGTTGACTATTTGTGAATATCTCAGGTACTTTCTAACCATGGATTGTGGAAAGAGAAAGACCGGCAAATACAGTTTCAAGGATCCCAAGATAGATGAGTTGATCAGTCTAATTCCCGAGATCGAGTGTTCTGCAGACTTTCGGAAAAAGTATGGATCCATTATCCCTCTCATGAAGCTGAAGATGAAGGGGGGTTTTCTCTCGACAATGGTCCAGTTCTATAATCTGATGTATCATTGCTTTATTTTTCCCGACTATCAGTTGATGCCTACACTGGAGGATTATTCTTATCTATTGGATTTACCCGTTACCGATCATGTTCCTTTTACTGGTTTGGAGGGTGAGCCAAAACCCCATGAGATTGCTACTTTGATTCATCTGGGAAAGTCTGAGGTGGAAGCCCATATGACTACTAAAGGAGGGATTAGAGGATTACCAGCTCAGTTCTTATTGGAGAAAGCTCGTTACTTTTCCAGAATGAAAAGTACAGTTGCTTTTGAGGCCATCTTTGCTCTACTTGCTTACGGGTTGTTCTTATTTCCTAATGTGGACAAGTTTATCGACATTAACGCTATCAGGATTTTCATGATTGGAAACCCAGTTCCTACACTGTTGGGTGATGCTTATTACTCTATTCATCTTCGGAATTCTTATCATGGGGGGATGATTATCTGTTGCACGCCTCTGTTGTACCGGTGGTTTATCTCTCATATGCCTCAGTCTGATGCTTTTTGGGATGTCAAGAAGGAACCCCGTTGGGCTCCTAAGCTCATGGCACTTACTCACTCGGATATTGATTGGTATCATCGAGCCTATCAGGATATAGAGATTATTGACAGTTGTGGTAGTTTCCTAATGTACCTCTTCTTGGTACAAAGGAAGGAATTAACTATAACCATGTTCTTTCACGACGACAGCTTGGTTATCCGATGATGGATAAACTGAATAGTATTCATTTGAGTAGTTTCTTTCTGAAGGAAGGGGAAGACCATAGGGAAGCTAGGGAGAAAATTACGAAGGCATGGCGTCACATTCATAAGAAAGGTAGGAAGGATTTTGTACCTAGGGGTGTTGTTTCTTTGGAGCCATATCTTCAGTGGATCCGATCAAGAGCCATTCAGTTAAAGATGCCGTATACCCGGGAGACACCTATGCCTGGTCTGTTTGTAAAGACCACTCCTCCCTGATCGGTTTTAATACAGAGTTGCCTTATGTTGCAAGTCAATAAAATGGCAAGGCCAAGTGCAGATCTGATTTGGTTGTTTTCTGAATGCAACTTTGTGGTTAACGACAAGCACGGTTTGGTCAAATACATGGATGAGCATGAGTTATGGTGTACCGTAGCAAGGTACACGAAATAAGGACATGGAAGCAATTAGAGGTTTAAGCCCGAAAGCATGAAAATTGGTTTGGCACGACGAAGACCATTTGAAGAAAAACTTGAAGAAGAATTAGGATTAGGTTTTTATGTTTTGATTTTTTATGTATGAAACGACTTTGATGTCATGAATTTATGAATGCAATTTGAAATAGAACTTGAATTAATACGCCTTGTGACTTGAATATATCATGCGGTATCGAATCGAAAAAATCATCATGTTCCCATTGTTTTCAAATAATTGAATGTAACTTTCTTATGAATGAAGAATGAATGGGCTCTTGGATGGATCTTAATGCTTGAATCAACACTTGCAATGAAACTTGGTGACAAATCCTTGATAATTCTTGAATAGGAATAACTCCATATTTCAACAAGCCATAACCAAAAAAAATTGATTAGCACCTTGACTCCATAATCCCTAATAAATTTTACCGATCTATTAAAGAAATCATTCATGTCCTCAAGAACTTGTATTTAAAGCAACCATTAAACAAACCTTTGTTGATAAATGATGAGCTCAAATTCTTCTTTTCTTGCTCGAGAACCAAAGATTATAATCTCAAGTAACAGGATGAACATTTGGACTAATGAGAAATAGCTCCTACGATGAGGTCTTTAAGAACCCTTTCTCATTTGATATACCCCACCGTAGTTGATGCCTTGATTCAAAGATCACAAAGGAATCATCGCATACAAGATCAATCAAGTGATTAGAGTAGTCTTCAGACGGAGAATGAGCTTGATATCTGGAAAGAAAGATGCTCAAGATAGCCATAAAAAACCCTAATCCATGTGATTCTCAACCGAAACAATACCATGTCTAGACCTAAGGGATCAAAAACCCTAATTCTTTAGCCTTTGATGAAAGAAGCCTTGCAACTTGATGTTAAGAAGAGGAGAATAGCCCTGTAACTTGATGATAAAGAAGTCCATGAATTAAAACCCTAGCTTCAAACAAACCTTGATTAATGAAAGAACCAGTTGATTCAAGCTTGAGTGAAGATGAGAGCCTAAAAGCACAAGGAATCCCTAATTTCTCGAAATCCATGATCCCATGCTAAGCCTTGTTGTTAATGAATGCATGATGTTGTTAAATGACCTAATGGAAGGTATGCATATGAAATGAGAAGTACAAAATGCATAAGCTAGATAAAATTGAAAGGGTATGACAAATTTGGTGTATGCCAGCTGCCCCTATTTAATTGTCTTAAACCTGAAGATGAGATTGACCCTAGCCTTTCGAACATTCAAGGTAGAAGCATATTAAATACAAAGACATAAAATTTGTCTTGAAGAGACAGTGTGAACGGTATTATATATATATATATATATATATATATATATATATATATATATATATATATATATATATATATATATATATATATATATATATATATATATATATATATATATATATATATATATATATATATATATATATATATATATATATATATATATATATATATATATATATATATATAAAATTTTTGTGATACTCTCTAGGGAAAGAAAACTTTTGTTTTTCCTGGTGATAAGGGTTTATGGATAATGATTGCTCATAACATGGTAACGGTGCCAATACGAAGTTTCCAAAAGGGATGCTTGTTGTGCGAAATGGAAATTGACAAGATGGGTACAAAAAGACAACGGATAAGATCTACGGATGACCTACGATCCTACAGAAAAGGACCTACGAGCGATCTATAAGAGGAGAGCTAGATCTACGGACGACCTACAATCCTAAAGCGAGACCTATGGGCGATCTACTAGGGGAGACCTACGGGCGATTCATAAGAGGAGAGCTAGATCTACGGACGACCTACAATCCTAAAGTGAGATCTATGGGAAATCTTCTAGGGGAGACCTACGGGCAATCTATAAGAGGAGAGCTAGATCTACAGACGACCTACAATCCTAAAGCGAGACCTATATGCGATCTGTTAGGGGAGACCTATGAGCGATCTATAAGAGGAGAGCTAGATCTACGGATGACCTACAATCCTAAAGCGAGACCTACGGGAGATCTGCTAGGGGATACCTACAAGAGATCTATAAGAGGAGAGTTGGATCTACGGACGTCCTACAATCCTAAAGCGATACCTACAGGCGATCTGCTAGGGGAAACCTACGGGCGATTTATAAGAGAAGAGCTAGATCTAAGGGCGATCTACAATCCTAAAGAGAGACCTATGGGATATCTGTTACGGGAGAACTACGGGAGATCTATAAGAAGAGAGCTAGATCTACGGACGATCTATAATCCTAAAGCGAGGCCTACGGGAGATCTGCTAGGGGAGACCTACGAGCAATCTATAAGAGGAGAGCTAGATCTATAGATGACCTAAAATCTTAAAGCGATACCTACGAGCGATCTGCTAGGGGAGACCTATGGATGATCTATAAGAGGATAACTAGATCTAAGAACGACCTACAATACTAAAGCAAGACCTACAGGTGATCTGCTAGGGGAGGCCTACAGGCGGCTTATAAGAGGAAAGCAAGATCTACGAGCGACCTACAATCCTAAAGCGAGACCTACAAGCGATCTGCTAAGGGAGACCTACATGCGATCTATAAGAGGAGAGCTAGATCTACGGATGACCTACAATCCTAACGCGATACCTATGGGCGATCTGCTAGGGGAGACCTATAGGTGATCTATAAGAGGAGAGCTAGATCTACAGACGACCTACAATCCTAAAGCGAGGCATACGGGTGATCTGCTAGGGGAGACCTACAGGCGATCTATAAAAGGAGAGCTAAATCTACGGATGACATACAATCCTAAAGCGAGACCTGCGGGTGATCTTCTAGGAGAGACCTACGGGCGATCTATAAGAGGAGAGCTAGATCTACGAGTGACCTACATTCCTAAGAAGCCGAGAACATTGATTACGACACGACGACTGAAGGTACAAGGGATAATTTACTGTACTGATTTTTATTGGGATCTGCAGGGAAAATAGACGCGGACGAGTGTTTGGAAAATCTAACCTAAACAATAACCTGAACAAGTGTTTGGAAAACTGACACGGACGAGTGTTTAGGAATCTGACACAGAGAAGTGTTTGTACAACCGACACGGATGAATGTTTAGAAAACTGACACAGATGATTGTTTAGAAAAATGACACGGACGAGTGTTTAGAAAACTGACATGAACGAATGTTTGGGAAACTCACACGGACGAGTGTTTAGAAAACTGACACAGACGAATGTTTTGGAAGTACAATGTACTGACACCGTTAGTTGAATATCGTGATGTAATGAAGGACGTCAATTGAAGGTTTGGGAGCGATATCCTCTTGTGGGGATGCATTGTTGTCTTTGAATGATTCAGATCTTTTGTGTAAGGTACCCGATTTGGCTTATGCTTCGTATTCATGTTTGAATTTCTTTTGCCGCAAAGTTCCGTTCTGATGGATCGGCTACGCACTTTTGAAAATGCAGTGTTATGCAGTGATAAATATATGCAATGAAAAGAAATAAACTTCATAGGGATAAGCGAAGGATCATTGGGAACTATTTCTCATCACTGGGGATGCCAATAAGAACTAGCGTTGGAAACTCGTGGTACCAAGGATCGCTAGGGATACTGATAAGAATTTGCACTGGGGAGCTCATGATATCGAAGATTATTTATAACTCTGCTGGAGATTGAATTGCTGATGAAGCGAGTTTTCATTTACGCCTCTGAATTATGAATTGTATTATTGGGGAACCATTGAGAGGAGGGTATAACCGAATATGCTGAGGAACGGATACTGAACACCATGTGGATCTCTTCGAATACATGCCCCAAGTTTACACCATACTGTGGAATTGCTTCTTAAATCACTTGGGGATAAAAAGGTGGATATGGACACATGTGAATGCCCCGGTTTATCTATGTGAATGCCCCGATTTAGCTCTCGGGGGATGTGCACTTATGCGTGCCTAGTCAAACAATGACTCCGGACTTTCTGAATTTACTTGGGGAATCGGGTTTGAAATTGTCTGTAATAGATGAGAATGAATTCGCACACTGACCAGGTCGGGGTGACCGTTATGATGATTTTAGCTTAATTGTAGTCATCTCGTACAACATAATTGGCTTGAGCGGCTTTGCGAGTACGGATGAGGAATGCCCCTGTCTAAGATCTCTAAAAGAATATGTGCTGGATAGAAGACCAGAATATCCGTGGCACAATGCAATATGAGGTGGTCTGCCCTAATGTATTGAGTCACGAAATAAATTATCTCTGATTACTGATTTCCTGGAGAGATTTGTTAAATCTCAACGTGATTGCCTGAGGTTGATTTAATTCTGAATATATTTCTTGACGTAATTGCCCCGAGTTGAATGAGTTATGAATAGACTTTTCGACATGATGGACTCTGATTGACTGGATTTTGAATAGATTTCTCGATGTGATAGCTTCAGACTGGTCAAGCTTGAAGAGATTTATCGACATGATAGCCTCAGATTGACTGAACTTCTTACTCAATGGAGTATTCTCGTGTTGGTCTTCTTTTACTCAATAGAGTCACTAAAAAGTGCCCCAAAATAAGATCATTCTTTAAGATGATTTGCTTTTCGACAGATTTCTGAAGCAATTTGTCCCTTGGGATAATCAAGTTTTCATTTGATTCTCATCATGCAAGCTTACTTGATGTTTAAGCACTCATTCAAAAGCAAATAATTTTTATTCTAATAATGATAATTCTAATGCAACGCTCATGTTTTTCTTGAAATTTTAAAAACATTTATTGAAAAGATGTCTAAACATCGAGTTTTTTTTCTTGTGCGAAAGAAAATAAAAAGATGGAGTACCAACTCAAAATTTTTAGCAAGCGTCCTAGGAGTAAGATTACTATACTCTCGTTACAGTTTGTTTTCGAATTAACCCATGCTTCAGTTAGGACTTTTAAGGGTTGTAACATGGCCTGGTTCACATTTTTAGAAAAAAGGACTTAAGACTCAAAATTATTTGGTGCCCACCCATTCTCCATGATTTTCTCTATTTCTACATTCAGTCAACTCGATACAAGCGCTCATCTCTCGAGAGAAGTTTGGAATGGTTGAGGAACCAACTGAGGTTTTCTTTGGACATGGCAGTCATTTCACCTTTTGCTTTTGGTGTGTGATCACACGACCTTTTTCTTTCGATGAGGATCTTTATTGGTAATCCTCTTCTCGCCTTTTAGGCTTTTCAATTTCTTTCTTACTTTCCCTAAATTTTTCCTGAACAAATTCTTTTTAATTTCGATTTGGAAGTCCAGTGGGATGCCCTAACTTTTGCCTAAGTGACTTGTTTTCAAGTTTTGACTTAGCAGGGCTTTTTTTTCTTTCTTATTCATACTTTCCATTTTGAAAAAGTCGTTTATCTTTACGCCATTTTCAATTTGTTGGAAGTGATCGTGATCGTCTGAGTCTTTGGTAGATGAGGGATAGCCATTGTTGTATCGTCATCTGATCCCGAAGTCTTGATGTGTGAGAGATACCCATTATGATATCATTAATTAACGCACACTCCTGATAAGCTAGGGTTAACCATTGCGGTTTTGACTTTCCTCATCCTTTTGATGGATAACCATTATTGTATCCTTAGACTCGCACTCTTAATGAGTTCTGAATGCTCGATCGGATCAATTGAACACTATCCTCCTCTGGGTTCAAAAATTAGGTTTTTATTTAACATAAAAAGAAACTCCTACTCCGAAGGCTCAAAGGGGGTTAACGAGGGTCTATATCCCTTATATCTCTGGTGTTTTGGGATTTGAAACAATGCATGTACATTGTCACCAGGGTTTTACTCAAAAGCATTTCGTTTGAGATTTTAGGTATATTTCTCATCATCCTCCCTCCATAGGTTTTGCCTTATTAACAAGAGTTGAATATCAAAAGGATAGTAAAATAAGTAAGAGTGATAACAAATAAATTAATTCAAGACAATCATATTCAATGCATTGTGATTTAATATTAAAAAACAAACAGTTTTGCATACAAGAAAGTATTGAACAAAACAAGAAAGACTATAAATGAGAATACAAATGAAATTAGAAATTGTCGTGTTGATGATACTTCTTCGGGATTATTGCTTCAAAAGGTGATCTTTATAGTCTTGACACCTATCTCAAGAAGAGGATTCAATCCATTATTAGACCCTTTGGAGTGAATATGATAGCTTTGGCATCAAGGAGGTCATGAACACTGTATTTTAATGCCCTACAATTCTCAATTATGTGGCCTGGGGCCCTTGAATAGAATTCACAATGAGCATTGGCATCATAATCCCGAGGGGAGATATGAAGGAGGGCCAAGCTCTCTCAGCTGGACTAATTGGCCTTTTAACAAATGATGGAGGTGTTGAGCATAAGGCATTGAAATACAGTTGCCCATGGGATTGTTGGTTCAGCTGAAGAAGTGTATATCGTGTTTGCTGAACATACGGTTATCTTTGTACGCACTGTTGTTGATAAGGGATTCGCCGATGCCTGGCCACCCTAGGTTGTTGAGCCAAAATTGCAGCATATGCTCGAGGAACATACCGATTAGGACAAACAGCCGATGTCTGACGATACGGAGCTTGATCTTGATGATAGGCCTGGGTTTTACCTTTGTCAATAGTAACACTAGTCTCTCTTTCTTTCTTCTTGAGAAGGCCAAAGCAATGTTTCTTGTTACTTCGATTGATAGCGCTAGATGCACCTTGAATTTTTTTCTAACTTGAGGCCATCTTCAATACATTCCCCAATGGTAACCAAGTCAGAAAAGGAAGTTGAAGTACTACCAAACATGTTTTAGAGATATGGGTCTTGCAAGGTGCCCATGATCAAATCAGTCAATTCACTATCCAAGAGAGGAGGTTGAACCCTTGCAGCTAACCCACGTCACCTCTAGGCGTACTCTTTGAAGGACTCTTCAGATTTCTTTGCCATACCCTAAAGTTGTGCACGACTAGTAGCCATATCAGTGTTGTGGTGGTAATGTTTCAAGAAAGCATCAACAAGCTCTCCCCAAGTACTGACATGAGTTCTCTCTAACTACATATACCATTCTAACAAAGCCCTGGTCAGGCTGTCTTGAAAGAAGTGCATGAGCAATGGTTCATTATTAGCATGAGCTCCCATCTTGCTATAATAATGACGAAGATGAGCTTCTGGATAACCATCGCCTTTGTATTTGTCAAAATCAAGAATCTTGAGCTCTGAAGGGATAACAATCTCAGGTACTAGGCATATGGTAGTGGCATTGAAACTAGAAGTCTTAGAAGTTTCCATGGCATCCAGACGTTCCTCAATAACATGATGCATTTTTGTAGTTTCAGCAGAATCAACAATAGGTTCTCCTGGTGGTCCATTAAGATTGATGACGTTGTCATAGTTGTCAACCTCCTTCTTCTGAGGCACAAGATTATCAAGAATGATCCCAACAGTAGCATCTTTGGGAATTCCATTAGGAGGATTAGGAAACCCATTAGAGGTGGAAGAGAAAGCCTCTGGAATCTTGGCAACACTCTGACAAAGCTCTTCTTGACTTTTAACAACAACTTGAAGAGTCTCGAAAAGTTGATTCATTTTATCACTCATAATGTCCATGTTCCTACATAGAGCATTCTGATTCTGTTCCAAGAGATCCATAAGTCTTCTTTGATTGAAGCGAGTCCAATACGGATGTAGAGAATTCATTGTCGTTGATTTTGAGCTCTGAATGAAAAGAATGGCCCCAATAAGCTTCTGACACGAACAATGAAATGCATAATATTATGAGTGCATGTATCATCCTTCATTTCCAAAGAACTCAAAGACTAGTAAATCCATAAATATCCTTTTTGCGGTATTTCTCTTGGAAAGCTCAATTGGAGGAGACTTGTCTTTGGAATTCCATAGAAATGGGATGTATATACATAATGGTAAATAATGTTATGGTATGCAATGATCATGGGATCAAGGCTCCACAAAATTGGGATAACCACTGCACTGTTTCCGAACATGCCACATATCTCAGGATCAAGGGTCTAGAACATAACCCAAAAGAACCTTATGAACATCATATCAGAAACTCAAAAAATAAATCTGAGAATCTCATAGTCACCAACATAACATATGGTCACCATCAGAACAAATAGCACCATCTGAACATAGTCACCAATAGTACCTGTAAGAATCAATCATCCCTCCTCACTCACGAGAGAAACTAGGTCAGGGTAAGGCAAGGGTAACTCAGAATCATGGGTACGCCTGAAGCCACTATCGTCGAAACACCTACGTTAAACGATAGCACCTCATTTTTAATCTCATCTGATCATGGACGACATGACCATACTAGCAAACCAAAGTCTACTAGCCGTTCATGTTCCGCTCTACTCCTAGGGTTCTTATGGTTGTGCACTCTAGCCTGGGTACTAGGCCTTTTACCTCATAGTAACACCCACCTAACATGGAAAACCAGAAGCCAGCACAACAGATAACCAATATGCAAAGCAATAAAATGCAATGCAAACATATGCTCAGATAAACATGTACAAAATAAACAACCCATAAAGCATATAAATAAACACCCAAAGAAAAGAAAACACGAGCTATGAGCGACTCTGAGATGGACCAACAATTGGTCGAGTTATCCCCAGTGAAGTCGCCAGCTGAAAAAACCAGCTGAAAACCATCAAACAATGAAGTCTCTATCGAACATCTTTTATCCCACATGAAGAGAAATGTGAACATCGAGAAAACCTAAGAAGGGAGAAGTCACGGTCTTGCGACCCCGAGATATCAGGTAAGGGAGTCTGTTACGGGAGAGGAAGGTATTAGCACCCTGCATGCCCGTAGTACTCCATGATATCCACCCTTGTTATCTATCTTATGGGTGTATCTAATATATGTATACCGCTTACCACTGAGGAAGAATGCATGCAAAAGAAATGCGGGGAAAAGAAGGAGGTATTTACGAATTTTGCTCGGTTAGACCCCGCGACCTGTTACCTACGTACCCCTTTCTAGGAATCAGAGCACCGTAGTTCAGCTCACATATTTTTGTTTTTTTTTGTGTTTTTAATGGAATAATTATAAGCTTCGCATTCTATCGCTGCTTGACCCTGGGAGACTCACGCGTCTGTAGTAGAAAGGAACTAACATGCTCATACTTGACGAGGTATCTTCGAAAGAAAAATGCCCAAATGCAGATAATGTTTCATACGCAACTTTTTGGCAAGTAGACATGGGTGCAACCCAACCTTTGCGGATTTACGCGTTGTACCGCCTAAAGTAGAAATAACACATCCTATTGAGAGTTTCGATGAAAGGCTCGAAGGCGAAAAGAGTTTGGATTGATTGATGTTTTTTACCTTGAAAAGGGTTTTTTGTATTATTAGAGTGTTTTTTTGAATTTGACAAGAAAAACAAAGTTTTAGTTTTAATGCATATGCAGAAGAGAAAGAAAATGCTAAAAGGGAAATGTCTACCTACGTTAGCATACCAAAACCTAGGTGCAAGGATGACTATCTTATAGGGAACATGCAAATATCAAAGTCGTTGTCTCAATTTTAATTGAGTGATATCATCGATCATTAACAAAGGAAAACGATAAAGCCCTAAGAGAGAATGCAAAGATCGGAGTCGTTATCTCAATTCTAATTGAGTATCATCAATCGTCAACAAAGAAAGCAATAAAATCCAATGGGAAGCATGCAAAAGCCGAAGTCATTGTCTCAAAATTGAGTGACATCATCAGCCATCAAAAGATGAAAGCAAACATAAGCACAATTAGCAAACAAGTGCGAAATTCCTGCTACATGTCTTTAAACAGCGACTTCGAGTGCATGCTCTTATTTCCTACTTCTCATGATATCTAGAAAAGCGGTAAAGAAATGCAATAAAGTGCCGAAAAATATAAAAGTAGTTGCGGTGACTACCAAAAGCAAGTGGATCATCAAAAGCGGACGAAAGCAATGGATAAGCAAGGAGTACACGTCGAGCAAGCTTCACCAAGAAACAAAGAAAGTCAGGAACGATATCTAACTAAGATAAAAACACACGCATGTTGCAAATGCAACGCGTAATCAGAAGTTCCTGCCCAAAGTATCACAAAATATCACATGCACCCGGACAACATATAATTTAATATGAATTTATCATGACGATGAGAAATGAGGCATTTCGCATCGGAAGCGAGCATAAGTCGTATGTTTCGATCGCATAACAACTTGTTATGTTACATGATCTAAAACACCAAAGTGTACCTTGCACAATGAACAAACGCGTCAAACATAACAAGGCAAAATAGTGTAAAATATGAATAAAAAACTAAAAGAAAAAGTATTTTTTATTAGTTTTTTATGTGAGATAAAATTTTATCAAAAACTAAAGAATTAATTCCTGAAATCAACTAAGAAAATCTAACAAGTTTTATTGACTTTATAGTTTTGTCATAGGAAAATTAACAAAAAAAAAAATCTTAAATCTAACAAAGAAATAGTAAGTTCAGGGGATACGAGCATGAAACTAAAATTGCTCAAGGTGCAAGGCCCATTTCAGAAAGTCCAAAATCTAATTTTTGTTTTGTTTAGTTGGCCTCAGGCTCCAAAAATAGAGATCATTGGGCTTAAAGGCAAAGGTTCGGTTCATCATAATGATCCAGCCCTATGTATTTGAAGATTTTTATTCATCACTTTTATCATTATTATGGCAAACTAAAATAAAAAACTAATAATATGTAAACAAATATAAAGTTATCCGTTTGGAAAAGAGAGTTAGGGTTCAAAAAACTGTGTCTCTTCATCTTCTCAAAGCAAAATCTATTTCCCTCTAATTTCACGCGCAGACGGCGGCGACCTCCTCACAACCTCCTCTTCCGTCCGTTTAGCCCTCCTCTGCCTCAATCTGTATCTCCGCTTCGATTCGCGGCATAAAGCCACTGTTTACCTCCGTTGCACTTTTCTTCGTCGGCGCTGGTAACCAAACAAACCTCCATTCACCGCCGTTTCATCCGATCTTGCTTCAAGTCTGACTCCTTAGCAACGTTCATCACCATCCCGTTTCAACCTCAGACTTCCGATTTACTCTCTATTCGAACCTCTCACGAATCGTAAAAATGATGAAGAAAAGAAGATACAGGAGCTGACCTACCAGAGATGCTCCAGCGGCTTCTTCGTAGTGACGAGAATGACGAGATAATCAGAGATATGTTTCTTCTTTCTCTTCTTATGTTGACGATTACGAATCTTCTTCCTCGACTCTTCTTCCATTTTCGTTTCCGCGTTTCAAATCATGTGATGTGTATTGTTGTTGTTGATTGCAGAATGAAGCTCGTTGAAATTGCGATGATTTGCTGATGTAGTGATGTTCTGGTGATAGAGGAAGATGCGTCAACGCGGAAGCTTGGAGATGATGTGCTCGAAGATTGAAGATCTTGGAAGATGAAGATGATGATTTACAGAGAAGGAATGAAGATTTTTTCGTGAAGGGTCTCAGAGAGATGTGAAGAATTGTGTGTTGAAGTGACACTGAAGCATAGATTCAGAGAGAGATTTCAGAGAGGATTTTAGAGCTTTTGGTGGTGATTATTCAGAGAATTCAAGAATGATGAAGATGAAGATAAGAGGGGAAAGAGAGTTTGATGGTGATTCTTCAGGGTGTTGAAGAATGATGAAGATGTATATGAGAGAAGAAGAGAGAAAGGAGATGAAGCTTATGGTGATTCTCTAGAAAGAATGAAGAATGAAGCAATTAAAGGAGATTGTTGTTATATCATCTGAAGTTTGTTACATGTAAGTAATTCATAGCCCTTGGATCTGTGACAGTTGGTTATGAGATGGAGGGCAGAGATGAATTCGGGTAAGAGTTAGTTAGAGAAGTTGAAAATTCTGTTGCAAGTTAGTCAGTTAGGTTTTTGCTATGACAGTTATGGGATGAGCTAGCATAGTTAGTTTAGAAGTTAGTTAGATGGTTTAAGGTAGTTGAGATGAAGTGTAAGTTAGTTAGCTTCGGAGTCGGATACACAGGTTTGGATGAACTGAAGCTTTGGTTTGGATTAGTTAGAAGCTTAGGTTCGGGATTTGGATAAGGTTCAAATTTAAATGAGTTAGTTTGAAAGAATGGGGTTGAGTGCGGTTAGTGATGATTGAAAATGGTTTTTATGTTAGCTTGTTTATTATTTTAGTGAATTGTTTCTGTTTATTTGGTTTTTCTGTTTGAACTGGTGTAAGGTAAATTGTTTTGCTTAACTTTGGATATTTGAATTATAATTTTCCCTGATTTGGACTGTGTCGCATGGGCCGCAGTTGAATGGATGAGTTGGTTTTAGGTTTATGTGAGTTGAATGGAAATTCTATTTTCAACTGGTTTTATTGTTTCACGATTTTCCTTCTGCTCCGATTAAAAAGCTTTCTTATGAATTCTCTTCTTATTTTGAACAGGGCATTTCTTGGGCAGAGCAAAGTGTATTGCTGAATCAGTTTTGGATCTGGTTTCTGGTTACGACTCTTTTTCCCTCACTTTCTGATTTTTGTTGCTAGGGCTTGATGTACATTGTAAGAATAGAAGCGTGGGGGTTGATATGGTGCTTTAATGGTGTAGCAGGTCTAGTTTTGAGATTGTTACATGTACTAACAGTTAAGTTTAGTTGCAAAACTGTTAGTGATGGACTGTTCTGGCTTATTTGGTTTAATGCAGGTTTTAAAGCATAGAATTAAGGCATGGTCTAGGCATAGCACAAACATGGTTGAGGCTGGAACCTAACACAGAAGTCAGTTGAAGTTAATGAAGGTATGAGGAAAAGTCGAAAGGAAAAGTGGTGAAGATTGGCCATTCATGATGATGAAGATGGAGATTAGGATCGAGGATTTTAGGACACTTAGAATTTGATTTCTTTTATAAAATTCCCCTTGTAATGTAATACTGGAAATTTGTATTTGAATAATCATGTAACCTTGTGTTGTAATGTAGCTTGAAACGTATCGAATTTGAATTTGTAATGCACAAGGTTGGTGATCTTTGAATCAAGCTTTTGAAATCAATGATAGAATTTTGTATTTTCCAAGCAATTTCTTCTTAGCACATTACCTATCATTTCTTTGATTTTATATGTTGAAATCCATGATATATGATCTTGCAAATGAAGTATAACCTTGTAGACTTTTGACTTCACGTGACAGACTTCCGAATGTCCAAAGTATGACGTACTATCCTTTGTTTGCATTTGAAGTTCCAAAACATAATATAGCACACTTGAAATGATCAATCTTTCTTGGATTCATTGACTTTTTAAAGGACCATGGATTTCCTTTCTATTGAAAAATGAGAATACGCCACCCGCTTTAAGCATCTTCAAATGATTGAATGACTTGCCTTATACCTAAGATCAGCTCTAATGTTGGGTTCTTATGTTAAGTTTTCCACCTAGCAGCATTTTCCACTTGACAGCATTAAAGTTAAATAAAATAGCTGCAAGAGTTTTCCAAATTAACTAGCCGTTGCATAACGGTTCATTTTTTTTTTGTTTTTATTTTATTTTAATAATTTATTTCTTTATAAATATGATAAAGTGATAAGTTGTATATTCAAATTTGCTCTCATAATTTTATTTCTTTCTCTCAATTTGTTCTCATAATTTTATTTATTTCTCACAATTTACTCTCATAATTTTATTTCTTTCTCACAATATCATCTTCCTACTTTAAATTAAAATTGTTTAGGTCAAATGGATCCTAATCATTTTCATTATCAACAAGCTATGTTCAATTACATGTCAAATTATCAAAATCCTAATCCTCAAACTTCTCAATTTCCATCTGTGCCAACAAACCCCGCCATATTTTTTCCGGAAACACCGATTGGTTTATGTCTGGATGTCAAGTTCCACCAGTTTCTACTCAAGTTGGTACTGAAAAAGAAGAAAGGGTTGTCGTTAAAAAAAAATCTCAAGAGCAATTTACAAGGGATGAAGATATACTGCTTATCCAATCATGGCTCAATGTTTCAAAGGATCCAATTGTGGGAGTTGATCAAAAAGCTGAGAGTTTTTGGTTAAGAATCGCTGCCAATTATAACCAGTATCGTGGGCAATCGCGGGAAAAGTTAGGCGGGCAATTAAAATGTCGATGGCATCGAATAAATGACTTGGTTCAAAAATTTGTTGGGTGTTACAAACAAGCTGTTAATGGAAAAAAAAGTGGGACATCGGAGAACGATATCATGGTTGCTGCACATGCTTTTTTTGCTCAGGATGAAGGTACAACATTCAATCTTGAGTATGTATGGCGATTGTTAAAAGATGAACCTAAATGGATGGGAGAATCGATTGGAAATTCTTCAAAAATTACAAAGAGCTCTGCTAGTGGGGCATCATCGGATAACCCAAATACACCTTCAAGTTATGAGTTTAACTCATCATCACCAATGGAGCGTCCAATGGGACAAAAAGCAGCAAAAAGGAAGGGTAAGGCAAAGGAAATTCCAAATGCAATGCAAGATGCAAGGATTAAAAGAGCAGCAGCAATGGAAAGACTAGCTCAATGTAAGGAGGACGAGCTAGAACTAAAGGCAATGAATATCATCATGAAAGACACTTCTACTATGAATGATAATCAACGAGATATTCATGAAAAATATTGTAATAAGATGAAAAAAAAATATGGAATGTAGCTAGTATCATTGACGTAAAATGGTCATTAGTACCACTTTAATTTATCAACACCTATGTAAAATGGTCATTAGTACCACTTTAAATTATCAACACCTATGTAAAATGGTCATTAGTACCACTTTAAATTATAATAAATATTATGTTATTCAAACTAGCCGTTATTCAAACTAGCCGTTATTCAAACTATCCTTTATTCAAACTAGTCGTTATTCAAACTATCCTTTATTCAAACTAGCCGTTATTTAAACTAGCCGTTATTCAAACTATCCTTTATTCAAACTAGCCGTTATTCAAACTAGTCGTTATTCAAACTAGCAGTTATTCAAACCATTATATATACTATCACTTATGTCATTGTTTTCCCATTCTCATCTTATTCTTCTATCATACTTATCTAATTCTTCTCTCATTTTTCTATCATTCTTAATTCACTAAAATGGATTCAGACAATTCAGATGATTTTGACCAAGAATTTTGGGAGTTGATTGAAGAAGAATTTATCGACGATAGTGATGAAGAACAATTGCTTGAAAATGAACGTCAATCTGGAAGTTCATCTATGCCAAAGAGAAGAACAATGGTAGATCGTAGTCGTGAAGAAGGGCACAATCGATTATTCAATGACTACTTCTCGGAAAACCCAGTATACACAGATGTTCAATTCCGAAGAAGGTTCAGAATGCATAGGCATGTATTTCTTCGAATTGTAGATGCCCTTGGAAATCATGATGGATATTTCCAAATGAGGGTTGATGCAACTGGTAAAATGGGTCTTTCACCATTGCAGAAATGTACATCTGCTATTCGTATGTTGGCGTGTGGGTCTCCTGCTGACGTTGTAGACGAATATGTTCGAATAGGTGAAAGCACTTCAATTGAGTGCTTACAAAGATTCGTTCGGAGTGTGAATGCTGTATTTGGGGCTGAGTATTTGAGAAAGCCTAACAACACTGATGTTGAACATCTTTTACAAATGGGAGAGTCACGTGGCTTTCCAGGTATGTTGGGTTCCATTGATTGTATGCATTGGGAGTGGAAAAATTGTCCTGTTGCATGGAAAGGACAATTTTGTCGAGGTGATAATGGAAAGCCCACAATCATGCTTGAAGCAGTGGCATCACAGGACTTATGAATTTGGCATGCTTTTTTTGGTATTGCTGGTTCAAACAATGACATTAATGTGTTAAACCAATCCAACGTGTTTAACGATATTTTGGAAGGACATGCTCCCAATATGCAATATACAATCAATGGAACACCATATAATATGGGGTATTATTTAGCCTATGGTATATATCCTGAGTGGGCTACATTTGTGAAGACCATTTCAATGCCACAAGGAGAGAAGAAAAAATTATTTGCTCAACATCAAGAATCAGCTAGAAAAGATGTGGAGAGGGCATTTGGAGTGCTTCAATCTCGATTTGTAATTATACGTGGCCCAGCGCGTGCCTGGCACATGGACACCCTCAAACATACCATATATGCGTGCATCATATTGCACAACATGATTGTTGAAGATGAACGACATACATATGGAGGTAATTTTGATTACTCTTATGATAATGTGGATAACAATCACTCAACAACTGAAACATTTAGCGGTCATCATCCGAATCTTGCAACAAGACTACAAAGAAGAGAAAATATTCGTGAAAAACAAGTTCATCGTCAACTTCAAGGAGATCTAGTCGAGTATATTTGGGAACGTTTTGGACATGAAGATGATGAAATTTAAGTTTGATTAATTTATGTGATGTTATTTATTTTTATTGTTTTTAATTATATGTAATGTATTTGAAATTAATTTTAATTATCATTTTAAATTATAAGTTTAATTTGAATTTTATTTATTTTATATAAATTTTAATTTAAATAATTAAAATTATTATTTTAAATGATATAGAATTTAATATGAATAAAATATTAATATATAAAGTAAAGTTGTGGGACCCATTATGAGTTCTTTAGAGTTGCACCATTGGAGTGAAAAACTAGTTGGGTTGCTTCAAGCTGACGTGGCTTAATGGGTCCCGCAAAGAACCCAAAATTGAGTTGCACCATTGGAGTTGCTCTAAGAGTCTTTATCTAAGAAATTTTGGGCTTTAACTTGAGATAAGTGAATGAAGAATGAATGTATCCTTGAATATGAAAATGGAAATATGTATGATCAAAATAGTTTTGACATGAAACTCCAATAAATCTCTTTAGATGAATATTGATAACTCCAAACTCCAGGAATAAAAAACCACAACCCTCTTGTCTTTAGTGCCTTTTAGATGAAGAAACGTCTTGAGATATTAAGAAGAACCAAAGCGTTTGCTCAATAAGATCCTTAGTTAATATCCTTGATGAAACCTTGAGGATCTTACCCTTAACGAAGATGCCAACCTTATAGCTAGATGTAGAAGAAGCCCACAAACAACCCTGGTTCTATAAACCCTAATTGACGAAGAACCAGTTGAAACACGCTTGAATAAAGATAAGTGCCTCAAGTCATAAAGAATCCCCTAACTCTGAAATCCTTGATCACATGCCAAGTTTATTGATTAATGATACATGATGTGTTAAATGACCTGATGTAAAAGTAATGGATATGAGGTGAGAAGTGCAAGATGTGTAAGCCAAATAATTTGGTAAAGGCTAGGACAAATTTGGGGTATGACAGGTGACGCGACCCCTCTTTGTGTAGAACTTCATTTTTAATTGGACCGTGGAGAGCACGACATTCAGCTTGGCCAGAGTTGGTCTCCCCAAGATGCAGTTGTAGAGAGAGGTAGTCGATCACCAGGAAGCAAACTTTAACCTGCCTGGCGGCATTTTATGTACCGAATGTGACGAGCACCTAGACATAGTCCCATGGTTTGGAGGTCGACCCATTAAAGCCTTATAGATCGGGTCCCACATATGGAGACAAGTGGCTCCTATCGAGTTGGAGGATCTGGAACAGCTGGGTGTACATGACATCAATGAAACTCCCATCGTCGACCAAGATGTGGTGCACATAGAAGTTGGCCATTTTTACTCTTATGAGAAAAGGGATATTCGAGTTGGGGGATCCACCAGGAAGTTCCTCGAGGTAGAAAGTGATGGGCTCATATTTTTCTCGTAACCTATCAAGAGTCATAGTCTGGACCGGGGCCGCGTTAATCAACTTATTGAACTTTCTTTTCGCTGAATTCAGAGAAAACGCTGAATCCCCCATCGAATATAACCATGGAGGAGGGGAATTTTTCCCATTTGTTATGGGTAAACAAGGGCTCCTCGTCGTCGACGTTGTCAGAGATGTAGAAATCCTCGGGTCGTGAGACGCACAAAGTAACTTGGAGGGGTCAGTCTCGTCGGAGGGTCCTGTCTCCTCCTCGATCTCTTTCACCTTGCGATTATCATGACGAGGTGCATCGTTCCTTCTATACTGCCCGAGTCGCCCAACCTTGATGAGGGTCTTGATGGCGCCCTTCAGGTGGTCACAGTCCTCAGTAACATAACCATGACTCCGGTGGTACTGACAATATTTGGTCTTGTCGACCCCGGGCTTGGAAGGAGTAGGTTTAGGTCGTATAACCCCACCATCCTTGAACTCAGCATTGGCACACTCCGCGAGGATATGCTCACAGGGAGCGGTCAGTAGGGTGTACTCGGTGAAACATCCAGCTAGATCTTTGCGCTCGCGAGGTGTCGAGTGTTCTACAATTCCTGGTATCGCGGGCGTTGTTGGTGGCCTCCTTCTTTTCATACGTGATGTAGGCCCGAGCTTTGTGGAGGAGTTTGTCCAATGATTTGGGAGGCTCGATGCCGACTGCCTTCTAAAAGTCATTGTGCAGGTGAAAGTCTCTCTTAAGCAGGTACCTCTTCATGCGTTCGGTAGTGGAAACTTGGATGGACCTGCGGTTGAACTGCTCAATATATGCTCGGAGAGGTTCGCCACTCCCTTGGATGATTTCCTTGAGGGACGCCTCAGTCTTGAGGTGTCGTCGAGAGACTGTGAAGTTTCTGGCGAACTGGCTCTTCAAGCTTTTCCATGAGGTGATGGACTCGTGGGCAAGGCTTTTGTACCAGTCCATGGTAGTTTTCCTCAGAGTTGTGGGGAAAAGTCTGCACTTGATGGCACCCTCGATGTTGTGGAAGTGGAGCATTGCCTCAAAGTTGTTGAGGTAGTCATCGGGGTTTGTAGCGCCAACATAGCTACTCAAAGGTGGAGGTTTCTCCATCCCCTTAGGAATATGGGCCTCCATAATAGCATGGGATAATGGACCGTAGGGGTTATCTTCATCGCTTCGTTCTGGGGAACGAGACGGGGAATGGTCGAAATGGTGGTCTCTATGATGGGGAGAATTCCTTTCCCGAGTTCCCTTTGTTTCTTTCTTTCCCTTATTCCTCTTATGAGCTAGGGATCGTTGTTATTTGCACGATGGAGTGTGATCGTGCTTCTTGACGATTTCAGGTTGAGTCCTCTCCAGTCGAGGGTCTCACCCAGTACGACAAGGAGAGGAGTTGTGTGAGTATTCCCATTGGTGTCCCCGTGGAGGAGATCGTGAACAGGTTTCACATCGTCCTGGAGACGGGCTACATGAATCATGTCTTCTGTGCCTCCTGGGGGAGCGTGGTCGGCGGGCCATCTCCAACATTCAAAGGCGTTCCCCCTGCACAAAGATCATGTAATTGGTCTGATTGATCGTCACAAACAGGGCTTGGGTTGTAGGATCAGCACTGGAGGGCTCCGAGATTTCCTTATATGTTACAGGTTCGTTGACATGCTGATGAGGATTGTTGAGCAGATGCGGGAAGGTGGAGGAAGAAGCGGTCCTCCCGTCCCTGTCGTCGTGCTTGGGAATGCCCATGTTGTTGTTGTTGTTGCCAATGCCGAAAAAGTTAACATTCTGGTCACCGTTCGTGACTTGATCGACCTTAAGCTATCGGGAGATGGAAAGTGTTTGCTTTGGTCTTAAGTTAGGAAAATACAGGAAAGCAGTTAATTCCCACAAATGGAACCACTGATTGTGCCTGATCAGAAGGGATCTCGATGGCCCACAAGCTTGGACTGAAGGGCGGTTGAAAGTGAAGTGGGGGTACCTACAAGACACTCTAATGTTAAAGTAAAGTTCAAAGCAGAATAAAAGTAATGAAAGTGTGAAGAATAATGTACCTGACCCTATAGTGATAGGGTATTTATAGCCCCCAACTCTGAGACAAGATCTCCATTTGGGTTGGATGCCCAGACCCGTAATGGACTGCCAGGATCCTACATGGGTAGGTGGGGACGATTCATGGTCCCTATCCTGGTTCAACTGCTCTGTGATTCTCGAAGGTGAAGACCCGTTATTTTTGGGAGTAGGATGACTTTGTATTATTTGGAGGAACGTTGGTGCTCATGTCAGGCATGTGGACATGATGCTCCTGTCTGACATGTGGACATGGTGCTCATGTCGGGCATGTAAACATGATGCTCCTATCGATAATGTTGAAAAGAGGTCCCCCAACAGCTACGCTGGGGATGGACTCACTGTGTGCACGTGTCGAGGAGGATGTCCTCGACATGGGCGTGGAGGAAGAGTCCCCAACGGTCATAATAGTGTGGGCCTCAATATTGGGCCTTCTTCCTAGCAGAAGTGGATTGGGCCTTACCCTAAGTGCAGGTGTTTTACCCCGAAATTTTCCCTCCCACTTTTCTTCAAAACATTCTTTTAAGGGTTCTCAAAATGCTCAAGAATCTCAAGGGTTGACCAATCAAACCTCCTCCTAAGCAAAGGCTCCACAAATAGGGTTTCATCTTGCACAAGGAAGAATGGGTTTCAAAGGTCTAAAATGGTTTTAATGGTTCATCATAGGTCTTCAGCAGTGCTCATGTCAAGTTCCAAGTCTTGCATCACAAGTTTGCTCAGTCAATGGCTCAGATGATTGAAAATCAACTGTATTGGGTAAAAAGTCAACTATGGTCAACATACAGTCAAACTTTAATATTTTTGGTCAACATCAACATTTTGAAGTGATTTCATCATTTGATCAAGGGTTGTCATGATTCTTCAAGGAAAGCCCTCAAATCATCAAAAGTCAAAAGTTGCCAAATTAGGATTTCCTTAGGAGAAGTCAACTGAACTTTGACCAAGCATAACTTTCACATGTTTCATCAACTTTCCCCCCAACAAAATCCCATTTTTAAGGAAATACACTTCTCTACAACTATGAATATGTTTGCTCAAGTCCAAAAAGTGCTTCATTTGAAAGATATGAGCCCATACATTATAGGTCCTTTCAAAAGTCAACAAAAAGACACTTTTTGTCAAGGCAACTTACATCAAGATAAAGTCTTCAAATTCAAAAATTATTAAAATAGAAATTTAAGAAGACATCTTGAGCTTTCCAAAAAGTCCAATGTCACCTTAAAAATATGCAAATTGAGTGAGTTATGACCAATGCAAGTTGGGAAATTTTGAGGAAGTGCATGAAATACAAAGTGAGTAAACTTGAAAATTTGAACTTGTGGGCCTAACTTTTTAGGTTTCAAACATGTACATGACCTTATGGAAGACTCCTAAGCTCACTCATACCTTGTCTTATGTTTTCTTATTATTTTATTTATATTTATTTTGTTTTTATTCAAATAAATGTAAAATAAATTAAATAAAGTACAAAATCATTGGGCCAAGCGCATGATGGGTTTCTTGAAGCCCAAAACAAGTCAACATAACATGCCAAAACCGTGTAGAACTCAAGAAGGCAAGGAGAATATAAAAATTGAAAGTTTTTTTAATGTGTTGGATCCTTGTCTATTCATGCCATGATTTCTTTGTTTCTTCCATATTGGTTCACCCTCATTTCCTTCCTCTATAAAAGTTCTACTAGATCAGATCAAAAACACACGGTCTCTGCCTCAAAGAGCTTTCTAAAACTCTAAAAAATTTCAAAGAACCCTAAGTTTCAAAACTAGTGTTACAGACCCTATCATTCCAAAACCTCAAGCCTATTCCCTTCCTGGAGCATCAGATAGTAAGTTTAGATCGACTATCACGATCCTAAGCCCGTAAAATCACATAACATAGCATCACCGATTTGCACTTTTATGAAAAATTTGTATCTTTAAATTGGTTTTGTTTTAGACATGGTTAATGCTTCTAATGAGCTTCCGAGTTTTGTCTGAGCAGGTTTGGATCAGTATGGTAGTCCCATGCACGTTATTTTGCTAGATGCCATAGTTTGCTCCGATCAGTGTAATTTGGCTCGAAACGCATGATCCAAGGGCTTTTAGCAAAAATGAAGCTCGAATTTGGATTCAGGAGGTTCAAATTAGGGGGGATGTGTTGTCTTGGATTCTTAAAATTTTAGTTTTTGCATTGTTGAGTTTTTGTAGATTGTCGGAGAAGACGACCAGAACTAGAGCTTCGACGCTTCTCCGGCCATATGAATCAATTTGTGTATTTTTTATTTTTGTTTGATATAGACACCGTATGAAACATCCGTCCCAACAGTAGAGTGAAGCGCGCAAAGACATTGGCATACCAGGGCACGGGTTCGATCCCTGCCCCTAGTATTTTTATTTTCCATGTTATTTCTCACAGATTCAGTGTAAGCAATCCAACGCGTCTCATCCTGCGCCTTCAATTCCTCATCATCATATGCTCATCAAGTCAGATCCAACGCCCAGATTCGCAGGCATACCAAAAGGATACATAGATCCAACCATACTGGATCACTCAAACTGCTGGGCTAACGTTTTTCGGGCCTAGTGGATTTGTTTTTTCCACACCCCCCAATCTCTCTTCTGCAACAGGCCCACTTCCTTTTTTATTTTTAATATTTATTTTTGTTTTGAATAATTTTTTTTTTAAATAATTAATTAAATCATTTTTAATCATAAAAAATCACTAAAAATAGATTTAGGTTTTGATTAATTAATTTAATTTTTGATAAATAAAAATTGATTTAATTTAATCACATTTTGATTTTATTTTATTAACTAATTTGTAAATTAATTATAATTAGGGTTAATTACTATTTTACACTATAAAAATATTTTTCTAAAGCAAAGCACTAAAAATATTTTCCTAAACACTTAGAAATTTTTAGGTTTTAATACCTTTCCCCTTTTCACAATCTCCGCACGTTTATTTATTTTCGCATTATTATAAATATGCAACTGTAAAGAAATGTAATAGATAAATTAGGGTTTACTTTACTTTTCCCCCCATTTTGTGGTTTGTAACCCCATCCCCGAAGCATTGTAATAGCGTAGGATATTTTCTGCCTTTACTGTTTTCCTTATTACTACTAGTTTAATAGGATTGAATGGCAAGACATAAAATCAAACGATAGCTAACCCTAATATCAAAGATTAAAATAATTAAATCTGAACATACTATGCACACGTACACCTCTAGGGTAACCTCACTTGTTACCTTGGAAAATACAGTCATGTCCCTCGAACGTGGGACACTTTAGCAAAAGACCCTCGGTTAAAAGATTGTAATCCCTCGACGACCCTTCGATGCTGCCTTCGGTAAACGATCTTAGTCCCTTACGACAAATTGCTAAAGCACCCTACGAGTTACCTTTATTACTGTAGGATGACCCACGCCCGTCCCTCAAACATCCAACGATAGGGCTTCCTACTAGCCAATGGTAGCATAGCACTATATAAAGGAAGAGGAAAATAACACGAAAGAATTTTGAGTAGGTAGATAGATCGTATTCGCTTGATCACAAACAAAAAACATTTTTCACACAAAACACTTCTTTTCTAAAAAATATTTTCAAAACAAACACTTTAAATGCGTTCTCAACAATACAAGAATCATTACAAAGTTGCCGAAATTAGGCATTTTTGAAATATTTTCAGACTTACACATTCACAAAGCATTTTCAAAAGTGAGCTAGCGATTAAGAGCCCGTAGATAACTACGGATGAAAAGGGTTCTAACACCTTCCCTTTTCATAACCAACTCCCCTTACTCAGAAAATTCTCAAAGGTCTTTCCTGTTCTTTTCACCCTTTCCTTTATTGGATAAAAGAAAAGTCGGTGGCGACTCTTGCTATCCGCAACATTTGCAATAAAATGCAAAACCAAAAGTCAGTAATCCCACCGTATTACAGAACTGACGACTCTGCTGGGGATAACTAAAAGTGGGGTTACCTTAAGAGTTAGATCACCTTTATTGCCTTACTTGTTTGCCTTGTATGCTTTATATTTCAGGATATGCTTGGGTTTATTTCTTGTATAGATCCTATACCCGGATCTGGGGGCATTTTAGGTAAGTAGAAATAGATCGTGAAGACTGTAGGACATATACCAATACGGTTGAAGCGATGTCTACGTTAGTGTAACACATTGGTTGGTGTCGATGTCCCTTGAGTTAATTCAAGGAGAATGTTGGGCTGCCGTATGGTGTCATAAAGCACTAACTCACCTTAGAACTTTAGTTGACACAACTTAGCCATTAGAAATTAGTGATATGGACGACTTTGGTGCAGACTAAAGTTGGTCAATACTCGATACTACACTCATTGAGATCAGACTCTCGGGATATTTCGGTCACAAATTAGATGCTTGTGCTGAAACAATGCCTAGGAGAAAGATCAGTGATATTGAGGCTCCTAGATCCTAGTTACTTCTTTTAGGACAGGCTGAGCCAACTAAAACTTCAAGAGGGTACTTACCTACAAACTCCATGAAAGCTTAAACCTAAGGCCCTATGTGTTTTGTTTGTGTATGATTAATTATTTGAACATGACATCATAACATCACGACATCATGCCATATCATTTTCACTAACTATTTCAAGGACCAAGAGATTTATCTCTGTTCTGTTTTGCAGGTTATGGCCTCCGCTCGCAGAAATACTATCCAGATCAGATTTGTGAGGATACCTTCTCAACTTAAGGAGTCAGTCTCATGGGTTCCCGAAAATTCTCCATTCCAGATTACCCCAGGTTTTGACGAAGATATGATGAGTGTTCTATTCCAGTTCTTTGACCCTGCACATCACTGTTTCACCTTTCCAGATTATCAATTGATACCCACAATGGAGGATTTCTCTCAATTACTAGGAGTACCTGTTCTTGATCATACACCCTTCACCGGTTTAGAGGAAGCTCCGAAACCAGAAGTTATTGCATCATCCTTACATCTGAAGCGGTCTGACATTATATCCATCTGAGAAACAAGAAGTGGAGTCAAAGGCTTTCTGGCTAAATTTCTGATAGAGAAGGCTCAACTATTTCTGGATGCTGTGAGTTTTCAGGCTTTCGAGGAGATCTTGGCTTTGTTAATCTATAGATTGGTATTATTCCCTAATCCAGACCAACTCATAGATGTGAATGCTGTCAAAATTTTCCTCACTCGTAATCCTGTGCCTACCTTACTTGGAGATATTTTGCATTCTCTTCACACTCGTACTATGAAGAGGAGAGGAACCCTCATGTGTTGTATACCTCTGTTATCCAGATGGTTTATTTGGCTCCTTCCCTGCTCGGTAATGAATAATGAACAAGGCCTGAGGTGGTCGCAAATAATAATGTCACTTTCTCATACAAACATCTATTGGTATTCCCGATCTCATGAGGATATCACTATCATTGACCGTTGTAGGGAATTACCTAATATTCCACTCTTTTGAATTAGGGGAGATATAACTTACAACCCTTCTCTGGCTCTATGTAAATTTGGTTATGCTCTAAGAGATGGTCCTCGTGACGCACTTATCCAGGGTATTATGTTCGGTTACGAAAATGATCCTCAAGGTTATCGTTAAAGTTTTATACATGCTTGGGGCATAATGAGAAAGATTGGTAGTAAGGCTTTAGGACAAAATAAATCCATTCCTCTGGAGCCCTATCTCAAATGGGTACGAGCTCGCGCTCAAATTTTTGATGCTATATCCAGCTGTCCTACCGGTGATCATGGAGCCTATTGTAGAAGGAGACGTTTCTCACACCATCCTTCATCCAGACACGCCTACTGACCTTGAATAATTACAGAAGTCCTGGATTCAACTCAAGGAAGAACGAGACACCTTTGAGACTCAATTATATGCAAGTGAAAAGAAAGTGTTGGAGCTCACAAAGCAACTTCACGAGGAGCAGAGTCTTAATGAGTACATCAACATAAAGAGGAAGCTTCCATGGGAGACTTGAGTCTTAGGTTTTAGGAGTTTATATTGTTGTCTCTTGGAGACCCTTTTGTTTTCATTGTAAGCCCAAGAGGAAATTGTAATTTTGAACTTACTAATAAAAATCTTTGTTTTTGTTTCCTCTTAGCTAGCAAATTTAAATTTCCTAAGGTCCTTGAAAACATAGCATTTACATATCATGCATCAATACATAACAGGTTTTTCATACATGTTTTCTCATCTACTTACTGTTTATTTTAGTATAAGATGGCCCTCGAACAAACTGTTAAGGACCTCCAAGCTCAACATGCTCAATTTCAAGAGACTCTTCTGAATCTGGCACAGGGACAAAAAGATCTGATCGCGCTCGTCGCCAAGAAAAAGAAGACTAAAAAGCTTGTTGTTATCCTCAATATGGGGAGAAGGTTCAAAGGTCATGCTCAACCAGTTCAAGTGGATGATGTTTCCTCTAAGAAAGACGACAACCAAGAAGAGGATGGTAGAAGCATCAAGCTTAGAGGTAGAAATAATCAGGTTTCTGAAGATGAAGACTACTCCGACGAACATAACCTTCTTACAGATGACAAGTACAAGCAGTTGGAAGACTGTCTCAAAGCTATGGAAATCCATAAGGTGCCTGGATTGTATTTTGGAGAATTAGGTCTGATCCCGGGGGTGGTCATCCCTCATGATTTCAAGTTCCCCTCCTTTTCCAAATATGATGGGGTCTCTTGTCCCAAACTCCATTAGAGGTCGTATGTTCGAAAGATCCAACCTCATATTGCTGACCGGAAGTTATGGGTCCATTTCTTTCAAGAAAGCTTGTCCGGAACTCAACTTGAATGGTTCTATCATCTGGAGGGAACCAACATCTATACATGGGAAGATTTGGCTACTGCTTTCTACAAGCAGTATCAATATAATGCCGACCTGGCACCGACTAGTGTGCAATTGTAAAACATGTTCATGGGCTCGAATGAAGGGTTCAAGGAATATGCACAAAAATGGAGAGATTTAGCTATAAGGGTGCAACCTCCCTTGTCTGACTGGGAGCTGGTAGATATGTTCATGGGCACTCTAACAGGCCCATTCTTTAATCTGTTGATTGGAAGCTCGTCATCTGGTTTTACGGAGCTGATTCTGACTAGAGAAAAAGTTGGAAGTGGTATCAAGAGTGGGAATATTCGGATGTCTACGTCTTCTAATGTTGTGAAGAAGCCATTCGGTGGTAAAAAAGAAGCCAATGTTATCTATAGCCAAAAGGGTCGTAGTAAAAATGATCACCATCAGTCTGTGGGAGTGATATTGATCTCTAATCCGACGCCTGTTCAACAACAACAACAATAGGGCAACCACAAAGGCCAGACGCCCCGTTGAGGCAGTTTACCAAGACCGACATGTCTTTATCTCAAGCATTGCAACATTTGTTAAAATATGAACTCATTTCACTGTGGGATCCTCCTTTTAATCCCAACACATCCTCTCCTAAGTACAATCCGAACGCGAGGTGTTCCTATCATTCGAACAGTCCTGGGCATGACACCAACAACTGTTGGGCCCTGAAAAACAAAATTCAGGACATGATTGAGAATAAGGAAATTGAGTTCGATCCTCCAGAGACTCCGAACGTGATTACTGCACCTATGGCAAAGCATGACAAAGGCATAAATTCTATTGAAGATGTTCTATATGTTGCCTCTGTAAGTGACGTGGTTATTCCCCTCTTAACAATCAAACACAATTTGTTACAAGTCGGTTTATTTCTAGGTTGTGTTGAAGAATGTAATTGTTGTGCAGTCTAACCCAATGGATGTGGGTTACTGAAGGAAGGCATTCAACGCCTATTGGATGAACACATAATTTTGATCGAGAAAGTTCCGTCTATTGAGAATTTGTGCCAAGATTTGTCTGTCGTATCTGGTACTCATGTCAGTATCACTTCCAAAGGTCCTGTAAGGATTGCCGCCAATCCAAAAGCTACTCCTTTAATTATCACCACACCTGGACCCATCCCATATTCCACAGAAAAAGCTATCCTGTGGAACTACGGATCCAGCGTCTACTACCATGGCATTAAACAAGAGTTGTCTGATGAAGATGATGAAGATGTTGACCCCTAACATTGACAATATTGCAGGGACCAGTAAAGTTACTAGAAGCAGAAAGATTTTCTCCCCGGAAATCTCTCTAAAAAATATTGCTACACCTGTTCGAATTTCTGTTACTAAATCAGCTACTGAGGCATGAGGTAAAGAGCCAATGATAGAGCCTGCCCAGACGGAGGCGCCTAAAGAAACCACAGTCAAGGACACCTCTGGACAAGAGTTGGAAGAGGTTTTGAAGATCATTCGCAGAAGTGACTATAAAATTATTGAATAGCTGGGGCAGACCCCGTTCAATATCTCCATGTTATCTTTACTATTATGTTCTAAAGCCCATGCGCAGGCTTTAGTAAAATTCTTGAAGACTGCTCATGTGCCACAAGAAATTTTGGCTGATCAGTTGGAAGTTACGTGGCTAGTTTAACAACTAATAATGGATTAGGCTTCTCTGATGTTGACCTAACTTCGGAGGGGAGAAATCATAATAAGGCCCTGTATGTCTCCATTGAATGGAGAGGCACTACATTGGCTCATGTGTTGATTGATACTAGCTCTTCGCTGAATGTTCTTCCAAAAGGAACTCTAGACAGACTGGATTGTGAAGGGGTTATACTGAAACCCAATAACATTCTTGTTCGAGCCTTTGACGGGTCCAAAAGAATTATGCATGGAGAAGTGGACCTCCCAATCAAAGTGGGTTCACAGATATTTGAGTCCACCTTCTATGTAATGGACATCCGAACAACTTATTCTTTCCTATTGGAATGCCCCTGGATCCATGGGGTAGGTGCTGCTACCTCCACCTTGCACCAGAAATTAAAGTATCATGTAAAAGGAAAGGTTGTTACTGTCTGCGGAGAAGAGGAGTATATGGTCAACCACCTGAATTCATTCTAGTACGTGGAGTTGGATGGGGAATTCATCGGGACTCCTTGTCAAACTTTTGAAGTGATTTCTCTTGTTGCTGTTAAAGATGTTTCTGCCATTCCAAAGACCACCTGAAGTCCGCTCAATATGGCTTCCTTGAAAGATGCCAAAGCTACTATAGAAGAAGGTAGTTGTACTATTTGGGGTCAGCTCCCTGATATCCCTTATAAACCTTATAAGTTTGGTTTGAGATTTACTGTAGAAGGTCAAAGGGCTATTCGTCGCACTCGGGCTGGAAGACCTCCATTCCGTATCAACAATAACGGATTCAACGCTATAGAGGATGCTGACAGTGATTGTGATTTCGACAACTGGATATTCCCTACCATTGGTGATGGACTCGGCAATTGGAAAGCAGAAGACATTTTCCCTATCTCCTTTAGTCAGGAGTAATAGTTATATTCCCGTCTTATTGCTTTTAAAATATTTTGGTTATGTAATAAACAATGACTTTAAACCTTGTGTCTTACCCGGGGCACAATGGTTCACTTGTTAAGGATTGATAATTCATAAACATTGTTCATTCAATAAAAACATTGGACGTTTTGCATTCAAATTTTATGCTCCCTGTTTTTCTTTTACTTATTGCATTTTCAAAATAGCTATGTTTTCTTACACACACCCATACACTACATTGCAGATCCTCATCCACTCTGGATCTCTTTGATAATGATTCTGCTATTGCCGCTTATGACTTTGAAAATCCGATCTACCAAGCCGAGGAAGAAGGTGAGGAAGATTCTGAAATACCCGGAGAACTTGCCAGACTCTTAATACAAGAAGAAAAGGATATCCAACCACATGAAGAGCTAGTTGAAGTGGTGAACTTGGGTTCTGAAACAAACAGAAAAGAGGTCAAGATAGGCGCCAACTTAGTGAGAAGTGTCAAGAACAGGTTAATCCAGATGTTGCATGAATATGTTGAAATATTTGTTTGGTCATACAAAGACATGCCAGGGCTCGATACTGATATTGTGGTTCACCGCCTACCAATGAAAGAGGTTTGTTCTCTGATTAAGCAGAAGGTTTGTCGCATGCATCCAGAGATGTCAAAGAAGATCAAGGCCGAGATTATGAAACAATTCAATGCAGGTTTCTTAGCACTGGCATCATATCCTCAATGGGATGCTAATGTGGTTCTGGTACCAAAGAAAGACGGAAAGGTACGTATGTGCATAGACTACAGGGATTTGAAAAGGGAGAGCCCCAAAGATGACTTCCCACTGCCATATATTGATGTTTTGATCGACAACACTGCTCAGCACGAGGTATTCTCCTTCATGGACGGTTTCTTGGGTTATAATCAAATCAAGATGGCGCCGGAAGATATGGAGAAAACTACCTTCGTCACACAGTGGGGCACTTTTAGTTACAAGGTTATGCCTTTTGGGTTGAAGAATACCGGGGCAACTTATCAGCGTGCCATGGTAGCCTTATCTCATGATATGATTAACCTTGAGATAAAAGTCTATGTTAAAGACATGATAGCCAGATCACAGACTAAAGAAGAACATATTGATCATCTGTATAAATTGTTTGAAAGACTGAAGAAGTACAAGCTAAGGTTAAATCCGAACAAGTGCACTTTTGGGGCGAGATCCAGTAAACTCCAAGGTTTCGTAGTCAGCGGTAAAGGTATTGAAGTTGATCCTGCAAAAGTTAAAGCTATTCAAGAAATTCCGACTCCCCGCACCAAGAAGGAAGTCAGAGGTTTCTTAGGACGTCTGAATTACATTACCCGATTCATTTCCCATTTGACTGCTACTTTTGAACCAATCTTTAAGATGTTGAAGAAAGATCAAGTAGTAAATTGGAACGAAGACTGTCAAATAGCCTTTGATAAAATTAAGGAGTACGTACAAGAACCTCTGATTTTGATGCCACCAGTTGAAGGAAGACCTTTAATCATGTACCTAACAATGCTAGAGAACTCAATGGGGTGTGTACTGGGGCAGCATGACGAGTCTAGTCAAAAAGAGCATGCCATATATTACCTTAGCAAAAAGTTTACCGAATGTGAAACAAGATATTCACTGCTCAAGAAAAATTGTTGTGTGTTGGCATGAGCTTCTCTCTGACTAAGACAATATATGTTGACCCATACTACCTTGTTGATCTCTAAAATGGACCCCATCAAGTACATATTCGAGAAACCAGCTCTCTACGAAAGAATAACCCGATGGTAAATGGTATTAACAGAATACGATATTCATTACACCACTCAAAAAGATATCAAAGGAAGTGTACTGGCAGATCATTTGGCACATCAAGCTATAGACGACTATCAGTCTATGAATTTCGAATTCCTAGACGAGAACATTATGCTAGTAGCAGATTGTGAAGAACCTGGACCGTATGAAGGACCTGAGCCATGATCCTGATGGACTATGGTTTTTGATGGAGCTTCTAACGCACTCGGAAACAGAATTGGTGCTGTAATTATCTCTCCTCAGGGTTGCCACACACCCTTCATTTCCAGACTTTGCTTTGACTGCACCAATAACATGGCTGAATACGAAGCGTGCATAATGGGTATTAAAGCTACTATTGACCTGAGAATCAAGTTCTTGAGTGTATATGGGACTCAACCCTGGTAATCAGTCGGGTTAAGGGAGAATGTGATATGAAGCATCCAAATCTTATTCCTTATCGAGAACATGTGCTAACCTTGATTTAGTATTTCGAAGAGATTACTTTTGAGCATATCCCAAGGAAGATAATCAGTTGGAAGACGCTTTGGCTACCATGTCATCTATGTTCAAGGTTAGATGGGACAATGAGGATCCCATAATTACCATTGAGAGAATAGAAGAACTGACACACTGCTATGAAATTGACACTAATGGAGTAGAAGAAAAACCTTGGTTTTATGAAATGAAAAGGTACCTTGAGGCTCAAGAATACCCTGAAGGGGAATCGATCAATGACAAGAAACTCCTATGGAGATTCTCAACCAAGTTCTTCTTAAGCAATTGGATTTTATACAAGTGCAATCATGATTCGACTATGCTTCGTTGTATGGACAAGAAGGAAGCAGAGGAGATTATGCAGGATATGCACAAAGGTATCTTTGGTATTCACTCTAGTGGGAATACTATGGCTAAAAAGATCATGAGGGTAGGTTACTATTGGTCGACTATGGAAACCGATTGTCACCACCACTCGAGAACTTGTCATAAGTGACAGATCTACGCTGATAAAGTTCATGTGCCTCCAGTTTCTCTGAATATTTTGACTGCTCTGTGGCCATTCTCAATGTGGGGCATTGATATGATTGGAGAAATCAAGCCTACTGCTTCTAACGGAAACCGTTTCATCCTGGTTGCTATTGATTATTTCACAAATTGGGTCGAAGCAGCCTCGTTAGCCTCTGTTACCAAGAACTTTGTGGCCCAGTTCATTAGGCATAACCTGATCTGTCGGTATGGCATCCCCAGAAGTATTATCACATACAATGGTACTCATCTCAACAACACTATGATCACTGAACTCTGGATGCATTTCAAGATCAAGCACCACAACTCTTCTTCGTATCGACCAAAGATGAATGGCGTAGTGGAAGCCGCCAATAAAAATATTAAGAAGATTATACAGAAGATGGTTGTGACCTACAAAGACTAGCACAAGATGTTACCGTTTTCTCTTCATGGCTATCACACTTCAGCATGAACATCAACTAGGGCAACCCCATTCTCTCTGGTTTACGGTATGGAAGTCATCCAACCTGTCGAAGTTCAGATTCCATCTCTAAGAATTGAAAGATGAAGACTTAGACGAAGATGAGTGGATTTAGACCAAGATAGACCAGTTGAATCTAATTGACAAGAAGAGGTTTGCGGCTGTCTGTCATGATCAGATGTATCAGAAGTGTAGGATCAAGGCATTCAATAAGAAAATCAAGAATCAGGTATATCAGGCTGGTGACTTAGTAATAAAGCACATCATTCTACCATAAGGTGATCCCAGAGGAAAATGGACTCCCACCTACGAAGGGCCATTTGTATTCAAAAAGATATTTTCTAGCGGTGCTATGATACTGACCACCATGGACGGCGAAGATTTTTTGCACCCTGTGAATGCAGACATAGTCAAAAGATACTACACATGAAAACGACCCGCTAGGTTGACTGGCCTAGGAAAAAATAAGGGCATCCCAGCGAACCAAAAGGGTTCGGGCAAAAATTAGGGATATATATAAAATATTGTACACCCGGCAAGTCGAAAACCTGAAAAGGCGACTTGGGCAAGAAAAGGTATCCCGGTGGACTGAAAACCCGAAAGGGCGGTCCAAGAAAAAGTTAGGGATTAAAGCATACGACTATGTCCCATTGGATCACTTACAACAAGCTTTATTACCAACGTCAAGTTCAAACGATACAAATTAATTCAATCACTTTCTTTCGATAGTGAGGGATGAGATGCTTGAAGATATAAGGGCAACAACAGAGTTGGAACCCGACGAGATTATTTCCATATAGCTATATGTTTTGTTTTCACTTTGTACTTTTTTCATTTCACGACAATTTCCTCTTACCAAGATTTATGTCTCTTTGTATAAAATTTCCTGTTTATGGGTAAACTATCAATAAAATACAAATTTCAAAATTCAAACTTCGTATTCTACTTTTTCTGTTTTGTTTGCAAAAATGTCCAAAGACCAAATATGAATGAACATATGCATGTGAATACTATAATCTGTTAACAAATATATGCATAAAAAACATGAATAAGCATTTACTCAAGACTCTAGGAATTGGGCTAATATTCAAGTTGTCCATAAATCCCCACAGGGTAGTCTTATCATACTCACCAGCCAGTTTCTTTAGCAGATAAACGAATATGATAATTTTCCTGGAAATGTCGCCAAACTACGGAACCCGAACCAGTACAGCTTATGGAAATTCTCTTCCCCATTTGAGTTTATTCCTCCAGAACTGTAAAAATCCCCTGCAGATCTCTTCTCTCTAGTAGAACTTATTTCCTCAGCAAGGGTATTTCCTCAGTAGAGTATTTCTCTGTCAATAGGGTTTATTTACCCAATAGTGTTTATTTCCCCAACATATTACAATCTCCCCAGCTTGAGGTTGTTTCTACCACAAATTACTGGTAAGATTCCCACCTCTAACAAGGGGCAGTCTGGGTTGCTATCCTCAGAGAGTTGATACTGAATATGAAACTGGATCATATATCGTTCAACCTTATCCTCTCCAGAAAAGTCGATATCCATATCATAAAATCAGTCAGACAACACCTTGAAAGTTTATCCGTCTCTTTTATCCCTAGTTAGGGAATATAAGAACTAAAATCCTCAGTAGAGTAATGAACAACCAATGTTCTTGGATTCTTCTCCCCAAACAGGAATCAACACTCCCCAGCGGAGTTTCCTCAAGCAGAAAGCAGGAATACCCATCAAGATCGAAGGTACACATACTCTTCATCCCCAGCAGCAGTCAGTGATTTATTTTTCCAGACAAAGATACTGCACGGGTTTACAGATACACTTCAACAACATTTCACATGCGTACATCATTTACAGATGTCATAGCATGAGCATACGAAACGCATATAGCACCGTCTCATTTATTTTGAGAACATCATTACACAATGCATTTCATACATCATGACATTGCATACAACTAACTCCTTACCTTTTCAGGAAAGATCAATCAACGGACAAACATCATCAACTACTTATATGACCAGACAGTCTTCTTAAAGGCTATATCTTACAAATGGCTGCGTAAGCAATTTCCTCAGAGGGTCATTCTCAAAGAAACATATTTTCTAGTTGAAGTCGAGCGTAGGCATCTTCTGGCTCAGGTTAAATCGAACGTAGTTTTATTCTGATACTTCTTCCAGTTGAAGACGGACTTAGACATCTTCTGGCTCAAATTAAATCGAGTGTAGATTTATTCTGATA
The DNA here is from genome assembly GCA_948472305.1 of Vicia faba. Taxonomy (NCBI): domain Eukaryota; kingdom Viridiplantae; phylum Streptophyta; class Magnoliopsida; order Fabales; family Fabaceae; genus Vicia; species Vicia faba. The sequence continues at coordinate 878,152,350 of OX451739.1, forward strand.
CTCCTTCAGAAAAGTCGGGATTATACTCTTCCCAACATATTTTCTAGTTAAAGTTGAGCGTAGGCATCTTCTGGCTCAGATTAAATCGAGTGTAGATTTATTCTGATACTTCTTCCAGTTGAAGACGGGCGTAGACATCTTCTGGCTCAGATTAAATCGAGCGTAGATTTATTCTGATACTTCTTCCAGTAGGAATATTCTGGCTCAGATTAAATCGAGTATAGATTTATTATGATAATTCTTCCAGTTGAAGACAGACGTAGGCATCTTCTGGCTCAGATTAAATTGAGCGTAGATTTATTCTGATACTTCTTCTAGTAGACATCTTCTGGCTCAGATTAAATCGAGCGTAGATTTGTTCTGACATTTCTTCTAGTTAAATACAAGCGTAGACATCTTATGGCTTAGATTAAATCGAGCGTAGATTTATTTTGATACTTCTTCCAGTTAAAGTCGGGCGTAGACATCTTCTAGCTCAGATTAAACCGAGTGTATATTTGTTCGGATACTTCTTATAATAGGCATCTTCTGGCTCAGATTAAATCGAGAGTAGATTTATTCTGATACTTCTTCTAGTTGAATACAAGCATAGACATCTTCTGGCTCAAATTAAATCGAGCGTAGATTTATTCCGATACTTCTTCCAGTTAAAGTTGAGCGTAGACATCTTTTGGCTCAGATTAAATAGAGCGTAGATTTATTCTGATACTTCTTCCAGTTAAAGTCGGGCGTAGACATCTTCTGGCTCAGATTAAATCGAGCGTAGACTTATTCTGATACTTCTTCCAGTTGAATACAGGTGTAAACATCTTCTGGCTCAGATTATATCAAGCGTAGATTTATTCTGATACTTCTTTCAGTTGAATACAGGCGTAGACATCTTCTGGCTCAGATTAAATCGAGCATAGATTTATTCTGATACTTCTTCCAGTTGAAGACAGAAATAGACATCTTCTGGCTCAGATTAAATTGAGCTTAGATTTATTCTAATACTTCTTCCAGTTAAAGACGGGTGTAGACATCTTCTGGCTTAGATTAAATCGAGCGTAGATTTATTCTGATACTTCTTCCAGTTAAAGTCGGGCATAAACTTGGTCTAATTTCTATCAACGGTTATTTTGGATGGCGTCTGTAAGACCATATCTGATGACTCTCTATCACCTATCCAAAGGGAATCTTTAAGCCCATTCATTGTATAATTAACCAACAACTTTACTTCGTGCACCAGCGAGTGCAAATTTCTGGGCACTTAAGTGTTCAATCATCTTCCACGTTCAAGTCACGAATGGCAGACATGCCAATATAACTCTTCAGGTTTAAGAAGATTGAACAGAGGAAGCTGTTGTACCCCAAAATTTTCCCTCCCATTTTTCTTCAAAACATTCTGTGATGCGGTGGGAGAACTGACTTGAGGTTTTGTGTTTGTGTTCACAAATGTTGCAGTTTAGCAAGAGTCGCCACCGACTTTTATTTTATCCAAAAGGAAAGGTAAAAAAGCACAGGAAAGACCTTTGAGATTGTTTTTGGGTTCGGGGGGTAGATTATGAAAAGGGAAGGTGCTAGCACCCTTTTCATCCATGGTTTTCCATGGGCTCTTAGTTACTTGTTTTAGATCACTTGCTTTTGCTTTTCAATTATTTGAAATGGTGCTTTGTGTGGTTTTGAAAGTATTTTGAAAAGAGGCCTTCATTTAGGCAATCTTTGTAATGATTCTTGTTTGTAAGAATGTATACAAATATGTTTGTCTTTTGAAAAATGTTTCAATGTTTGAAAGTTGTTTGGAAATTGTTTTGAAATTGTTTTGTGTGTTTGCTTGAAAATAGAAAGGATTATTTTGAAAGAGATCAAGTAACTAGGAGTTATCTACCCTACTCAAAAGTATTTCCTACACATTTTTTATTCCTTTGACATTGTTGTTTTACCATTGCATTTGGTAAACAACCCTATCTTTGGATGTTAAACGAGACGGGCGTGGATCATCATATGATCATGATAGCAATGGTTCCAAGTATCTTAGCAAGTTTTAGGGACTAAGATCATTTGTTTTAGGCAACTTATCTAGCGTCATCAAGGGACTATGATCTTTTGTTTTGTTTTGTTTTGCCAAGATACCTAGCATGCATACCATGGCCATTTTAAGGCAACAAAGTGGATGAAACCCTAGGGGTTCTTGTGTGAGATGTGTTGTCATTTTTCATGCATTTTTGTCTTGAATTAAGTCATGCTATTTGTTTGATTTTTGGTCTTTGCATACAAAACCCTAGTTTACTATCATGGTATATAAAAGTGTTGCACCCCAAAATTTGCCCTCTCATGTTTTCCAAAGTCTCCCCCCTGCATGGTTGATCACAAACCATTGGCTAAGGAAAAAGAAATTTTTTGAGTGGTGCTTTGAGTACATTTTGATTGGAATTCTGAAACACCCTTCGATTGGCATTCTGAAAGACCTTTCGATTGGTATTCTGAAGGAGCATTTCGACTGGCATGGACAAGCACTTCGATTGGCATTATGGACGAGCACTTCGATTGGCATTATGTCAAGGCCTTCGATTGGCATTCTAAAAGACCTTTCGATTGACATTCTGCAAGCACTTCGATTGGCATGAACAACACCTTTCGATTGGCCTGTTAACAAAGCCTTTCGATTGGGATCCTTTGATTGATATTTGGACAAGGGCCATTCGAAGAACACCTTCCAGGCTATTTGGAAGAGGCAATCAAAGGGCACTCAGAAAACATGTCCAGGTACACTGAACATGAGAAAATGGCATGTTTCCCTTACAAATATGAAAATAATTAAATGCTGATTGTGGATTTAATTCCTGAGTTAAAGGCCAGATTCTTGCCTTTTCTATTCCTAAAGAGCTGATTCGACCAGAGTGTTTCTGTTCAACTCAAGACCATTCAAAGAAGCATTCAAAAGGCTCATTCGAAAGGTACATGAGAAGTCCATTCGAAGGAGGCAACTCAAGGCCAATCGAAGAGCATGGCCTGAAGGCATTCGAAATTCAAAAATGTCCAGATTCATTCAAGAGACACGAATGTTTCAAAAAAGGAAATTATTTAATGTGTCTGATTCTTGTATCCTGGCTTTAATGGCCTGTTTAATGGTTGTCTCTTGCCGTTACTAGATCCCCCACTCCTATAAATACAAGGGCCAGTGGCACATTACAGAACACGAAAACACACACAACAGGAGAACAAAAAACATTGGAGTTACGCTGCCAAAAGTTGTCAACATTTTCAGAGGTGATCCAGGCCAAAGCAACCCTTCAACAAAAGATCACAACGCCCATAAGCCCCAAATCAAAAGTGCCTACATCCAGGAAGTTCCCAGATCGAAGGTGCCTACATCCAGGAAGCGCCCAAATTAAAAGTCCAATCTGCTGGTAAGAAAGGGTAAACTATCTAACCTCATATTCGCATAACACATTATTACTTGTTGTTACCTTTGATTTGCCATCCTAGACAAGATCGAAAGGTCTGGGTTTGGCGCCCAGGTCATGTTCTTCGTTTGCCAACACTTGCTGCAGACATAGCCTGAAGAGACCCAGCAAGCGCATGATCGAAGGGCCTGGGGTTCGATACCTAGGCCCTGCATTTTATTTCGCTAACATACTTTTGCAGGTATAACATCCCAGATCGAAGGAGACACCTTCTCTGGATCGAACCCATCAACATGCTGGATCGAAGGAGGCATCTCATTCCTGGATCGAAAGCCATGACCTCCATGATCAAAAGACAATCCTCTTCCCTGGATCGAAGGCTACTCACGTCTTACTGTCTGGCCCAATCGAAAGGACCATGACCCTCTCTGGATCGAAGCTTCCAGTCCCTCCCCGGGTCGAAACTCCTTTTTTCCTTGGATCGAAGGATCCCCCTTGTATTTTATTTTTGTTTTCATTGACATCTTTTTATATTTTTAATTAACATTAAAATAAGAAAACCACAAAAACATTAGGCTAGTTTTTTTTATTAAATTAACTTTGTTAATTAACCTTTTAATTATCTTAACATTTTCTCAAAAACTAAAATTAATTAGATTTAGATCATTTTCCCAAAATAAAATAAAACAACAAAAAGATTTTATTCTTAGGATTTTTAGAGGTTATTTTCAGATTCACGCGCATTTATTTTATTGTAACTGCCTACTGGTTTGTAATAACTTAGCTAAGACTTTTACTTTACTGCTTTTATTCCCCCCAATTTTTGGACATGTAAATAATCCCCCTCCCCGAAGCCTTGTAATAGCGTAGGATTTACAATTCCCGCACTTTAAATTCCTGTACATATATTAACTGTTTAGATGTATGCTAACTAGGCTATGCATGACAAGATTAACTCTTAACTTAAAATCAACAATAGCTCATCATGACATGCAAAGATAATATAACTAAAAAAAAACAATACACTCGCACATGCCACTCTTAGGGTATACCTCACTTGGCAGCCTCAAGTGTGGTCATTAAGTATAGGATGTTTTAGAGGTCGCTCTCTTGTCCAAAGATCATAAGTTTCCTCGAAACGGTTGCCTCGAAAAATGATCTAAGACATTAGAGTTACCGCTAAGGCGTCTTAACATTGCTTTAGTGACCACATGTCCCTTAAATCGAATTGACCCGAAAACTCCAACGATGGTGCTGCCTACTCCTCAATAGTGGGGTAACACTGTCTAAAGGACATTTGCACAGTTTAATTCCTTTTTGAGTAGGTAGAAGTTCTTAGGTACTTGCTCCTTTTAAAAACAAAACAAAACTTTTCACACTTACACTTTCTTCAAAAACAAAACTCTTTTCAAAACCCACAAACACAAAGAAAAATAAACTTTTGAAAACATAGTGAGCAAGTACCTAAGAGCCCGTGGATAACCACAGATAGAAAGGGTGATAACACCTTCCCTTTCTATAATCTACCTCCCGAACCCGAGAAATATCTCGAAAAGGAATTTTTCTGTGCTTTTGTCCTTTCCTTGTTGGATAAAATAAAAGACGGTGGCGACTCTTGCTTACCGCGACATTTTGCAAAAACAAACGCAAAATGGGAACCAGCATTCCAAAAACAGTCAGTTCTCGTTCCCACCGATCACAGAACTGGCGACTCTGCTGGGGACATTATAAGTGAGGTGTACCTTAGGATCAGATCACTCGTGTTTTCAATTGTATGCTTTGTATGCTTTAAATTTTGTGGGTTTGTATCGGAGTTCTATAGATCCTAACCCGGATCTGGGGATACCCTTTAGGTAAGTAGCAACAAACTGTGAGGGAACTGTGCGGGGTATACTGACATGGTTGAAACATTAGCTACGTTGATGTGGCACTTTGGTTGGTACCGGTAACCCTTGAGTTAAGTCAAGGAGAGTACGGGGCCACGCGTGGTGTCGTGAAGCATCAATTGACCTTAGAACCTTACTTGACCATCTTGGCCTTTTTTAGGGGTAGTGAGATGACCAACTTTGGTGCAGTCCGAAGTTGGTAGATACTCGATACTACACTCATTGAGGATTGTTTTCTTGGAATATTTTGGTCGATACTTACCTATGAAACTCCATGCCAGCCTAAACTTAAGGCTATATGTGTGACTTGTGTGCCTTCAAACTTGAACTACTTGCACATACTTGTTATCTGACAACATGGGTTCCTTGCAGGCTTTGTCTATAGTCCTTATCCAATAATCTGGATTTATTGCAGGGCTTAATCACATCACCTCACACTTTTGCTTAAACGCATAGCATACACATCATAACATCATGCCATAGCATTTTCCTTAACCATTTCAAGGATCTCAAGGGCTTGTGATGCAGGTTATGGTAAATCAAATATCCAGCAAGGGGCAAAGGGGATTTATTTTCCTCTAGCCAAGGGTGTCTAAAAATCCAAGCACGATAACTTGAGTCAGGAGCTATGACCCACTCGATATGGTGAGCTTGACTCTTGAAGAAGGACTCTCAACAACATGAAGTTCCTTCAATCAAGCTACCAGATTCAGATTCTAACAGTTTCTTGTTTACCCCGCGAGATCCTTGAAAACATTGCATACATATATCATACATATCATTGCATAACAGGTCTCCCAGTACAGGTCCCTTATCTTCTTCGCTGTTTATTTCAGCAATCATCATGTCTACTGAACCTTCCACTGAGCAAGCTATCAAGGCCCTCCAGGCCCAGAATGCCCAATTTCAAGAGTTAGTCATGAGCCTAGCTAAGGGTCAGCAGGACTTGAAGACCCTGATTCTGAAAGAGAGGAAGAAGAAGAAGAAGAGGACCATCCTGTTCAACACTGGACGCAGGTTTGGAAACGGGCTGCAGAATGAAGTTGATCTGACCACCCCATCTGGAGGGAAAGATAGTCCACAAGAAAGGAGGGCTCCTAGCCCTATGGTCTCCGACAACGAGACAGACTATGATAAATAACAGTATCCTCCTACTGAGGATAAGTACAAACAGTTGGAAGACTGTTTGAGCGCTATGGAGATACAGAAGGTGCCCGGTCTGGACTTCGGAGATCTAGGTCTATCCTCTGGGGTGGTGATTCCCCATAAATTCAAGGCACATGCCTTTGCCAAGTACGACGGAGCTTCCTATCCAAAGCTACACCTCCGGTCATATGTAAGGAAGATTCAACCCTATACTGCTGATAGAAATCTCTGGGTTCATTTCTTTCAAGATAGTCTGTCGGGGACTCAACTTGAATGGTTCTGTCAACTGGAAGGAGCTAACATCCGCAGCTGGGAGGACCTTGCTGTTGCTTTTTACAAGAAATACCAGTATAATGCCGACCTTGATCCCACGCGTACTCAGCTTCAGGGTATGTCTATGGGTACAGGCGAAGGCTTTAAGGACTACGCTCAGAAGTGGAGAGATCTTGCTGGAAGAGTCCAACCCCCTCTGTCTGATAGGGAGTTGGTGGACATGTTTCTTGGGACTTTGTCTGGTCCCTATTTCAAACACTTGATCGGAAGCTCTTCAGCCGGATTCACCGAGCTAATACTGACCGGCGAAAGGGTCGAAGCTGGCATCAAAAGTGGGAAGATTCAAGAAGCTACACCTTCTGATGCTCAGAAAAATCCCTACAATAGGAAGAAAGAGTCCAATGCTGTGTATGGTCAAAAGAGTCGTCATGATCAACATGTAGGGGAAACCCTGATCTCCGATCCCACGCCTGTTCAACAAAGGTAGAGCAATAAGCGTAGGGTAAGATATCAAGAAAGGCAGTATACTAACATCAACATGCCTTTGTCTCAAGCGTTACAACAATTGCTGAAGGTGAAACTGATCACACTAAAGGATCCTCCTCAAAATCCCGATACTTCCTCTTCTAAGTATAATCTGAATGTGAGATGTGCCTACCATTATGACAGTCTTGGACATGACACCGACGACTGTTGGACTTTGAAGAACAAGATCCAAGACTTGATTGATGCCAAGGAGATCACGTTTGATCACTGATCCTACGCCAAATCATTGAGAATGTCTTTGTTTCATTTGAATTTTCAAGTTGTAATTTCTTTTGTTATTCAAACAATTATCTATTAATGTCAAACTTTGTTTCATTAATGCATTGCATATGTTTGTATTGATTTGATCCAATCATTTTAATTACATTTAAACTATGCTTTTTACTCACTTTATGACATCCAACTCTTGCTAAAAGTTACAAGCCTTTAGAGGGAGGATGACGAAACAATGCCATAATCTCATACAATATGGTTTTGGACAGACCTTGCTGACGATGTACATGCATTTCTTTCAAATCCTAAACATTGGAGTTATAAGGAAGATAATCCCTAGTCAACCCCTTCGATCCAAAGAAGTAGGAGTTTTTTGTTTTAAACACAAATTGAAACCTTTAAACTTGGGGCAGGGTAGTCTCTCAGTTAATTCAAAAAGATGCGCATTGAAGTCGCGAAACTCTCAGTTCATAATACAACGAACGACATCAAAAGCATTCCTCTGGAATCAAAAGACAGTGGTGGTTCCTTATCTCACAGGCAGTCAATCTCTAAAAAAAAGCCCACTGAGACAGAACCTATAAAGGAGGCTTAAGAAAGATAGGGCATCCCGCTGATTGTAATCTCGAAAACAGAAACAGTCAGGCAAAAATTAGGGATAACAAATCAAAAGAACGAGGTCATTACAAATCCTCGACAACATGAAAAATGTTGCAAAAAAAATGAAATGATGACTACCTTCAAAAATCCAACTTGTGTGAGCCATCACCAAAACGTCGTTCCAAATTCGAATAGAGTTCGACGCACAATTAACTGAGTTTAGGATTGAAGAACATCACGAAGAGCGGGTGGGTACAAATATACTTTGAGCCTTTATCCTTTGTTTCTTAAACCGTGAACCAAGCCACGTTACAACCCTTCAAAAGTCCTAACTGAAGCATGGGTTAGTTCAAAAGCATACTGTTACAAAAGGTATCCTGACTCCTGTAAGGCATTGCCCTAAATCTTGTGTTGAATTTGTCTTATAAAAAGTTTTCTGCTAAAAAACGCATTTTTCAAAACTTCGAGACAAGCATAAACTTTGCATTACTTGAATATCACTGTTTGCATTTTGCTATTTGTTTGACAGCGGAGAAATTCACACAACGAATATCCGATGAACGAAAGCCCTCTCAGTGAACAAAATCACTTCAAAAAGGATGACACTTCCATTGACAAATCTCCTATCAACAAAGGGACTTGACATGTCACTATCCAGCACACCTGGGGCAGTCCAGTCAAGACTTCAAGAAATCTCTGAAGAAGTGCAGAGTAACCAGGGGCAAGTCTCCATCTCCGTCGCTTGGGGCATTGAACATCAATCTCAGTGAAGAGTTACGTACAATTAAACATTTTCTGGCAATGTCACAAACACTTGCTACTAGGGGCAATGACAAATCTCCCAAAAATCCTTCTCATAGGATGACTCCCAGCAAGGGTTTAATCTCTGAAAACATTTCCCTAGCTGAATCAACCTCAAGAATCCTTGAGGACTTCCCCCAACGAAGATGTCACCTCTCTAGCAGACTTTAGACAGGGTTTATTTCCCTAACAACACCAGGATTCCCCAGCTTGAGTTTGCCTCTCCGACTACTACAAATCAAAGGACCACAACTCCTCTTCCCCAGTAGACTACTCTACAAGCCCCAACAAGTTACTGTGAAACCTGGACCCAACCAGATGTCAGTTTAACTTTGACGCCCCAGTAGAGCAACGAATAACCGAGACTCCTGAACCTGTTCCCCAAGAATGAATCGATACTCTCCACAGAGTTCACAACTTCCCCAACAGAGTTCTCCTCAACAAAACAAGGATCCTCAGTGGAAACATTCTAAGCAAAGTTTGAAGACATATCTACTCTTCAACAACAATCCTGGATTTAACAACTCCCCAACACTTGTCAAGGATTTATTTTCCCAGACAAAAATACATTCATTAACATTTCACATTTCATACATCCTATTTACATACATGATAAGTGCATACAACACAATCTCATTTACTTTTGAGAATATCATGACATTATGCATTTCATCATCATGACATTGCATACAACTAACTCTTTACCTTTTCAGGAAAGATCGATCAACAGATAAAAGTCATTACCTTTTGGGAAAGTAATCGTCCAAGATTCCTTCATCATCCCGTTGAGGTAGTAATCATCCAAGATTCCTTCACCATCCTGCTGAGGTAGTAATCGTCCAAGATTCCTTCATCATCCTGCTGAGGTAGAAGTCATCCAAGATTCCTTCATCATCCTGCTGAGGTAGTAATCGTCCAAGGTTCCTTCACCATCCTGCTGAGGTAGTAATCGTCCAAGGTTCCTTCATCATCCTGCTGAGGTAGTAATCGTCCAAGATTCCTTCATCATCCTGCTGAGGTAGTAATCGTCCAAGGTTCCTTCATCATCCTGCTGAGGTAGAAGTCATCCAAGATTCCTTCATCATCCTGCTGAGGTAGTAATCGTCCAAGATTCCTTCATCATTCTGCTGAGGTAGTAATCGTCCAAAATTTCTTCATCATCCTGCTAAGGTAGAAGTCATCCAAGATTCCTTCATCATCCTGCTGAGGTAGAAGTCGTCCAAGATTCCTTCATCATCCTGCTGAGGTAGAAGTCATCCAAGATTCCTTCATCATCCTGCTGAGGTAGAAGTCGTCCAAGATTCCTTCATCATCCCGCTGAGGTAGAAGTCATCCAAGATTCCTTCATCATCCTGCTGAGGTAGTAATCGTCCAAGGTTTGGAGTAGCAATCGTCTCAGATTCCTTCATCACACATCATTATCAGAAAAGACCTTCTCTGGTTAGATTTATTTCTTCCAGTTAAAACAGGCAACTAAAGACCTCCTCTGGTTAGATTTATTTCTTCCAGTTAATGACAGGCAATCAGAGACCTTCAAATAATAGTCCAGATACGATCCAGATTCGGATGTAATTCTGTCACTCATTCAAATACAGTCTAGCAATCATCTCCAGGTGGCATCTATAAGCCCATCCTCCTACCAACAATCTCCAGATGGCATCTATAAGCCCATCCTCCTACCAACAATCTCCAAATGGCATCTGTAAGCCCATTCCCGACATCACAATGCTGATACTCCACCATGCGAGTGCAAATTTCTGGGCACTCTAGTGTTCAATTATCTTCCACCTTCGGATCACGAAAGGCTCGAAAGCCAATCTATATCCTCAGGTTTAAGAAAATTGAACAGGGGCAACTGTTGCACCCCAAAATTTGCCCTCTCATGTTTTCCAAAGTCTTCCCCCTGCATGGTTGATCACAAACCATTGGCTAAGGAAAAAGAAATTTTTTGAGTGGTGCTTTGAGTACATTTCGATTGGCATTCTGAAACACCCTTCGATTGGCATTCTGAAAGACCCTTCGATTGGTATTCTGAAGGAGCATTTCGACTGGCATGGACAAGCACTTCGATTGGAATTATGGACGAGCACTTCGATTGGTATTATGTCAAGGCCTTCGATTGGTATTCTGAAAGACCTTTCGATGGACATTCTGAAAGCACTTCGATTGGCATGAACAACACCTTTCGATTGTCTTGTTAACGAAGCCTTTCGATTGGGATCCTTCGATTGATATTTGGACAAGGGCCATTCGAAGAACACCTCCCAGGCCATTTGGAAGAGGCCATCAAAGGGTACTCAGAAAACATGTCCAGGTACACTGAACATGAGAAAATGGCATGTTTCCCTTGCAAATATGGAAATAATTAAATGCTGATTGTGGATTTAATTCCTGAGTTAAAGGCCAGATTCTTGCCTTTTCTGTTCCTAAAGAGCTGATTCGACCATAGTGTTTCTGTTCAACTCAAGACCATTTGAAGAAGCATTCAGAAGGCTCATTTGAAAGGTACATGAGAAGTCCATTCGAAGGAGGCAACTCAAGGCCAATCGAAGAGCATGGCCTGAAGGCATTCAAAATTCAAAAATGTCCAAATTCATTCAAGAGACACGAATGTTTCAAAAAAGGAAATTATTTAATGTGTCTGATTCTTGTCTCCTGGCTTTAACGGTCTGTTTAATGGTTGTCTCTTGCCGTTACTAGACCCCCCACTCCTATAAATACAAGGGCCAGTGGCACATTACAGAACACGAAAAAACACACAACAGGAGAACAAAAAACATTGGAGTTACGCTGCCAAAAGTTGTCAACATTTTCATAGGTGATCCAGGCCAAAGCAACCCTTCAACAAAAGATCACAACGCCCATAAGCCCCAAATCAAAAGTGCCTACATCCAGGAAGTGCCCAGATCGAAGGTGCCTACATCCAGGAAGCGCCCAAATTAAAAGTCCAATCTGCTGGTAAGAAAGGGTAAACTATCCAACCTCATATTCACATAACAAATTATTACTTGTTGTTACCTTTAATTTGCCATCCTAAACAGGATCGAAAGGTCTGGGTTTGGCGCCCAAGTCATGTTCTTAATTTGCCAACACTTGCTGCAGACATAGCCTGAAGAGACCCAGCAAGTGCAGGATCGAAGGGCCTAGGGTTCGATACCCAGGCCCTGCATTTTATTTCGCTAACATACTTTTGCAGGTATAACATCCCAGATCGAAGGAGACACCTTCTCTGGATCGAACCCATCAGCATGCTGGATCGAAGGAGGCATCTCATTCCTGGATCGAAAGCCATGACCTCCATGATCAAAAGACAATCCTCTTCCCTGGATCGAAGGCTACTCACGCCTTACTGTCTGTCCCAATCGAAAGGACCATGACCCTCTCTGGATCGAAGCTTCCAGTCCCTCCCTGGGTCGAAACTCCTTTTTTTTCCTTGGATCGAAGGATCCCCCTTGTATTTTATTTTTGTTTTCATTGACATCTTTTTATCTTTTTAATTAACATTAAAATAAGAAAACCACAAAAACATTAGGCTAGTTTTTTTTATTAAATTAACTTTGTTAATTAACCTTTTAATTATCTTAACATTTTCTCAAAAACTAAAATTAATTAGATTTAGATCATTTTCCCAAAATAAAATAAAACAACAAAAAGATTTTATTCTTAGGATTTTTAGAGGTTATTTTCAGATTCGCGCGCATTTATTTTTTTGTAACTGCCTACTGGTTTGTAATAACTTAGCTAAGACTTTTACTTTACTGCTTTTATTCCCCCCAATTTTTGGACATGTAAATAATCCCCCTCCCCGAAGCCTTGTAATAGCGTAGGATTTACAATTCCCGCACTTTAAATTCCTGTACATATATTAACTGTTTAGATGTATGCTAACTAGGCTATGCATGACAAGATTAACTCTTAACTTAAAATCAACAATAGCTCACCATGACATGCAAAGATAATATAACTAAGAAAAACAATACACTCGCACATGCCACTCTTAGGGTATACCTCACTTGGATGCCTCAAGTGTGGTCATTAAGTATAGGATGTTTTAGAGGTCACTCTCTTGTCCAAAGATCATAAGTTGCCTCGAAACGGTTGCCTCGAAAAATGATCTAAGATATTAGAGTTACCGCTAAGGCGTCCTAACATTGCTTTAGTGACCACATGTCCCTTAAATCGAATTGACCCGAAAACTCCAACGACGGTGCTACCTACTCCTCAATAGTGGGATAGCACTGTCTAAAGGACATTTGCACAGTTTAATTCCTTTTTGAGTAGGTAGAAGTTCTTAGGTACTTGCTCCTTTTAAAAACAAAACAAAACTTTTCACACTTACACTTTCTTCAAAAACAAAACTCTTTTCAAAACCCACAAGCACAAAGAAAAACAAACTTTTGAAAACATAGTGAGCAAGTACCTAAGAGCCCGTGGATAACCACGGATAGAAAGGGTGCTAACACCTTCCCTTTCTATAATCTACCTCCCGAACCCGAGAAACATCTCGAAAAGGAATTTTTCTGTGCTTTTGTCCTTTCCTTGTTGGATAAAATAAAAGACGGTGGCGACTCTTGCTTACCGCGACATTTTGCAAAAACAAACGCAAAACGCGGACCAGTATTCCAAAAACAGTCAGTTCTCGTTCACACCGATCACATAAAGCAATAAAATGCATAAAATAAATCTAGACTATTACAACAAATATTATGGGGAGGGGGATACAAGTTTTGAATAGGGGGATATTGCACAAAAATAAAACCCTAAAACTATTACAACCATATCAAATTCTTGTACAAATAAATAAATAAACAATTATTTAAATATGCAATTAAATGTATGTATGCAAAATGTTTTTTGTATTAATTTTATGTATGTAAAAAATAAATTTATTTATGTCTTGAAAATAAGAAAAATAATAAAATGATTATTTTTGAAAGGGCGAAAACCCTAATTTTGTTTAAAAGAAATATATGCTATATTATTTATTTATTTCATTTATGTACAAGAAAAATAATAATAATATATACAATATATTAAAAAAAATGAAATATGTATGAAAATATGATTTTAAGTGTATAAATAATAAAAATAAAAATGTATGGTATTTTTATATTATTTGCAAGTTTATTTAAGAAAATAAATTATATTAACCTAACAAACTATTTTTATGCCAAAATAAAATAAAATAAAATAAAATGCAAAAATTAAGAAAATATTTTTTGGGATTTTTCAATGTTTAGAAAAATAAATAAAGTCAGAAAATATAAAAGAAATGAAAAAATATGCAAAATAAAGAAAATGGGCCAAGGGGGTGCAGAAAGTAAACAGGGGGTGTGAAAAGAAGAAACAGTAAGCCGAAGCCCACTTCACTTCATCCCTGACCTCCAGACCCAAACGCGCGCTATGTACAAATCCTGTTCTTGCTCATGCTTGCATAAAATCAAAAACTTATAACATGAAAAATGTAGCTTATGATCACACAATTCCAATGATATAAAGAACTTGAACTAACTCTCAAAGATCAGAGAGAATTTTAATGGCCCTAATTTCTGACCTAGTTTTTTCAGCATGTTGAACATCCAAATTCTCCTAGCTCAGTTAATATAAATACAAACTATGCATATGTACAACTCAAGCAACTTAAGGACTACATTTTTGCTTCACAAACCTAAGCCTAATGATGTCTAAATAGAGAGATAGAAACTTGAAAAATACCTTGTTCAGTTGAGTTTGGATATGGCAATGTAGCAACTTTGAGTGAGGCTTGAAGGTCGTGTAAGCTTGCTTGAAATTCCCCCAACCTTTCCCAATGCTCAGCTTGCTTTGTAGATGCCTGAATCTTCCTATAGAAGTCAACCTGCAAAGCTTCAAAATGAAAATGGTGAAGTGTGAAAATGAGCTCACAGTTGCTGGACAGGGGCCTGGATAGTTCATGTGTGTTGTAGGGAATGTGTTTGAAGGGTTGAAAGAGGAAACACACGAGCCAATTTCAAAATGGCTTGAGTTCTGCAGATGATGCCCTGTTTGGGTAAAAACTTGGTGTTTTTGTGTTTTAGGGTGTTTGAGAGGTTAGACAATCGTGTATTTTGCTTGAGAAAATGTTTTGAGATTGTGTGAAATAATGCTTAGGCTTGCTCTTATCAGATATCCAAGTTATATTGCCTTTTGCAAGTTTTCTTGTTTTTGAAGAAAGGGTGAAGTGACAAAGGCAAAGGCTTGTACAGGCTAGCTCAAGGTCTGCATAGGGTTGGTGAACTTTTTTTGATGTTTATGGATCTTGTTTGCAACAAGAGATCAGGTCCATGACTGAAGATAAACAAAATTGTAAAAAGCATGCTTTATCAAAGTAGCATTGTAACCTTTATGCCATTTTTGGAATAAATCAATGTACAATGCTCCATAGCTCAGAACAAAGCCATTGTACAATGTGTTTGCATTCAATCTTGGAGTGTAGAAGGGATTAGAACTTGTAAACCAAGTACAAGCATGCGTAGGACAAATTTGCAATTGGAACCATT
The DNA here is from genome assembly GCA_948472305.1 of Vicia faba. NCBI lineage: Eukaryota > Viridiplantae > Streptophyta > Magnoliopsida > Fabales > Fabaceae > Vicia > Vicia faba. The sequence continues at coordinate 878,167,719 of OX451739.1, forward strand.
GTGAAAAATGCCTTGGACAAAAGTGATAATTTGCCATTTTCAATTCTTCGATTCTCCCTAACCATAAATGATCTTGGAGAGTTCTTGGACATTTTGGAAAGCTTGTAACATGATCTATAATCCATATTTGAAATGCATTTTGAGATTCCTCTTGGAACTAGGTGAAAAGTTGCCATGAAGTTAGGTCAAAAATCTGCCTAAACTAGGGCAAAATTTCACTAAGTTAAAAAGTTTTTGGACCCTTATTCACAAAATCATAACTTGAGATCCAAACATCTTTTGGGAAAACTTTATGAGTCAAAGTTGTATATTTTGTGGAGGACTACAACTTTCATGTTGGAAGTTTTGTTTTAATCCAATTGCATCATGGTGAAAAAGTTGGGAAAAAATAAGAAATTTTCATAACTTAGAAAAATTCTAAGTTATGAAAATTTTCAAACTTAAACCCTAATTTCCAAATTTAAGTTTCTTGGTGAACAAGTTTCATGTTTTGACATATATTTATGAAATATGACCCTTGACACTTGATTTTGACCAAAAAGTCAAAGTTTGACTTTTCAATGTGCAGTTGATTTTTGATCAGTTGACTGGAAAATTCATCTGTCAATCCAATGCATTTGAGATCTTTTGAACCTTGTGATTAGGTCAAGATGGTGCCATTGAGTCCTTGAAATCATGCTTGAACCCAATTTGCCATTGGCTAGGTAAAAAATCAGAAATTGCCTTTCTCTAGTTAAAACCCTAATTTTGACCATTTTGCCCTTTTGATGATCTGATCAAATTTCTTGAGGAGTTGTGGTCCAAACTTGATAAAATGGTTCATAGGAGTCTATAATGTTGATGTGGATAAAACATTATGAGGTTTGACTGTAAATTGGCCATGGTTGACTTTTTCCCCAATACAATTGATTTTTAGGTCAATTGTCCAATTGACTGGGCAAAAATGTGATTCAAGGCTTGAAACTTGGTATGGGCAATCTTATAGGTCCAACATGAAGTATGAAAGCCACATGAGGCATTGAAAGTCCAAAAATCCCTGTGCAAACTGAAACCCTAATTTCAGGTCATCAGTGCAAGATGAGATCTTGAGCTGAGCAAACCCTAATATGGTCTTGAGTCCAAGAAGTCTTGTGAGGAGAATCTTATTAAAATGAGAGGGAAAATTTTGGGGTACAGCAGCTGCCCCTGTTCAATCTTCTTGAACCTGAAGAGTTAGATTGGCGAGCTTTGCCGTTCGTGACTCGAAGGTAAAAGATGATTGGACACTAGAGTGCCCGTAAATTTGCACTCATCAAACTGTAGTTGAGGAAATGGGCTTAAAGATGCCATTTGGAGAGGTGATAGAATCTTGTTGGAGATGGGCTTGTAGATTCCATCCAAGACTGTTTGCTGCGTCAAAAGAATGAGTATCATAATGGTATCCGTATTTGGAACGTATCTGAGCTATATCTGGAGATTTGAATCTGAATAAGTGACAGGATGGCTTCCGTGTCTGGAGCGTATCTGGACTGTATCATGAGGTTGATGTTTGAATGAGTAACAGAATGACTTCCATGTCTGGAGTGTATCCGTACTGTATCTTGACTTTGAATTCTGAATGAGTAATAGAATGACTTCTGTGTCTGGAGGGTATCTTTACTGTATCATGAATAAGAGATCTGAATGAGTAACAGAATGACTTCTATGTCTGGAGTGTATCCGTACTGTATCTGAATAAGAGATCTGAATGAGTAACAGAATGACTTCTGTGTCTGGAGTGTATCCGTACTGTATCTTGACTTTGAATTTTGAATGAGTAACAGAATGACTTCCGTGTTTGGAGTGTATCCGTAATGTATCTGAATAAGAGATCTGAATGAGTAACAAAATGACTTTCGTATTTGGAGTGTATCCGTATTGTATATGAAATCTTTGAATATTTGTTAAAGATAGCTTTTAATCTTATTCTAAAAAGGGTAAAATGTTAACTGAAACACAAAGTTATGTTGCATGAAATGTATGATGCAACAAAATGTGTATCATCAATGTTTATGATATATGAATGTAATGTATGCGCATGTAAGCTGATTTGCTGTATTGTTGAGGAAAATAAATCCTTGACTGCTGGAGATAATGAAATCTTTGATTGCTAAGGATGAGAAATCCTTGGTGACTGCTGGGGGAAATAAATCCCTGACAACTTCTATGGGGATGTGAGAATCCTTCATGTCTCGAAGTTGGAGTGTTGACAAAATTCTATTGTGAGAGTAATGCCAAAATGCTTGAGCAAATTGCTTGGAGAATCCAGAGAATTTTGATGTCCTCTACTGGGGGTTACTCAAAGGGTATCCTTACTCGGTTGGGAATAGGGAAAATTCTGATGATTTCTGCGGGGAACCAAGAATGAGAATCTTCGATCTGCAGGGGAATAAAATTCTGACAAATTCATGCTGAGGAGTAATAAAGTCTCTAGCAACTTCACTGGGGAATCAAGAATGAGAATCTTCATTCTGTTAGGGAGTAAAAACTCAGTGGGGAAGAAGGCTTACTGCTGGAGAGTAAGTTCAGGACTCTGGGGAAAAAGCTTATTCCTGTTTGGAAAAAAGTTCAGGAGTTTAGGTTGTATGCCACTCTACTGGGGAATTATCCTAGGTTGGGTATAAAAGTTAACTGTTATCTGGTTGACTTCCAGATTTTAAGACAACTTTCTGGGGAAATTGGGGAAAAATGGAATGGTTACCACTGGAGATTGATAGTTGGAAATCTTGACTCGACTGGGGAAGAAGGTTTCATCTCTGTTGAGGGTCTGTAGTTCAAAGTTTTGGCTCCACTGGGGATTGGGAGTTTGAAAACTTAACTCTTATTGGAATTAGGGGTTTGAAATTATAACTCTGTTGGGGATATGTATTTCAAGGTTTTAGCTCCGCTGGGGATCTAGATGATGTACTGCAGGGGATTTCTCTTGGAATAGCCTAAAGACGTTTCCCTATCCTTTTAACCTGTCAGTAATTATTCTTTCCCATTTCGTTTATTTGTAAACATGTGATTATATTCAAATGCATATGCTCATTAATAAATCATTGGATGTTTTTCAAATAAAACACAAGTGTTAAAAGGAAAAGACAAATAGTTTTCTGCATTTTGAAGTATCTTTGTATTAACTTTGTGTAAGTATTTTGTACAAAGGAGACAGACATCCTAGTAAGAGAATGTTGTCATAAAAATGAGAAAAATTTATACAAAGAAAGATGGCTATGTGTAAAAATTCCATGGGGGTCCCATTCTGTTATAGCCTTCGTAACTCTGAATATCTTGTCCACTCATTGCTTCGTCCGAAGATGATTGAGTTGATTAGAAGCCCGGAGCTTGTCTGTGAAGAGATTTTCCTTAAAGTGATCCGACGAGACATAGTTATAAGCTTTAATTCCCTAACTTTTGCCTGGACCGCCCTTTCGGGTTTTCGATCCACCGGGAAACCCTTTTTTGCCCAAGTCGCCCTTTCGGGTTTTTAACTTGCCGGGTGTACAGATTTTTTTATTGATCCCTAACTTTTGCCTGAATCGCCCTTTTGGGTTTTCGATTCACCGGGATGCCCTTTTTTGCCTAGGTGTGTCAACCTAGCGGGTCATTTATGCGTAGTATCTTTTGACTATGTCTGCATTCGCAGGGTGCGGCAGGTCGTCGCCATCCATGGTGGTTAAGATCATTGCCCCACCAGAGAAGATGTTTTTTATCACAAATGGTCCTTCGTAGGTAGGAGTCTATTTTCCCCTAGGATCACTTTGCGGCAAGATGATCTGCTTGATTACGAGATCCCCGACTTGATATACCTGGCGCCTGACTTTCTTGTTAAAAGCCTTGATCATCCGTTTTTGATACGTCTGACCGTGGCAAACAGTAGTAAGTCGCTTCTTGTCAATTAAGTTCAATTGATCAAGTCGGGTCTGAATCCAATTGTCTTCACTCAAACCAGCATCCTTCATGATTCTCAAGGAGGGAATCTGAACCTCGATAGGTAAAACAACTTCCATGCCATATACCAAGGAATAGGGTGTTGCCCCAGTTGATGTGTGTGCCGTGGTACGGTACCCGTGAAGAGCAAACAGTAATATTTCATGCCAGTCTTTGTAAGTGACTGTCATCTTTTGTATGATCTTCTTGATATTTTTGTTCGTAGCTTCGACAACACCGTTCATCTTTGGCCAATAGGGAGATGAATTGTGATGTTGAATCTAGAACTGCTCGCACAAGGCGGTATTCATAGTGTTGTTAAGGTTTGTACCGTTGTTAGTGATGATCCTTTCGGGGATGCCGTACCGGTAAATGAGATTCTACTTGATGAAGCGGGCAACAACATTCTTAGTAACGGACGCGAAGAAAGCTGCTTCGACCCACTTGGTAAAGTAATCAATGGCCACCAGAATGAAACGGTGTCCATTGGATGCTGTAGGCTTAATCTCCCCAATCATGCCGATTACCCACATAGCGAACGACCAAGGAGCTGTTAAGACATTGAGAGGAACTGGAGGTATATGTACCTTGTCCACATAGATTTGACATTTGTGACAAGTCCTGGAATGTTGATAGCAGTCAGCTTCTATGATAGACCAATAATAGCCTTCCCGTAGGATCTTCTTAGCCATCGTATGCCCGCTAGAGTGAGTGCCAAAGGTACCATTGTGCAGTTCAGCCATGATCTGCTCAGCTTCAACCTTGTCCACACAATGGAGCAGAATGCAATCATGATTGCGCTTGTACAGGATACCATTGCTCAGGAAGAACTTGGCTGAGAATCTCCTTAAGAACTTTTTGTCGTTGATTGAAGATCCTTCAGGATACTCTTGAGCCTCGAGATACCTTTTGAATTCGTGAAACCAAGGTCGGTCCACTACTTCTTCGGTATTAATCTTGTGACAATGTGAAGGTTCGTCCATCCGTTCAATGGTGATTTGGGGAGCCTCCTTATCCCAGTTAAGTTTAAACATGGATGACATTGTAGCTAGAGCATCTGCTAGCTGATTTTCTTCTCGCGGGAAGTGCTCGAAGGTAATCTGCTCGAAATGTGGTAACAATGTCAGGACATGTTCTTTGTAAAGGATGAGGTTTGGATGCTTCGTATCCCAATCTCCTTTGATCTGAATGATGACCAAAGCTGAGTTCCCAAACACAATCAAATATTTGATTCCCAAGTCTATGGCGTCCTTGAGTCCAAAGATGCAAGCTTCATACTCAGCCATGTTGTTGGTACAACTGAAGCAAAGTCTCGCAGTGAAAGGTGTATGGCAACCTTCTGGAGAGATAAGTACCGCGCCGATACCGTTGCCAAGTGCATTAGAGGCACCATCAAAGTACAGGGTCCATCGGGATCCTTGTTCAGGTCCGTCATATGGTCTGAAGTCTTCAATGTTGTCCAATGTCATGATATCTTCGTCGGGGAAGTCAAACTTCATGGATTGGTAATCTTCGACAGCTTGATGAGCCAGATGGTCAGCTAGTACACTCTCCTTTATAGCTTTTTGGGTCGTGTACTGTATGTCGTATTCCGTTAGGATCATCTGCCATCTAGCTATTCTTCCAGATAAAGCAGGCTTCTCAAAGATGTACTTGATCAGATCCATCTTAGATATCAGCAAAGTGGTATGAGTCAACATATACTGCCTTAGCCGGCGAGCAACCCATACCAAAGTGCAACAAGTTTTCTCGAGCAGTGAGTATCGGGTCTCACAGTCGGTAAACTTTTTGCTAAGGTAATAAATGGCATGCTCTTTTCGGCCAGACTCGTCATGTTGGCCCAGTACGTACCCCATTGAATTCTCTAGGACGGTCAGATACATGATTAGCGGTCTTCCTTCGACGGGCGGCATCAAGATAGGAGGCTCTAACAAATACTCCTTGATTTTATCGAAATCAAATTGACAGTCATCATTCCATTTAACTACCCGATCTTTCTTCAACAACTTGAAGATTGGTTCATAGGTAGATGTTAGGTGAGAAATGAACCTTGCAATGTAGTTTAGGCGTCCCAAGAAACCTCTAACCTCCTTCTCAGCGCGAGGAGCAGGCATTTCTTGTATAGCTTTGACTTTGGCAGGATCAACCTCGATGCCTTTGTTGCTGACAATGAAACCTAAGAGTTTACCGGATCGGACTCCGAATGTACACTTGTTTGGATTCAGTCTGAGCTTGTACTCCTTCAACCTGACAAACAGCTTTTGCAAGTGATCAATGTGTTCTTCTTCAGTTTGTGATCGGGCTATCATGTCATCTACGTAGACCTCTATCTCATGATGTATCATATCATGAAACAAAGCTACCATGGCGCGTTGATAGGTTACCCTGACATTCTTCAGTCTGAATGGCATCACTTTGTAGCAGAACATACCCCACTGTGTAACAAAAGTAGTTTTCTCCATGTCCTCAGGGGCCATTTTGATCTGGTTATAGCCTGAGAATCTGTCCATGAAAGAAAATACTTTGTGTCGAGCTGTGTTGTCAACCAAGATATCAATGTGCGGAAGTGGAAAGTCATCTTTAGGGCTGACCCTGTTTAAGTCTCTATAATCCACACATATTCTCACTTTGCCGTCCTTCTTAGGCACGGGCACAATGTTAGCAACCCATTGTGGATAGGAAGTAACAGCAAGAAATCCAGCATTGAACTGCTTCATAACTTCTGCTTTAATCTTTTCTGACATGTCGGGCCTCATACGGCGGACCTTTTACTTAACTGGTGGACAATCTTCTCTTGTGGGTAGACGGTGTACCACAATGTCTGTATCGAGTCCCGGTATGTCTTTGTATGACCAGGCGAAGATCTCAACATATTCATTCAACAACTGAATTAAGCGTTCCTTGACACTCGGCTCTAGGTTGGCACCCACTCTGATTTCTTTTCTGTCTTCCTCAGTACCCAAGTTGATTGTCTCTAACAGCTCCTCATGAGGTAGAATAGCCCTTTCTTCCCGTTGTAGCAGCCTAGCCAATTCTCCCGGCACCTCACAATCTTCCTCATCTTCGTATTCGGCATGGTAAACCAGATCTTTAGAGTCACTGAAGGTCATAGCAGAATTGTTACCCATGGAATCCAGAATGGAAGGGTACCTGCATTTGTGAGTGTGGTGTGTGTAAGGGATATCCACCTTTAAACAAATAAAATGTAAAAAGAAAGACAATGAACACAAAAGTTTATATGTGAAAACGTCCATGATTCATTAAAATGGTATATGAAGATGAAAAAATCAAACCCTTACAAATGGACCTATGTGCCTCGGGTAAGGCACAAGGTTAAAAGTGTACGAATTGTTTGAGAATTATTACAAACCAACAGAAATGTTTGAAAGATAAATTACTGCGGTATGAAAGTAACCGGAACAAAGTCTTTTGCTTCCCAGTTGCACAGTCCTCCGTCCATAGTAGGGAAAATCCAGCCTTCAAAGTTACCCTCTTCTTCACTATCCTCCAAAGCATTGACTCCATGATGGGTGATCTTCACTGGCGGCCCTCCAGCACGGGAGCGACGCACAGCCTTTTGACTAGAAGAAGTGAACCCCAAGCCGAATTTATCTGATTTAAAAGGAAAGTCTGGAAGTTGCCCCCAGATTGTGCTTCCTCCTTCTTCAATCACAACCTTTGCATCTTTGAGAGACGACATCCGAGGTGGAGGTCTGGTAATCATGGGTACAGAAGACACCGTCTTGGTTGCCGTAATCTCATGAGCTACCTCTTCAAAATGCTGAAAAGGGGTTTCGATGAATTCGCCATCCAATTCTATATAGCGGAAAGAATTTAGATGGCTTATCATGTATTCCTCTTCGCCATGAACAATTATAATTTTCCCCTGGACAGGGTGCTTGAGCATTTGATGCAGAGTAGAAGTGACAGCTCCCGCATTGTAAATCCAGGGTCTTCCCAACAAGCAAGAATAGGAAGGACGGATGTCCATCACGTAGAATGTGGAGTTGATGGTTTCAGTTCCCACTTTAATCGGGATGTCCACCTCCCCGTGGACCATCCTTTTAGAACCATCAAAGGCTCTGACGATTATGTTGTTGGGTTTCAGGGTTAAGCCTTCACAATCCAGTCTATCCAAGGCTTTCTTTGGCAAGACGTTCAGCGATGAACCCGTGTCTACCAGTACGTGTGCTAGGGTAGTCCCTCTATATTCCACTGAGACATGCGAGATGTCATTATGTTTTCTCCCTTTAGATATTAAATCGGCATCGGAGAATCCTAGACCATTGTCAGCTGTTAAGCTAGCTACACATTCCTGGAACTGATCCATGGAGGTTTCCTGTGGCACATGGGCCGTCTTCAAGAATCTTATCAAAGCTTTAGCATGAGCCTCTGAACAAAGTAGCAGCGCCATCATAGAGATTTGAGGGGGTTTGCCCCAGTTGTTCCACAACATCATAATCGCTTTTCTTGATTATTTTCAAAATCTCTTCCATTTCTTTTTGAGAGGTTTCAGGGATGACCAATGGCTGAGCCCTCGTCCTGACAGGCTCTTCTTGGATCCTTTTCCCTTTATCATCAACAACAGCAGAGGGGACAACCACAAGAGTTACAACTTCTTCAATAATCAGAGTTCTCGCAGATATATTTACTGGTACAGGGGTAACCTTAGGAGCAGCTGAGGGTCCAAAGATTTCCTTTGGAGGGGCAATCTCTGGAGAGAAAATTCTTCCACTGCGGGTGATTTTGCTCGTTCCAGAAATGTTTCCAATTTCGGAAGTCTCTTCATCAGAACTCTCTTCAGTTGATTCAATTTGTTTAATACCGTGGTAGTAGATTTCTCCACCATAGTTCCACGATATTGATTCGTCGGACTTGTACGGGACGGGCCCGAGCATGGTTATCTTCAAAGGTGCAGTCTTTGGAGCGGATGTAATCTTAACAGGTCTTTTGGAGACCTTGGGAAGATTGGCGGATATGGTTATTATTGAAACATCATTAACAGGATTCGGTGTAACAGGAGTCTTTTCAAAAAGTATTTCTTGGTTATCCATTAGGCGTTGGATGCCTAACTTCAATAATGGACAGTCGGTTGGTAAGGATGAACAAAGGCAACAATCTTCTTCACAACCTGGGAAAATCCCAGCCTTCAGTAAATTCAACTTGATTATCGGTAGCAGAGTCATCAAATCATCAACAGTAGCAACAAACAGATCCTCTTCAACAGCATGGGCATTGTGGCCATGCTTTGGCATTGGGGAAGAGATTACATTCGGCTTTTTAGAGGCGTCGAATTCAACTTCTTTAGCGTCTATCAAATCCTGAATCTTATTCTTGAGGGCCCAACAATGGTTGGTGTCGTGCCTCGAGCTGTCTGAATGATAAGCACACTTGGCGTTCGAATGGTAGTAAGGAGAAGTTGTATTCGGATTCTTCGGGTCCTCTTTCAGACTGGCAAGGTTTAACTTCAAGAGATGGGGTAGAACCTGAGCAGGAGTCATGTTTATCTGGGTGAATTTTCGTACAGGCCTTTCCACCCTTGCTTGGTTGGTTCTTGGTTGATTGTTTCTGGGCTGATCAACTGCAGACTTCTGAATCATTACGGCCCCCACCGCCGGCCGGCGCTTAACTCTTCCTTGACCTCTTTGGGAGTGGACAACTGATAATTCCTTCTTTGCTGGAAAAGTCTTTTTGATGGCAGCGGAAGCAGATGCATCGTTTTGAATTTTTTCGCTTTTTATGCCGGCTTCAACTCTCTCACCAGTTAGAATCAACTCAGTTAAACCCGCAGATGAACTTCCAATCAGGTGATTAAAGAAAGGACCTGACAGAGTCCCCAAGAACATGTCCACAAGCTCTCTTTCAGATAAAGGTGGTTGCACCCTTCCCGCCAAGTCTCTCCATTTCTGGGCATACTCTTTTAAACCTTCATTTGAGACCATGCCCATACTCTGTAATTGAGTACGGGTTGGTGTTAAGTCTGTATTGTATTGATACTGCTTATAGAAAGCGGCTGCCAAATCCTCCCAATTATGCACATCAGACCTCTCCAACTGGTAAAACCAATCCAGCCGCGTTCCCGAAAGACTGTCCTGGAAAAAGTGGACCCACAGGTCCTTGTCAGAAGAATGTGGTTGGATTTTCCTAACATAAGATCGTAGGTGCATCTTGGGACAAGATAAACCATCATACTTAGCAAACATATGTACTTTGAATTTAGGAGGGATTACAATTCCAGAAACCAGCCCAGACACTCTCTGTATCTCCATAGCTGCCAGACGTTCTTCCAAGTTTTTGTATTTGTCATCTGCAGGAGGGTACTGCTGTTCAGAATAGTCTTCATCCTCCTCCTCTTATTCTTCCTCAGAATCAGATGGCACTGCAGTTTCTTTTCCCTTTCTTACCCCTTCATCAGATGTTGAGGGGAAATCCAAGACCCTTCTGGCTTGACCTTTGAATCTTCTGCCCAAGGTAGCCACACCAACTCTCTTCTTTTTCTTTTTCTCTTTTTCCTTCTCCAGCAAGGTCTTGAGTTCCTCCTGCCCCTTAGCCAAGGTCAGAAGTAGCTGTTGAAACTGTGAATTCTGCGCTTGCAAATCTTTGACCGTTTGTTCAATATCCATCTTGCTGAAATAAACAGCAGAGAGATGAGGAAACTTGGTGTGAAGACCTGTTTATGCATATGATGAATGATATGTATTCATGTAATGCATTCAAGGATTCAGAAATTCAAATTTGTTTTAAACAAAAAAGAAACACACGTCATATTAATAAGATAGAATTTGTTAGTACATCAATGCCCCATGGGCAAAATAATACAAAATTCTAAGGTAAAAAGACATTGCGCATCCTCTTTGGTGCAATGTAGGTGTTGAGAGTCTGTTCTTCTTGAAGTTGACGAGTAAGTTCCAAAACCTTCTTCTCACTTGCGTAGAATTGGGCTTCGAAAGTATCGCGCTCTCCCTTGAGCTGTATCCAACTCCTTTGCAGATCTTCAAGTGATGTTGGCATGTCAGGATGTAGGAGGGTGTATGGAACCTCTCCTTCCATGACATGCTCTATAATCACAGGGAGAATGGAGGGGTAAGGCATCATAAGACTTTGGGCGCGGGTTCGTACCCACTTGAGGTAAGTCTCAAGGGGGATGGAATTCTTGTGTCCCAAGGTCTTACTGTCTACCTTGTTGGGCATCCTCCAAGCTCGGATGAATCTTTGTCGAAGTCCTTGATCGTCGTTGTCGAAGTCAAAAACCAAGTCTGGAATTAACATGTCATGTGGGCCATCCCTTCGGGCATACCCAAACTGTCTCAGAGCCAAGAAAGGGTTGTAGGTAATGCCTCCCCTAATGCCAAGTAGAGGGACATTAGGAAATTCTCCACAACGGTCAATGATGATGACATCCTCTTTTGATCGAGAACACCAGTGGATATCTGAATGTGTAAGGGTCATCAACCGTTGTGACCACCTCAAACCTTGCTCATTCTTCAAAACTGATTGGGGAAGATGAGAAATAAACCATCTTTCCAGTAGAGGAGTGTAACACATGAGAACACCTCTTTTCCTCATTGTACGAGTGCGGAAAGGGTGGAGGATATCCCCAAGCAATGTAGGCACCGGGTTGCGAGCCATGAAGATTTTGACAGCACTCACATCTATGAGTTGATCAGGGTTAGGGAACAAGACCATCCCATAGATGAGAAGAGCTACTATCTGCTCAAAAGCTTGTAAGTCCAATGAACTCCAGCAGCTTTGGGCCTTCTCAAACAGATACTTTTCCAAGAAACCCTTGACACCACTTCTAGTTTCCCAATGGCCCATGATATCAGATGGTTGCAAGTGTAGGGCTTGAGCAACATATTCAGGCTTTGGATCTCTTTCCGTACCATTGAACGGTAGTTGATGGAGAATAGGAATCCTCAAGAGTTGAGAAAATTCTTCCAAAGTAGGCACAAGTTAGTAGTCAGGAAATGTGAAGAAGTGGTGTAGGGGGTCAAAGAACTGGAAGATAACTTTCACCATATCTTCCTCAGTGTTGGTGTTGACTAAGTTGAGAAGACGACCATGCCTCTCGGTGAATGAAGAATTCTCAGGAATCCTTGAAGCTAGCTCCTTTAGTTGTGGAGGAATTCTTACAAGGTTGACTTATAGTTTTCCTGCGAAGTGAATCCATTACCTATAAAACAGGAACAAAGATGAAAATCCAAATCCTTGAAATGGTTAGTGGATGCATATGATGCTTCATGATGTCCATGATGTTATGCACAAGTATACATGTACAAACAAATCACATAAGTTCCTAGTTTAGGCTTGCATAAGGTTTCATAGGTAAGTACCCTCTTGAAGTTTAGTTGGCTCAACCTGTCCTAAAAATAGTAACCGGGTTCTAAGGAGCTCAATATCACTGGATTATTCTCTGTGTTCATTGTTTCAGTTTAGCCACTTTACTGGCGACCAAAATATTCCAAGAAAACAAACCTCAATGAGTGTAGTATCGAGTATCTACCAACTTCGGACTGCACTAAAGCCGGTCATCTCACTACATCCTAAAATGCCAAGATGGTCAAGTAAAGGTTCTAAAAGTCCATTAGTTCTTCATGACATTACTCAGCGGCCCCGTATTCTCTTTGATTGACTCAAAGGCTACCGGTACCCATAAATATGTCGCACTAATATAGCTATTGCTTAGACCATGTCGGTATACCCCGCACAGTTTCCACAACGTATTGCTATTTACCTATGAATGTCTCCCAAATCCGGGTAGAGGATTCAAACCCAAACAATAGAGCCAAAGTGTAAAGCATACAAGTCAAACAAGATAAGCATGTAAAGGTGATCTAAACCCTAAGGTAACCCCACTTATATAATTTTCCCCAGCAGAGTCGCCAGTTCTGTGATGCGGTGAGAGAACTGACTTGAGGTTTTGCGTTTGTGTTTGCAAATATTGCGGTTTAGCAAGAGTCGCCACCGAATTTTATTTTATCCAAAAGGAAAGGTAAAAAAAGCACAGGAAAGACCTTTGAGATTGTTTTTGGGTTCGGGGGGTAGATTATGAAAAGGGAAGGTGCTAGCACCCTTTTCATCCATGGTTTTCCATGGGCTCTTAGTTACTTGTTTTAGATCACTTGCTTTTGCTTTTCAATTGTTTGAAATGGTGTTTTGTGTGGTTTTGAATGTATTTTGAAAAGAGGTATTCGTTTATGCAATCTTTGTAATGATTCTTGTTTGTAAGAATGTATACAAAGATATTTGTCTTTTGAAAAATGTTTCAATGTTTGAAACTTATTTGGAAATTGTTTTGAAATTGTTTTGTGTGTTTGTTTGAAAATAGCAAGGATTATTTTGAAAGAGATCAAGTAACTAGGAGTTATCTACCCTACTCAAAAGTCTTTCCTACACATTTTTTTATTCCTTTGACATTGTTGTTTTACCATTGCATTTGGTAAACAATCCTATCTTTGGATGTTAAACGGGACGGGCGTGGGTCATCATATGATCATGATAGCAATGGTGCCAAGTATCTTAGCAAGTTTGAGGGACTAAGATAATTTGTTTTAGGCAACTTGTCTAGCGTCATCGAGGGACTATGATCTTTTGTTTTGTTTTGTTTTGCCAAGATACCTAGCATGCATACCATGGCCATTTTAAGGCAACAAAGTGGATGAAACCCTAGGGGTGTTTGTGTGAGATGTGTTGTCATTTTTCATGCATTTTTGTCTTGAATTAAGTCATGCTATTTGTTTGATTTTTGGTCTTTGCATACAAAACCCTAGTTTACTATCATGGTATATGAAAGCAATAAAATGCGTAAAATAAATCTAGACTATTACAATAAATATTATGGGGAGGGGGATACAAGTTTTGAATAGTGAGATATTGCACAAAAATAAAACCCTAAAACTATTACAACCATATTGAATTCTTGTACAAATAGATAAATAAACAATTATTTAAATATGCAATTAAATGTATGTATGCAAAATGTTTTTTGTATTAATTTTATGTATGTAAAAAATAAATTTATTTATGTCTTGAAAATAAGAAAAAAAATAAAATGATTATTTTTGAAAGGGTGAAAACCCTAATTTTGTTTAAAAGAAATATATGCTATATTATTTATTTATTTCATTTATGTACAAGAAAAAGTAATAATAATATATACAATATATTAAAAAAATTGAAATATGTATGAAAATATGATTTTAAGTGTATAAATAATAAAAATAAAAATGTATGGTATTTTTATATTATTTGCAAGTTTATTTAAGAAAATAAATTATATTAACCTAATAAACTATTTTTATGCCAATAAATAAATAAATAAAATAAAATGAAATGCAAAAATTAAGAAAATATTTTTTGGGATTTTTCAATGTTTAGAAAAATAAATAAAGTCAGAAAATATAAAAGAAATGAAAAAATATGCAAAATAAAGAAAATGGGCCAAGGGGGTTGTTGTACCCCAAAATTTGCCCTTCCATATTCTTCAAAGTTTTGACAAGCATCACCTCAAATGGTTCAAAGTCTACTCAAGGGCTACACAGTCAAGCATCCTCCTAAGCCTGTCAAATTAGGGTTTTGGTTCCTGCAAGGAAGTTGAGGTTTTCAAGGGCTCAATCAAGTTCAATATGCTCATATACTTTGTCAAGCATCCACATGTCAAGTTTCAAGGCTCACAAGGTCAAGTTGCACAGTCAAAAACCCTAATTGCTCCACAGTCAACTACAGGGGCAAAATGATCATTTGGCAGTCAAAAGTCAAAATTTTTGGTCAACATCTTATTTTGAAGCCACAATCATCATTTGATCAAGTCTTGATCATGATTTCACAAGCATGGCTCAAAAATCATCAAGATGCAAAAGTTTCTATTTTTGGACAGTTGAAAAGTCAACTGTAACTTGACCAAGGCATAACTTTTTCATGGTTTATCAGAAAAATTCCATCCAATGCTCATCTTGAAGGGGAGGACATTTCCTACAACTCATCTTCACATTCCAAGTCCAAGAAATGCTCTCACAAAAAGTTATCAATTTCAACATTATAGGTTATTTTCAAAAGTCAACAAAAAGGCACTTTAAGTCAAAGACCATAACTTGAGATTGGTAAATCAAAATGACATGGGACCAAAGACATTGGTTAGAGGACTTCAAGACCTTTCCAAAATGTCCAAGAACATGTTCATAGCTTCAAAATTGAGCAAGATATGCATTGGAGAAGTTGGGAAATTTTTGTGAAATGGCCAAAGTCAACTATCCTTGAAACTTCATTGTTGACAAAAGGGCCCCACTTTTTCCACTTGATTCAGCTTGGCCATGCCTCCCACGTGTCCCACAATTTATTTCAAGATTAGAAATTGATTTTTCTATTTTTATTTAATTTTATTTGATTTAATTCATTTTAAATCTTTAAAATTCAAATAAAAAATCAAGAAAATTAATTAAGGGATATATTTTGTGTTGAATAGCTTTGATACACCTTGAAACACCTTCCAAATTCGTGCAAGGCCTATTCCAAGCATAAAAATTCAAATTTTGACAAGAATGGTAAGTTGCTTTAATGGAGGTTATGGCAAAATCTCAAACATAAGTGCAAAGGTTAAAGGTGCATTATATTGTTTGATTCTCATTCAAGGATACATATGCAAGCCTTGGCAATACCATTCACGACCTAGAAACACTCCATACAGCAAAAAGCAATCTCAAATTTTCAAGGAAAAAGTGACAAACTGAAAACCTATTTGCAGCATCATTCAATCCTACCTTTTGATCCAAATACGTTCCTTACATCCCCAGGAACAATTTGCAATCATTAACAAGTCAAAAACCTCAAGGAATCACTCATCACGCCCCCACGGTTTGTTCAAATTTTTGAGAAACTGAATTCCATTTTTATGCCTCCTTAATTCATTTTGAACATTGTTATGCATTGCTGACACCATTACAAAACTTTCTATATGTTTTAATTTGATTATAAAGCTGTAAAACGCAAAGTGCCATGGTCGATTTCTAGGTTTATCAGAGCTTTGAAATTGGGGTTTTCCCCATAGTGCAAAATTGAAACTCCAAACCTATATGGTCAAAATCAGCGTGACAAGACGAACAGGATGGACACCTCGCGCCTAATTTATATTTCATGAGCGTCTAATCGCTATTTTTTACAGGCTTGCGTTTTGTGGGGGTTTAAAACCCCCGCTATGTGTTTTTATGTTTTGCAGGAATGGAGAAGATGAAGGACGTGCCTCCATGTGATTGGTGCATTCAAACATGGCGCGCCTTTTTGCGTTTTTTCCAGAATATGCTTTTGTTTTGAATATAATATTTGGTTTCTATTTTACTAACACACGCGCATAAGTGGTTCAGTGGCTAGAAACGTGGTTTGTATTCACTGGGACCTGGGTTCGATTCCCAGGTCCCCCATAATTTTCATATTATTTTCTTTAAGGCGTTCTTGTGCAGATCCTCAAATAACTTCCATCATACACCTCCTCCAAGCGCATGCCAAGTGTCCACAGATGCAAATCCAAGGGCCCAGAAAGCAAGAACACCATGTGCCTGGTCAACAACATTCCACTCAATTCCCATAGTCAAACGAGTTGGCTTCTTAATGGGCCTCAAATCTCAATCCAATAACCCTCAAATCTCAATCCAACACCCTCAAATTCCAGCCACACCCCCTTTGGTTTTAATCTTCCTCTTTTTATTCTTGCCTTTTTTTTTTCATTTTTATTTGCCTTATTTTCTTATTAACAATTAATTAACCAACTAATATTTTCATTAAAAAAAAATAGAACTAACATCATTATTATTATTATTATTATTATTTTATTTTGTAAATAAGTATTAAATAAATTAGTTTTAATTAGGCCATTTTAACTTTTTTTTAAATAACTAAAATAATTTAGAATTAGGTTAACTTAGATTTTTAATTCTTTTATTTTATTTCATAAAAAACATAAAAACACAAAAATATTTTCATTTAATAAATTAATTAATTAGATTAGGTTTATTTAATTAATTTCATTTAATTACAAAAAGACAAAAAAAATCAATTTCTTTTCTAAAAAGGGTCAACACCCTTAAGACATTCCTGATTCTTTCTTTCGCGCGCGTTTTAGTTTTAATTCCTTATTTTTGGTTATTATGTAACTGCCTCCGGATGTAATACTAATTAGGATTTTACTGCTTTATTTCTCGCACTTATTTACCAAAAACGGGTCTTTTGTATTTTTGGCGATGTATAGACCCGCGCCTTGTAATAGCGTAGGATTTATGTTTCCGTAATTTACTTTCTGCACCCCTTAACTGTTAAATGCATGCAAGAATGTATGGTAAATAAAAACAACTCGTAGCTCACTAATTACAAAGACAAACATAACATGAAAACAACACACAATACACACACCACTTCTAGGGTACGCCTCACTCGTTGCCTTCGAAACGTGGTCGTCAAGTATAGGATGTTTTAGCGGTCGCTCTTATGTCCAAGATCCAGTTGCCTCGAAACAGTTTCCTCGAAACGGTTGCCTCGTATTAAAAAGGATCTAGGACATTAGGGTTACTTCTAAGGTGTCCTAATTGTTGCTTCGGTGACCACACTGTCCCGATAATCGAATTGACCCGAACAACTCCAACGATGGTGCTACCTACCTCTCAATGGTGGGATAGCACTATCTAAAGGACTCTTACACAACTTAATTCCTTAGGGTAGGTAGATGACTCATGGGTACTTGCTCTTTTCAAAAATAAACAAACAAAAATCTTTTCACACTGACACTTTCAAAAGCTTTCAAAACAAATTTTTCAAACACTCTTGAGGACAGATACAAGAGTTATTCAGAAATCTTTTAAAGAAACTTTTTCAAACCCACTCACATTTGAAAAGCAAACAAATCATTTTGAAAACATAAGAGCAAGTACCTAAGAGCCCATGGATAACCATGGATAGAAAGGGTGCTAACACCTTCCCTTTCTATAAATCTACCTCCCGAACCGAGAAACATTCTCATAAGGAATTTTGCCACGCTTTTGTCCTTTCCATGTTGGAGAACATAAAAGACGGTGGTGACTCTTGCTTCCGCGACATTTCGCAAAACCAGCTTAAAAACAGTCAGTTCTATTTCCACCGATCACAGGGGTGCAGAAAGTAAACAGGGGGTGTGAAAAGAAGAAACAACAAGCCCAAGCCCACTTCACTTCATCCTTGACCTCCAGACCAAAAAAACATGCGCTATGTACAAATCCTGTTCTTGCTCATGCTTGCATAAAATCAAAAACTTATAACATGAAAAATGTAGCTTATGATCACACGACTCCAATGATATAAAGAACTTGACCTAACTCTCAAATATCAGAGAGAATTTTAATGGTCCTAATTTCTGACCTAGTTTTTTCAGCATGTTCAACATCCAAATTCTCCTAGCTCAGTTAATATAAATACAAACTATGCATATGTACAACTCAAGCAACTTAAGGACTACATTTTTGCTTCACAAACCTAAGCCTAAGGATGTCTAAATAGAGAGATAGAAACTTGACAAATACCTTTTTCAGTTGAGTTTGGATATGGCAATGTAGCAACTTTGAGTGAGGCCTGAAGGTCGTGTAAGCTTGCTTGAAGTTCCCTCAACCTTTCCCAATGCTCAGCTTGCTTTGTAGATGCCTGAATCTTCCTATAAAAGTCAACCTGCAAAGCTTCAAAATGAAAATGGTGAAGTGTGAAAATGAGCTCACAGTTGCTGGACAGGGGCCTGGATAGTTCAAGTGTGTTGTAGGGAATGTGTTTGAAGGGTTGAAAGAGGAAATGCACGAGCCAATTTCAAAATGGCTTGAGTTCTGCAGATGATGCCCTGTTTGGGCAGGAACTTGGTGTTTTTGTGTTTTAGGGTGTTTGAGAGGTTATGCAATCGTGTATTTTGCTTGAGACAATGTTCTGAGATTGTGTGAAATGATGCTTAGGCTTGCTCTTATCAGATATCCAAGTTATATTGCCTTTTGCAAGTTTTCTTGTTTTTGAAGAAAGGGTGAAGTGACAAAGGCAAAGGCTTGTACAGGCTAGCTCAAGGTCTGCATAGGGTTGGTGAACTTTTTCTGATGTTTATGGATCTTGTTTGCAACAAGAGATCAGGTCCATGGCTCAAGATAAACAAAATTGCAAAAGCATGCTTTATCAAAGTAGCATTGTAACCTTTATGCCATTTTTGGAATAAATCAATGTACAATGCTCCATAGCTCAGAACAAACCCATTGTCCAATGTGTTTGCATTCAATTTTGGAGTGCAGAAGGAATTAGAACCTGTAAACCAAGTACAAGCATGCTTAGGACATATTTGCAACTTGAACCATTGTGAAAAATGCCTTGGACAAAAGTGATAATTTTCCATTTTCAATTCTTCGATTCTCCCTAACCATAAATGATCTTTGAGAGTTCTTGGAAATTTTGGAAAGCTTGTAACATGATCTAAAATCCATCTTTGAAATGAACTTTTAGATTCCTCTTGGAACTAGGTGAAAAATTGCCATGAAGTTAGGTCAAAAATCTGCCTAAACTAGGGCAAAATTTCACTAAGTTAAAAAGTTTTTGGACCCTTATTCACAAAATCATAACTTGAGATCCAAGCATCTTTTGGGAAAACTTTATGATTAAAAGTTGTATATTTTGTGGAGGACTAGAACTTTCATGTTGGAAGTTTTGTTTGAATCCAATTGCATCATGGTGAAAAAGTTGGGAAAAAATAAGAAATTTTCATAACTTAGAAAAATTCTAAGTTATGAAAATTTTCAAACTTAAACCCTAATTTCCAAATTTAAGTTTCTTGGTGAACAAGTTTCATGTTTTGACACATATTTATGAAATATGACCCTTGACACTTGATTTTGACCAAAAAGTCAAAGTTTGACTTTTCAATGTGCAGTTGATTTTTGATCAGTTGACTGGAAAATTCATCTGTCAATCCAATGCATTTGAGATCTTTTGAACCTTGTGATTAGGTCAAGATGGTGCCATTGAGTCCTTGAAATCATGCTTGAACCCAATTTGCCATTGGCTAGGTAAAAAATCAGAAATTGCCTTTCTCCAGTTAAAACCCTAATTTTGACCATTTTGCCCTTTTGATGATCTGATCAAATTTCTTGAGGAGTTGTGGTCCAAACTTGATCAAATGGTTCATAGGAGTCTATAATGTTGAGGTGGATAAAAAATTATGAGGTTTGACTGTAAATTGGCCATGGTTGACTTTTTCCCCAATATAGCTGATTTTTAGGTCAACTATCCAATTGACTGGGCAAAAATGTGATTCAAGGATTGAAACTTGGTATGGGAAATCTTATAGGTCCAACATGAAGTATGAAAGCCACATGAGGCATTGAAAGTCCAAAAATCCTTGTACAAACTCAAACCCTAATTTCAGGTCATCAGTGCAAGATGAGGTCTTGAGCGGAGCAAACCCTAATCTGGTCTTGAGTCCAAGAAGTCTTGTGAGGAGAATCTTGATAAAATGAGAGGGTAAATTTTGGGGTACAACACATTCTTTTAAGGGTTCTCAAAATGCTCAAGAATCTCAAGGGTTGACCAATCAAACCTCCTCCTAAACAAAGGGTCCACAACTAGGATTTCATCTTGCACAAGGAAGAATGGGTTTCAAAGGTCTCAAATGGTTTTCATGGTTCATCATAGGTCTTCAACAGTTCTCATGTCAAGTTTCAAGTCTTGCATCACACGTTTGCTCAGTCAATGGCTCAGATGATTGAAAATCAACTATATTGGGTAAAAAGTCAACTATGGTCAACATACAGTAAAACTTCAAGATTTTTGGTCAAAATCAACATTTTGAAGTGATATTCATCATTATATCAAGGGTTGATCATGATTCCTCAAGGAAATCCCTCAAATCATCAAAAGTCAAAAGTTGCCAAATTAGGGTTTCCTTAGGAGAAGTCAACTGAACTTTGACCAAACATAACTTTCACACGCGTCATCAAATTTTCCCCAACCAAAGCCCATTTTGAATGAAATTAAATTCTATACAACTTTTTTTATGTCTGCTCAAGTCCAAAAAGTGTTTCATTTGAAAGATTTGAGCCCATATATTATATGTCATTTCAAAAGTCAACAAAAAAACACTTTTTGTCAAGGAAACTTACATCAAGATAAAGTACCCAAATGCAAAAATGATAAAAATAGGAGTTAAAGAAGACATCGTGAGCTTTCCAAAAAGTCTAAGATCACCTTCAAAAGATTAAAATTGAGAGAGTTATGACCAATGCAAATTGGGAAAGTTTGAGGAAATGCATTAAATACAAAGTGAGTAAACTTGAAATTTTGAACTTGTGGGCCTAACTTTTTAGGTTTCAAACATGTCCATAACCTTATGAAATACTCCTAAGCTCACTCATACCTTGTATTATGTTTTCTTATTATTTTATTTATATTTATTTTGTTTTTATTCAAATAAATACAAAATAAATTAAATAAAGTACAAAATCATTTGGCCAAGCGCATGATGGGTTTCTTGAAGCCCAAAACAAGTCAGCATAACATGCCAAAACCGTGTAGAACTCAAGAAGGCAAGGATAATATCAAAATTGGAAGTTTTTTTAATGTGTTGGATCCTTGTCTATTCATGCCATGATTGCTTTGTTTCTTCCATATTTGTTCACCCTAATTTCCTTCCTCTGTATAAGTGCTACCAGATCAGATAAAAACATACGATCTCTGCCTCAAAGATCTTGCTAAAACTCTAAAAAATTTCAAAGAACCCTAAGATTCAAAATAGTGTTACAGACCCTATCATTCCAAAACCTCAAGCCTATTCCCTTCCTGGAGCATCAGAGAGTATGTTTGTATCGACTATCAAGATCCTAAGCCCGTAAAATTACATGATATAGCATCACCATTTTGGATTTTTCTAAAAAATCTGTATCTTTAAATTGGTTTTATTTTAGACAGGGTTAATGTTTCTAATGAGCTTCTGAGTTTGTATGAGTAGGTTTGGATCAATATGGTAGTCTCATGCACGCTATTTTGCTAGATGCCATAGTTTGCTCCGATCAGTGTAATCTGGCTCGAAACGCACAATCTAAGGGCTTTTAGAAAAAAATAAGCTAAAATTTGGATTCATGAGGTTCAAATTAGGGGGGACGTGTTGTCTTGGATCCTTAAAATTTGAGTTTTTGCATTGTTGAGTTTTTGCAGGTTGCCAGAGAAGACGACCGGAGCTAGGGCTCCGGCGCTTCTCCGACCATATGAATTAATTTGTGTATTTGTTATTTTTGTTTGATGTAGACACCAGATGAAACATCCGTCCCAACGGTAGAGTGAAGCGCACAAAGGCATTGGCATACCAGGGCACGAGTTCGATCCATGCCCCTGGTATTTTTATTTTCTATGTTATTTCTCACAGAATTGGTGCAAGCAATCCAGCGCGTCTCGTCCTGTGCCTTCAATTCCTCATCATCCGATGCTCAACAAGTCATATCCAACGCCCAGATTCACAGGCATACCAAAAGGATACAAAGATGCAGCCATATTGGACTCAAACTGCTGGGCACGTTTTTTGGGCCTAGTGGATTTGGTTTTTCCACACACCCCAATTTCTCTACTGCAACAGGCCCACTTCCTTTTTTTCTTTTTAATATTTATTTTTGTTTTAAATAATTAATTTTTTTAAATAATTAATTAAATCATTTTTAATCAGAAAAAATCACAAAAAAATCACTAAAAATTAGATTTAGGTTTTGATTAATTAATTTAATTTTTGATAAATAAAAATTGATTTAATTTAATCACATTTTGATTTATTTTATTAACTAATTTGTAAACTAATTGGAATTAGGGTTAATTACTATTTTATACTATAGAAATCTTTTTCTAAAGCAAAACACCAAAAATATTTTCCTAAACGCTTAGAAATTTTTAGGTTTTAATACGTTTCCCCTTTTCACAATCTCCGCGCGTTTATTTATTTTTGCATTATTATAAATATGTAACTCTAAAGGGATGTAATAGATAAATTAGGGTTTACTTTACTTTTTCCCCCATTTTGTGGTTTGTAACCCCCAATCCCGAAGTATTGTAATAGCGTAGGACATTTTCTGCCGTTATTATTTTCAATATTACTACTAGTTTAATAGAATTGAATGCAAAACATAAAATCAAACGATAGCTAATCCTAATCTCAAAGATTAAAATATTTGAATTTGAATACACTATACACACGTACACCTCTAGAGTAGCCTCACTTGTTGCCTCGAAAAATACAGTCATGTCCCTCGAACGTGGGATACTTTAGCAAAAAACCCTCGATTAAAAGATCGTAGTCCCTCGATGACCCTTCGATGCTTCCTTCGGTAAACGATCTTAGTCCCTTACAACAAATTGCTAAAGCGCCCTACGAGTTGCCTTTATGACTGTACGATGACCCACACCCATCCCTCAGACATTCAACGATAGGGCTTTCTACTAATCAATGGTAGGATAACACTATCTAAAGGAAGAGGAAAATAACACGGAAGAATTTTGAGTAGGTAGATAGCTCGTAGTCAGTTGCTTACAAACAAAAAACATTTTTCATACAAAACACTTCTTTTCTAAAAAATATTTTCAAAACAAACACTTTTTATGCATTCTCAACGATACGAGAATCATTACAAAGTTTCCGAACTCAGGCATTTTCAAAATATTTTCAAACTTACACATTCACAAAGCATTTTCAAAAGTGAGCAGCCCGTAGATAATTACAAATGAAAAGGGTGCTAACACCTTCCCTTTTCATAACCTATCCCCCTTACTCAGAAAATTCTCAAAGGTCTTTCTTGTTCTTTTCACCCTTTCCTTTATTTGATAAAAGAAAAGTCGGTGGCGACTCTTGCTATCCGTAATATTTATGATAAAAAGCAAAACCAAAAGTCAGTTCTCCCACCGTATTACAGTAGGCCCAGTCCAGAACAAAACCTATTCGAATTTAAAATCAATTATTATAGTGTCTTAATGACTGACAATAACTTTCTATCTAAACTTTCCAAAATGGGCCAGAACAATCGATTATTTCTCTCATCCAATCAATTAGGTTTAAGAGCCAATCAATTGGGGCATTAAACACGCCCATGGTTCTTTTCCTTTTTGGATTTTCATTCTCATATATAAAAGAGTGTTCTCTCCTTCTCATTTTAGACCAAAAAATTCTGAAGTTTCATATTTCTTTGGACTTTATCTTTCTATTTTCTCCCTCTCTAGAAATGTTTTTCTTTCACTTAAGTTGTCTTAGTGCTTTTGAGTGAGAAACTACTTGTGAGAAAGAAATTGTATTT
The DNA here is from genome assembly GCA_948472305.1 of Vicia faba. Classification (NCBI taxonomy): domain Eukaryota; kingdom Viridiplantae; phylum Streptophyta; class Magnoliopsida; order Fabales; family Fabaceae; genus Vicia; species Vicia faba. The sequence goes on from OX451739.1 coordinate 878,191,949, forward strand.
GTGTCATGATGTTTTATAATTCTCAAGAGTATGTTATTCTTGGGAAATCAAGTTTGGTTCTTGAGATAAAGCAGTCTTAAAATCTCTGATTAATTCTAGAACTCTGTCAGAAAAAAGTTTTGTTTGCTTATTGAGATTAGCTTGGAAAATCTCCAATCGATTCATTAGCTCATCCTGAGTAAAAGCTTTCATTCTGGTTGGAGATGAGCCATTGTAAAATCTCAAGATCAAATTATATCAAGGTTCTTAGGCATAATCTGTAAAAGCTCAAGTTTATAGTCAAAATCTCAAGAAGATCTCTTGGGAACAGAAATAGGTCAATGTTCATCTAGACATGGATATATCACTAGTGTCATCTCTCGAAACCCTTAAATTTTAATTTATGAAATTTACTTAACTGTTTTTTATTTCTTCTATTATTCAACTTACTCTGATTTTTAAGAATACTAACACAATTTATTTCTTAAGTAATAAAATCATAAAATTAATCAAGAATACCACAATCCACCCCCTCCTCTCTCTTGTAGTTGAAGTCACTTGTTTAACAACTTCAACATTCATTAGCATTGTCGTCATCAAAAAATTAAAAATATTGTCAACATCCTCCTCTCTTTTGTAGTTGAAGTCACTTGTTTAACAACTTCAACATTCATTAGCATTGTCGTCATCAAAAAATTAAAAAATATTGTCAACATAATCATCAACTTTATATCTGCAAACACATTAATCCACATCTGAAATTCATAAGTTATGATTTTGATAAGCCTTATGATGTCAGAAAAGATGGCGTTGAGTTTTTTTTTAGCAATTCAATGTTATAGCTTTTGAGAATTGATGCAAGGGCGGAGCCACATGCAAATGAGGGGGTGCAGCTGCACCTCTAGACTTTTGAAAATTACACGGATACTTATTATTTGTCCCTGAATATTTAAACTTGCATCCCCTAGATATTTACGTTTGCACCAAAAAAATGAATACTTTTCATTATACTAATATTTTATTAATTTATTATTATATGTCATTATTGCTAAATACTCTACCACTTTTCCAATACATTACTCTCAATTAAAAACGCAAAACATAATGAACCAATAGAAATAATACACGATGATTGGTCCATTATTCTGTATTTTCTAACATACCTCTTAACCACATAGACAAAACATTTGTTGTCTACATAAATGTAAATTTAATATTTATAGCAAAATATTTTCAATCTATCTGTTATAAATATATAAAAAAATAAAATATGTGAAAATCCAAGTTATACCCCTCTCATTTTAAGTTAAAACTTTTATAATTTTATATTCAACATTGTCTTTTTACACAGCTGTTTAAACTATATGCAATTAGTCATTAATACTGCTTACGTGACATGCTTATAATTTTTGTTTCAATTAAACTATATTTTTATTCCATAATTTTAGAGACGTTAGAAACCAACAACTACTTTGAAATAACCAAACCCACAACTTTCCATATTGTGTAATTAACCGCTGCTTTTTCATTTTTCTATTTTTTCCAAACTTCAAGTTTTAAATAAAAATTTCAAATCAAATTTATAGTAAAGAAATCGCATTGAAACTCCGTCTTTGAGTATAATCATTTTTCTTCATTACCATTTGTCATTCTTTTATTATCATCTTTATGCTTCTACAACATAAACAATGTGCAAATTACAGCAAGCATTTCAAAGGAAGATAATCTTTTTTCTTCTTTCTCATTTTGCTTTTCATTATTTCTATTTCGATACTTCACACATTGCTCTGAATTTTTCTGCAAAAAACAACAAAATTTTGTTAATCCTAACTTTGAATATACAAGGATTGATCTCGATATAACTTAACCTTAATTTAACAAAAAAATTATAGAGAAGAAAGATAACAAAAAGAAAGAAGAGAGAGATTGAAAATGAACACTGTCGCTGATACTAGATTCAGAGTCACTAAAAAACAACTTTCACACCACTCCGGCAGCGACCATAACAGAGGAGTTCTACGAGCGCTGCCACTAAACCACCGGGCATAGCCTTTGGTCTCACAGTCGTGCTTACCAAATAAGTCCGTTCTTTCTCCTCCTCCCTCATATTCACTACTTTTCCTCTATTTTTGATATCTTCCTTTCAAACCCATTTTCTGTTAAAGAGGGAATTTTTTTTTGCAATAACCAACTTTTGAAAAAACCCCGCAAATAATCATGTTTCAGAGAAAATTACGCAAATAACCATGTTTCAGAAAATCCCACAAAGGAGGAGTCGACCCATTTGACGCCCGCACTAGCCCATTTGCCCTAGACGCCATCTCACTTGGCGCATGCTCTCTCTTTTAGCCAAGTGAGATGGCGCATGCACTCTAAAAGTGAGAGGAGGCGCTATCTCACTTGGCTCCTATGGCAAAATACATTTTTTATAAATAAGTCATCTGTTTCTCCGTCATTCTTCACACTTTCTCGCACTGTCTTATTATTTTTTCTTTGTTATTTGCGTCATGACATCTCCGATGATTTTTATCAGAGATGGCTACGTTATTTTCTCGGCCACCAAACCTCCGATGAAAATGAAATTTTGACACATTCACTCTATGGAGCGTCTGAAGAGAGAGTTGATGTGTTGGCTACAGAGAGACATCAAGGAATGAGAACAAATTAGAAGGATCCAGCGAAGAAGAACAACCACCTCACTTGCAACAGGAAGACCTAATTTTTGGTTGGAGGAAGTCAAAACAGACAGAGACGTAATGTTTATGATGCATGAGTTAGATGAAATTATTTTAATGGTTGTAATTTCTTAGACGTTTTATCGTGTTTTTATTTGTTGTTTGCGCAAGGTATGTTGTAATAAATGCTCTTAATGAAAAACCGTAATGTTTATAAATTTAAAAAGTAAAGATGTTTTGCATACAATTTTTATGTGGTTGAGCTAGTAGCCCGAGTCAGACAATTTTTGCGATTGGGTCCGACCTGACGACATAAACTACATTTTCTTTCTAGCTTGTCCAATGAGTCCATTTCAGTTGTGATGCGCTTGCTTTTTGGACGACCCTTTTTATTCCTTCGCATTTGGTCGTTGTGCCAGATTATTTCGCCGTCGTATGCAGGTCAATAATCAGGTTCCGCTACCAATGGGAAGATGTTGTTGTATACGTTGAGCAAGGTTTCAGACTTGTAAATGTGGATAGAAGTTGTAATGCGTCTTGATGAGTATAGGCACATGCCGCAATGACATGAGAGTAATGCGTACGAAAGGCTTGAAACTTGCCACAATTACACCAACGAGAAGGGAGTATAACCCTATACTCTTGTCTTGGAAGCCCCTCGTTATGGTCGATTGTCTCTTTGACAATGAAGTTGTGGTTGTGTCGGTCGAATCGTATAACTAGATGGGTGTTGGCTTTGGCACTTTCTGCCTTAATATGATTCATGCAGCTTTCACTCTATAGTTGTCCCGATTACAAGACAACATTCCATATTTCACCTCTTTTGACAAACAACGAAGCCATCCTAAAATATGTTGATTTAACCAAAGAAGTTACAGGGAGGTTTCGTATTCCTTTGAATACCCCGTTCATGGATTCAATCAGATTTGTTGTCATGTGACCCCATTGTTGTCCATTGTCATATGACCTAGTCCATTTCTCCACCGGAATATTATCGATCCACCTATCTGCGTTCGGATTTGACAATCTGATCTCGTTACGATAATGTTTGAACGTAGGTTGTGTTAATGCATACCCTGCGTTCATAACCGCTTTCCTAAGAGATTTGTCTTTGATCTCTCTCGTGAAATTTTGGACGATATATTTAATGCCATAGACATGCGTAGAAGGAGGGTCATGCCAACCGTTTGCAGAATTGTTGTATACCAGGTATCCCATCGTCTTCAGAGTCATCGTTGACCATGTCGTCAAACTCTAACTCATCATCTTCTTCTTCTTCGTCAACGACATCTACTCCTGTTTGTTCGGTCTCGAGAGGATCAACCACTTATGACAGTTGAGGCTCTCGCAGCATAATGTACAACTTAATAGAGTCGTACCCAAAATACTCATGACTGGAAAACATATTCTGAAGTTCCTCATCATCTTGAACCTCAACCTTATAAAATATTATTTGGTTGTCACAAAAAAATGGATTCTGATAAAAGATTTATGTCACGGGACCTCGTCCAAGTTTGGTCTCCAATCATTTTTTGAAATACAAGAAATTAACTTTTCTGTTTAAACAAAATCGAATGTTCTCAGTGTCTCAAAACAAAAACCCATAGGTAGGACAAATGTATGTCTCACCGTTGAAATGTGCATTGATCACATGTTATGGTGCATAGGCCATTATGTTTGAAGGTTTGGACGTTTGAGTGTTTGACGGTTTAAGTGTTTGAGTGTTTGACGGTTTAAGTGTTTGAGTGTTTGAGTCTTTGAGTTGATTGTTTGAATTTTTTAATGTTCGAGTGTTTGAGTGATTGAGTGTAGAAGTGTTTTGATAAATGTAAAATTAAATAGGTTATACTAAATATGAATAAAACAATAGTAAGCAACTTCTAATTCTCCAACTGGGATGTCCAATCGTATTACATGCATGCAGAGATGCCTTCCCCAAGATTGTCAACTAGCCTGCACCTACACTGTAATCCATGTCACCTCTAATTCGTCAACTGGGATGACGACACCTTTCAATTTTGTACTTATTCGCCAAGTCAAATGGCGCCTCCCTACATGTCCAATCGTATTACATGCATGCAGAGATTCCTTTCCCAAGACTGTCAACTAGCCTGCACCTACACTACAACCCATGCCACCTTTAATTCGCCAACTGGGATGGCGACAGAAAACCAACATATTTTTGTATTTTTTATTAAATTAAAAAAGAGACAAACAAAAATAAGAGAAACAAAACCATTAAAAAATTGTAATGCAATAATTAACCTAATAATAATAATTATAATAAAAACTAAGAATTAAAAAAATTTAGCAGAAAGAAAGAACATGTATGAAAGTTGTTGTTTTATTTGTAAAGTGAACATGTTTTTACGTGATCCAAATCATATATACATGTTACAAATTATAATAGATATTAAAAATTTTGTTTTATCAATTAAATTGAAAAAGAATAAACATCAAGATAGCAAACATGAAGGTTTTAAACAAGCAATGAATCCCAACAATAAAACACTCAATAGAAATAAAATATAAACAATTCAAGAAAAGGCCCCAAAAAAAGAAATAGTCCACACTAAGAAAAGGCCAAAGCTTATGATTTTATCTTAGTCATCAAGCTGACCAATCAGAAGTGAGTTACGACACAAATTGACACACCTTGACCAATAAGAAACAATTAATAATATTTTTGGTTATTATTATAAATTTTGTACTCAACTTTGATAAAAAGTGCATCAAATCAAATAAATAATTATTTTTTAAAAATGCATTAATTAAAAATCCGAAAATAAAATTTAAATAATAAAAAAAATATGATTTTTGTGATTTTGAAAATAATTAGAAAAATAGTTAGTAACAAAAAATATTCAAAGTGCACCAATTGAGATTGATCTATTTTTGGTATGATTTTGAAGATTTGAAATTGATTGAATTTTTGGTCCATAATTTGGTGAACAAGATTATGAATCTAGCCTTGTTTATGACTATTCTAATTATTGAGATTGATTTGAAAAAATTAATTTATAAGGTATTTTTTTATAAATAAAATAATGATTTTAATAAAAAATAATATTTTTAAAATATAATAAATAAATAAATACGAAAATAGTAACTTAATAATGAAAACTATGATTTTTGTGGTTAGAAATAATTGAAAATAAAAATAAAGTTAGTAACAATAAACAACAAAAATATCCAAAGTGCACCAAATGAGATTCGAACTCGTGACCTTTTACTTGCAAGTCTTTCTCCCTTACCAACTGTACTATGCTACTTATTTGAAATAAAAAGCCAATTAAAAGTATATGACAACGAAAAATTATTTTCTATTTAAAAATACAAATAATTATTATATTTTCAAACAGACTTGAAAGCGGTTTTTTATTAAAAAACCTCAGAATGTTAACGTAATTAAATCAAAGGAATTTTATACTCAAAAACCCAAGTTCGGAAATAAATTTGACGGTAGAACTAAGGCGGGAAAATTTAGGGTATGATAGCTTCCCCTATTTAATAACTCTTCGATTGAATGGAGCGAGAATGCATAGGTCTTTGATCATTCGAATAAGAGATTTATTAAATAATAGAAGATCCCAAAATTTGACCAATGGTTGGCTAGATAGGTTTACGCTGATATAGCATACCCCAAACAGTTGGCTAGATAGGGTTACACTTATATAGCATACCCGCAAGAGTTGGCTAGATAGGGTTACACTGATATAGCATACCCTTAAGAGTTGGCTAGATGAGGTTACGCTTATATATCATATACCCTCAAGAGTTTTTAAGAGAATAGGCAAAGATGATGATGTATCACTTTACCAGGGTTTGAACCAAAGTTTTAGGCAGAGAGGATGATGTATTGTCCTGCTAGAGTTTGAATAGAGAGATATGATTGAAGAGTAAGATTGATCTAGACATGACGATGCAGATAATTTGTTAATTCCTAGGAAAGAGATTGTTGTAGAATTTACCATAACCTAGGAGGTAAATGATTCAAGTTTGAAAAAGCTGACTTACTAATGCTTGGAGACTAATATAGTAAGTTTTGATTTGATTTGATTTTGTCTATTCATCATAACTTAGGGGATGAATAAAACAAAGTCTGATAACACCTTGCTGCCTGGAGACTGATACAATGGATTATGCAGATCTATCGCAACCTGGGGGATATATAATTGAAAAAGCTCGACAACTACATTGTTGCATGGATAATCTTGTTAATGATGAACCCTAAGAAAAATTCGAAATTTGAAAGATGCCATTCATGATGTATATGCATAACATGAGGATCTTAACGAGAAATCTACTGTCGAGATTTCCAAGGAATCTACTGCCGAGATTCGATTGAGAATTACCTATTGCCGAGGTCTTCTGGATAATCAACTGCCGTGATCAACCAGGGGAATCTACTACCGAGATTCGTTTGAATAACCTTCTGCCGAGGTCTTCCGGATAATCAACTGACGTGATCAACCATGAGAATCTACTTGAAAACTACCTTCTGCCAAGGTCTTCCAAATAATCAATTGTCGTGATCAACCAGGAGAGTCTACTGCCGAGATTCAATTGGAAACCACCTTCTACTGAGGTCTTCCGGATAATCAATTGTCGTGATCAACCAAGATAATATACTGTCGAGATTCAATTGGAAACTACCTTCTCCCGAGGTCTTCTGGATAATCAACTTCCATGATCAACTAGGAGAATCTACTACCGAGATTCAATTTGAATAACCTTCTACCGAGGTCTTCCGGATAATCAACTACCATGATCAACCAAGAGACTACCGAGATTCAATTTGAATAACCTTCTGCCGAGGTCTTCCAGATAATCAACTGTCGTGATCAGCCAGGAGAATCTACTGTCGAGATTCAATTTGAATAACCTTCTACCGAGGTCTTCCGGATAATCAACTGCCATGATCAACCAGGAGAGTCTACTGCTGAGATTCAATTTCAATAACCTTCTGACGAGGACTTCTGGATAATCAACTGACGTGATCAACCAGGGGAATCTACTTCCGAGATTCAATTTGAATAACCTTCTGTCGAGGTCTTCTGGATAATCAACTAGGGGAATCTATTACCGAGATTCAATTTGAATACTATCTTCTGCCGAGGTCTTCTGGATAATCAGCTGTCGTGATTAACCAGGGGAATCTACTACAGAGATTCAATTTGAATACTACCTTCTGTCGAGATCTTCTGGAAAATCAACTGCCAGGATCAACCAGGAGAATCTACTGCCGAGATTCTGTTGTGAACTAGTAGTTTGATTGACAATGCTGATTGTCTTCACATAAAAACGAGGTTTTGTGTTATGCGTGCAAATTTTATTGATGCATGAAATGTGATGATTGATTGATGTATGTGATGAATGACTTGGATATGTGTAGATGGATGTTGTATTTTGAAATGCGAATGCGTAATTGGACTTTTTGAGATATGCTCGACCCGTGCTATTGAAAGTCGTCAGATGGACGAAATGATAAGTATAACTTGGTTTCAGATCAAGGAGCCCTAACACATGATTTATGTAGCCTTATTCTTTATGATTATGACTTGAATGCTTTTTTTAATGGTGCCCCCCTGTGATAGGCCGTGGGTGACTAAGCGTAGAGGTTTTCCTATGTAACAAGGTTGTTTTATCACACGATGGTTGAATGTTATGCTACCATGATTTCCCGATACTCGATTTTAACTTGAAGATTGCTGGATGTAGGAGAAAGATCCATCGAAGATTATGAAAGTACGCGGAGAACTTGCTTTTATGTGGACTGTCCTTCCCTAATTTGTTGGTGGGGTCTTTGAGGAGATTCTCTTTGATATGAGCTTGGAAACAGTTTGATCATAATGTTAGTGACCCCACTATTTTGTATTATGGTCCTGATTAAAAGACTCTTGAAAATGCTTGGCTTTGATGAACCATTTTGAATCAATTTCTTATGATCGAGCCTTGCAGTGGTCTTCCCCACCATTCAAATTTCGAAAAAGGTGCCCCTCAATCTCCTGGATCTGGAGGAAGTATCCTAAAAAAAACTCAGACTTCACCACATACTTGACATAGATTGCCATTCAAAGCTTGAAAATATTATACTTGAAGTTGCTTGAAGGGGGATTTGGATCCTACATATAGTAGGATGAACTTGGTACGTATTGCTCCATCGTTTGAATCTTGAAAGATTTCCCCTTGTTAATGATATCTTCATGTGATATACCCCTACAATCATTAGTCTTTGCCCTTGTTTATAGGGGTCCTCTTAGATGCTTTACCCCTAGTTAGAAGCTTATTGGAAATGTTGTCTTTGATCAGACCTTTTTGAAATCTCCTTGATGCTAAGTATTGATTCGTAGATAAAATTGTACATTTTGAAAAAGTAATTCCGTTTGATGCACATGCAATCTTGAAATCAAAATTGATTATTTGAAAATAAATGGAAGATTATAAGATGAATATTCTAAGAAGCGAAGTAGTTAGAAATAATTTTAACAAACATAAGAGTCAGTTTAACACAAATCTTGTTGAGTATGATTTCATAGTGAACCTAGCCTAAATTGGGACTTATAAAGGTTGTAACGTGTCCATGGTTCATGGTTTAAGAAACAAAAGATATAAGGCTCAAAATTTGTTTATCCCACCCCATTCTTCTTGATGTTCTCCGATCATAAATTCGTTAATCCAACAGATGCATTTATTTCCCAAGAGAAATTTCGTAGTCACGCAGATGATGAGAAGCGTTGATAAGATTCAAAAGCCGGTGAAGAGAATTGATAAGATCCAAGCATTGATAAGATCCACGCATTCATGAGAAGTCTTTGAATTTCTTAAGGTGGCAGTCACAAGATTGTTCTCCAATTTATTTGTTTTTTCAATCCCTTATTTTGCATGGACCAATTATTTTTTAATTTGTGGTACATCGGGATTCCCTAACTTTTGCCTAAGTCAAGTTTGTCCTTTTTAAGCCTTTTTTTTTGCTTTTGATTTTGACGCTTGTGATTGTCATGCTGATTATTGTAAGCTTCATCTTCATCGTTTCCTCGATCATGATTGATGTACCAAGGAGAAAAACTTTGTTGATTCCTCAATCTTGGATCGTTCTCTCAATGATGTATCGAGGAAAGAGATATGCTTGAACCTTTTCTTAGATCATTTTGATTCTCCTAGGATTCGAATGCATCGTCGAATTAATTGAAGTTTACCCTGCCCCTAGTTAAGATTAAGGGTTTTTTAGAGAAAAAAAAGAACTCCAACTTCTGGCTCGAGGGGGTTAACTACAGATTAAGACCTTATAACTCCATTATTTAGAAATTGAAACAATGCCTTACATCATCAGCTAAGCCTTACTATTAAAAAGCATTCGTCAACAAAATTTAATCATTTTGTATTTTCATCATTCTCTATCGAAGTTTGTTAATTTGAAAATGGAAAAGAAGAGTGAAAATAGAAAGTTGTTGATTTTTGTGGAATGAATTGATTTCAAAAACATACATGTTTATTTTATTAGAATTACTTGACCAAAGAGTACAAAGTTTATAAAAAATAACACTTAGCAAGAAAGAAATTACAATTTGAAATGATAAAGGCCTAATGATCTAGAGATAAGTCTTCTTGTTGATCCAATGACTTTAGGGGATTCTTCTTAGTCTTCAGATTTTTCAAAACAAGGGCGACCCTTTGCCAATGAGACCCCTTCTTCAAAAGTCAACTGCTTATTGTTGATCAAATCTTGGACCTTGTGTCTAAAAGCCAAACATTTTTCTATAGTATGACCTGGAGAGTTGGCATGATACTCACATTTGGCATTGGCATCGTATTTTTATGGGGTTGGCCCGACTGGAGGAGCTAGAGGTTTTAGATCTACCAAAGATGCTTCGAGTAGATGTTGCAGAAATTGATCGTGGGGCATGGGAAGAGGGTCAAACTTTATTTTTGACCTTTTATCTTGTTGTTGTCCTCGTGGAATTTTTAGTGTTGTTGTAGTTGCTGTCGGGGCGGGGGAACTTCCCATGGTGGTGGCATCTGCGGTGCCGAATAGGCATATGGATGGAATTATGAAGGGTTGCCTTCACTCCTTAGTAATAATTGTATGAACAAGTTCATTTGAGTCTTCAACTGGTGGACCTCCTCCTTCAAAAGTTTTTTGCCTCTTTTGAGTTCCTCAATGACTTCTTGAGACATGCTTTGAGTTTGATAATGAGTATCAAGAATCTTTCTAGCTGGATCACAATTGGATAAGGGTGGGAGTGTAAATGATATGAACTTTGTGCAAATGGATGAAAATGAAGATGTATGAAGATGCTTGGGTATGAAAAAATATATATTTTCTTTTAGGTATGCTAAAAAAAGGTTTCATGGACATGAAATGCGACGTAGACGTAGTATGAGGGTAGACGTAGGGGTACCCTATACAGGTTTAATGGTAGACATGAAAATGATAATATCCTACATTGTCTCAGAGATTGAAACAGATAGGAATTCCTCAAGGACGAAGATAATAAATATGGATTTGATGATATCCTAGACTCAGAGATTGAGACAGGCAGGAACTCCTTAAGGATGAAGATAATAATAGATATGGATTTAAAGATACCCTACATTGACTCAGAGATTGACATAGGTAGGAACTCCTTACTGATTAAGGACCATAGAAGACGAAGAGGAATCCCTACAAGCTAATGATTTTAATATACCAGAAGTAACCCTTGCGGGTTTAGGGATGTGATTATATGAATGGTATCCTTAGAAGATAGGCTTTTAGTTTTGGCCTACGGTTAGTCTACCCTTCCCATAAGGTGGCTTCCTTAAGGGTATCATGAATAACACCAGAGGAAAAAGGCACAAGGGCCTCCCTTAAGTGGAGCCTCTTTATGGAATGAGACTTTCGTCTCAAAGTCGTGAAAGGTCTCGTCATGAGATTTGGTTTAGGGTTGTACAAAGAGTCATAGGTGGCATTCCAAAGTCCTACATTTCAAGAGGATATCTCTTTATAAGTATTCCTTTTGCAGAATTGCATCGACTATATGCAAAGTCGTCACATAAATTCGCAGGGATGATATATCCCCTAAGCTAATAGACGGATCTTCTTTCTAAGGTTTTTTTTTATAAAATATATTTTGAAATTGAAATTCTGCCACACAGTAAACATATTAAATAATAAAATAAACTAGAAACAAATAAATAGATAAATAGGAAATAAAACCCAGCAATATAAAAACCCTAAAACCTAAGGAAAAGGCTCCTAAACCTAGGGTTGAATTCCCCAGCAGAGTTGCCAGTTGTTACAACTGGTTTTTTAATTGAGAGTCGTCACCCTTAATTTTTATCCTAAGGAAGGGAATATAAAGGATAACCCTAAAATATTAGAGATTCTAGGTATTTTGGACTCGGTTCTAGACGAAGGGAAGGTGTTAGGCACCCCTCATTTATCTTATTCACAAGGATATTAGGGTTAGAAGCGCGGTTTTTAAGTAATAGGGTTTTAGTTTTTTTATTAGGGGAAAAAGGGGTTGTCTTTTAATTAGGGGGAAAGGGGTTTTATTTTAATAGGGGAACTCGCCATGATTTTAGTCGTATGCCTACGTATCCTCTTAGGAGGAATCAGAGTCTCAATTCATAGTTCGTAGTTGGTTGGTGTTTTTTATGGATTACCCAAATATTTTGATTCCCCTCGTACTTAGCCCGGTGTGTGAATAGCGAAGATTTTGGACCAAACGTGCAATTAATCAAAGTATGCTTCGTAACCCTTTTTGAAAATTAATTGTTAAATTAATTTATTTATGAAAAATAATTTTGTGTGGGTTAAATGTTTTTTTATACTAACTATAAAAATTCTTATTTAAATGCATGGTAAAAAAAATTTTAATGCAACAGGTAAAATATATTTGAATGAGTTAAAAAAATAAAATTTGATTTGATAATAATTAATAGTACTAATTAATATAATACTAAAATTATAAAAATAGGAAATATATAATATAAAAATTCTAAAATAAAAATAAAAAGAAAATAAAATGCAAAGGGGGTGTTAATTAGGTTGAGGTGGTAAAATAGGAGGTACTAACAAGAAGGACCTAAATTCAGATATTGAATTCAAGCCCAAAAGGCGGGAGATATGCTTTTTTGTTCACGTAGTAAAAAAAAGGGTATAAGGAATAAGGCCCAAGTTCAGATATTGAACTGAGCCCAATAGGCTGAAGATTTTAATATCTTTGTAAAATATTAATTTAATTATGAAATTATTTGGATTTATGTATAAGATCAATGATTTGAATTATTAAATTGATTGAAAAATCCCAATAATTATGTATAAGGAATACTTTTGTTATTCTCGACTTTTCACTTAACCTAATAATAAAACTAACATATTTTTATATTTTTTATTAAATTAAAAAAGAGATAAACAAAAATAAGAGAAACAAAACCATTAAAAAATTGCAATACAATAATTAACCTAATAATAATAATTATAATAAAAACTAAGAATTAAAAAAATTTAGCAGAAAGAAAGAACATGTATGAAAGTTGTTGTTTTATTTGCAAAGTGAACATGTTTTTACGTGACCCAAATCATATATACATGTTACAAATTATAATCGATATTGAAAATTTTGTTTCATCAATTAAATTGAAAAAGAATAAACATCAAGACAGTAAACATGAAGATTTTAAATAAGCAATGAATTCCAACAATAAAAGACTCGATAGAAATAAAATATAAACAATTTAAAAAAATTTACGATGGAGATTTTTAAGAGAGACCAACCTACGGGAGCGAGGATTCTACCGGTGAGCAAATGATAGAAATTATTTCTTTCCTTCATCGTTCTCCTCTTTTTTCCTTTGGGGCGGGATCCTCCTTAGATAGTTGTTGGAGACAACAATAAAGTTTTAAAAAATTGTTGATAGAAAAATTTTAGGTGTTCTGTTCAAAACCCTCAAATAAGTGACTGTTGATGGAGGCTTCAGGGTTTCTTTGTTGTTGTTCTTCGATGTGAATAACATCAATTTTAGGAGAACTCTAGTGATTTGTGGATGATTATGAAATTGTGGATGATAAATAGTGTAAAAGAGTGGTCAATTTATATATTTGAAATTAAGTTAAAGACACCCCAAAAAGGAATAGTCCACACCAAGAAAAGCTCAAAGCTTATGAAATTATCTTTGTCATTAAGCTGACCAATCAGAAGTGAGTTACGACACAAATTGACACACATTGACCATTAAGAAACAATTAATAATATTTTTTGGTAATTATTATAATTTTTGCACTCAATTTTGATAAAAAGTGAATCAAATCAAATAAATAATTTTTTTTTAAAAATGCATTAATTAAAAATACGAAAATAACATTTAAGTAATAAAAAAAATGATTTTTGTGATTTTGAAAATAATTAGAAAATAGTTAGTAACAAAAAATATCCAAAGTGCATCAATTGTGATTGATCTTTTTGGCATGATTTTGAAGATTGGAAATTGATTGAATATTTGATCCATAATTTGGTAAACAAGATTATGAATCTAGGCTTGTTTATGACTATTCCAAATATTAGGATTGATTTGAAAGGATTAATTTATAAGGTATTTTGACTATTTTTTTAAAATAAAATAACGATTCTAATAAAAAATAATATTTTTAAAATATAATAAATAAATAAATAAATACGAAAATAGTAATTTAATAATGAAAAATATGATTTTTGTGGTTAGAAATAATAGAAAATGAAAATAAAGTTAGTAACAATAAACAACAAAAATATTCAAAAAGTCGTTCTCCCTTACCAATTGTGCTATGCTACTTATTTGAAATAAAAAACCAATTGAAAGTGTATGACAACGAACAATTATTTTCTATTTAAAAATATAAATAATTATTATATTTTCAAACAGACTTGAAAGCGATTTTTTTTTTTTAAAACTTCAGAATGTTAAAGTAATTAAATCAAAGGAATTTTATAATCTATAAAACCCAAGTTCAAAAATAAATTTGACGGTAACACTAAGGCGGACAAATTTGAGGTATGACAAGTCATTATCTCTCAAAAAGAAAAGTCTGTTAAGTCAAAACCTATGAAGGAGACTTAGGAAAAAAACTGGGGCATCCTGCTGAATATAATCACAGAAGAAACAGTTCAGGCAAAAGGTAGGGATAATAAAATCAAAAAGAGACAGCTACAAATCCTTGATTACAGAAAAATATTATAAAAAATGACTGCCTTCTCAAGTAAACTTCCAGTATCAGAACCATCGCCAAAATATCATTCCAGACTCAATTGGAACCTAAACGCACATTTAACTGAGTATAGGACTGAAGAACATCATGAAGAACAGGTTGAATACAAATAAAGTTTAAGCCTTTATCCTTTGTTTCTTAAACCGTGAACCAGGCCACGTTACAACCCTTAAAAGTCCTAGCTAAAGCATGGGTTAGTTCGAAAGTATACTGTTACAAAAAAGGTATCCCGACTCTTGTAAGGCTTACTATAGATCCTGAGTTGAATTCATATTTTTACAAAATTATATTTTTACTAAAAATTCATTTTCAAAACTTCAAGATAGACATAAGCTTTGCATTTTTAATACCATTGTTTGCATATAACTAATTGGACCACAACAGAGAAATTCGTACGACGAATATTCAATGAACGAAAATCCTCTCAATGAACATAATCACTTCAAATGAAAAGACACTTCCAATAACAAACCTTCCATAATAAAGGGGCATAACATGGTGTCTAACAGATCTGGAGCAATCAAGTCAAGATTCAAGAAATCTCTCAAAAGTACCGAATAGTTAGAGGCAGATCTCCATCTGAATCACTTGGGGAATTGAACATGAATTACATCAAAGGGTCACGTACGATCAAGCAAACATTTTATGACAGTGCCACAACACTTACTACTATAGATAGTGACAATTCTCCGCACCCTGTGAACGCGGACATAGTCGGAAAATACTACGCATGAAAAAGAGACCCGCTAGGTTGACAGGCCTAGGCAAAAATAAGGGCATCCTAACGAACTAAAAGTGTTCGGGAAAAATTAGGGATATATAAATAAAATTATACACCCGGCAAGTCAAAAACTTGAAAAGGCGGCTTGGGCAAAAAAGGGTATCCTGGTGGACTAAAACTATGAAAAGACAGTCCAGACAAAAGTTAGGGATTAAAGCGTACGACTATGTCCCGTTATCTCATCATTTGTATGTCAATAGAAGAGTTATCATTCTGATCAGTATTTACTAAAGAATCTAGGAGTGGAGATAACGTTCAAATTAACCATAAATCCCCACAGAGCAATCTCCATGGAAATATCTCTACAAATCTATCTTCACAAGCTCACCTTCAACAAAGATATATTCCCCAGCAAGTCTAATATGCAAGTCAGATATAAACTGGGGCAACTTCCAGAAATTCATCTCCATACCTCTGATGGATAGCTTAACAGGAATATTTTCCCCAAGAGGTCCCCCGACAAATAAGGAAGTCTGATTATTTCCCCAACAAACAGCGGAAACTTCCTTAGCACGACATATGAATATATAATCAGAGTTTATTTCCTCAACACAGTCTACAAAATCAAATTCCCCATCAGAGTTCATTTCTCCAGTACTGCAAATTCCCCAACGGAATTCTCAATCTCCAACAGAGCACATTCAAAGTTATCATCCCCAGAAAACTTCTGCCCATATCTGAAACCTGGTCAGATAACACATCGAAAGAATTGTCTATCTCTTCATCCCCAGTCAGGGTATACAAAAATTAATTCCTTCAAAAAAAAAGAATGTCAAATGAACGAATCTCCTTGAATGCTTCTATCCTCAAGCAAAAGTCGAAGATTCCCAGCGGAGTATCCTCAAACAGAAAACGGGAATCCCCAGCAAGATTATTCCCAGCAGAAATTGAAGAATCACTTTCTTCATCTCCAGCAATAGTCCATGATTTATTTTCCCCAGCTAGACATTGCTGCAACAAGCTACCAATACGCTCTAACAACATATTGCATCCATAACACCATTTACAAAATATCACAACACATACATATAAACGCATATAACATTCTCATTTATTTTGATAGCATCATCATGTAATGCATTACATACACCATGACATTGCATAAAGCTAATTTTTTCTTTTCAGGTAAAGTTCGTAAACAGACGAATATCATGAGCAACTTTCAAACAAGTCACAGATTAATTCCAGAAACAGGACGAGGAAACTATTTATATGACCAGACAGTGTGAATTCCCGAAATAAGACAGGGAGATTATCTCCACGACCAGACGAAGAAATCTTTCACGGGTTCCTTATAATATATTTCTAGATGAAGCTTCACACAACCTCATCCTGATGCAGCTTCCCACTGGCTCATCCTGAAGCAATCTTACACGAGTTCCTTCTAATATATTTCCAGATGCAGCTTCACACGGACTCATCCTGGAGCAATCTTACACGGGTTCCTTCTAATATACTTCCAGATGCAGCTTCACACGGGATCATCCTGAAGCAATCTTACATTGGTTCCCTCTAATATATTTCTAGATGAAGCTTCACACGGGCTCATCCTGATGCAGCTTCACACGGGCTCATCCTGAAGAAGCCCTACACAAGCTCCTTCTAAATATATTTCTAGATCCAGTTTAACACGCGCTCATCCTGAAACAATCTTACACACGTTCCTACTAAGACATTTCCAGGCGTAGTCTAACACAGGCTCATCCTGAAGCAGCCTTACATGGTTTCCTTATAATACATTTTGGGACACGGCTTGACACATGCTCATTCCAACATTTCATTCAGATAAAACCAGATGGATGTTCATTATGATACTCCTATAAACAGTTACTTTAGATGGCATCTATAAGCCCATCTCCGACTACTCTCCGCCACCTCTTCAAATGGAATCTTTAAGCCCATTCCTGGTACAATCAACCGACATTATTATCTCCTGCACATGCGAGTGCAAATTTTTTGGCACTTAAGTGTTCAATCATCTTCTACCTTCAAGTCACAAATGACAGACATACCAATCTAACTCTTCAGGTTTAGGAGATTGAACAGGGGCAACTGTTGTACCCCAAAATTTAGCCTCTTCGTTTCGACCTTTTTGGCTTATATTTCATCATTACATACATGCATATCATTGGTTCTATGGTTATGGGATCAAGGTATCTCTAGCAAGCTTCTTCAGGTTACAGGTGACATTTATTTTGTCAATGGATGTTCTTAGAGTATTTTTCGTGCTGAAGATCGGTTCGCCATTTCGCAATGATTCGGGGTTCAAAGATTCACAAGTCTAACCCGATGTTTTACCCCAAAATATTCCGTCCCTTTTCTCAAGATATTTCCCACAAATATCTTCAATGATTCAAGCTTGCACAAGTATTGACTAGGTCAAGCCATCTCCTCAACACTGATGCCTCAAATTAGGGTTTGAGTTTGCACAAAGACAATTTTACTTCTAATGTTTCAAATGACTTTCATGGATCATTATGGACCCTTAAGATTTCCCATGTCAAATTTTAAATCTTGGATCCCAAAATTGCTCAATCAATTGATCAGGTGGTCTAAAATTAGCTGTATTGGTTAAAAAGTCAACTATGGTCAACCTACATTCAAACTTTAAGATTTTGGACCAATATCAACATTTTGAGGTCATATGTATCATTTGGTCAAGATTGAATCAAAATTCTTCAAGAAAATTGTTCAAATCATCAAAAGGGCAAAATGGTCAAAATTAGGGTTTTTGATTGAAAATGGCTAATATTTAACTTTTGACCTAGTACCTGACTTATTGGTTTAAAATATGATCTCAAAGATTCAAGTACATCATTTTGACCTAATTACATATTTCAATTCATCTCTCAAGATCAGTGGATTGATAGATGAAATTTGGTCAACTGATAAAAAAGGCCAACTATATACTGAAAAGTCAAATTTTGACTTTTTGATCAAATTTGAGTTTCAAAGATCACATTTTATCAATACATTCGAAAATATGAAATTTGATCATCAAGAAATCAAGAAAGTCAAAAATCAAACTTTGCAAGACTTAGAAATTTTTCTAAGTGTTTTTTATACATGTTAATTTCATTATTTCATGACATCTTTTCACCATAATTCAAGATAATTCAAGTTGTTACAAGCTTTCAAGTAAATAACAAGGCTGCATTTTTAAGTTAAAAATTGAAAGTTACAAATCCTAAACTCTGTCTTGTTTGAACTTTTCCCCTTGACTCAATCTTCAAACTTTGCCACTGTGGTGTATACAAATATGCCTTGTCTTTGTTACAAACTGCATAAATTTGTCCATAAGACCAGACCTGCACCAAGCTGCCACTCCAATCCAAAACTTCTACAAAACAGCCCTGCTATGCTGCCTCTAAACCTGCTCCAAAACCTGCTCCAAAACCTGCAATGTTTCCCTATAAAATCTACATCATATCAATCTCATATTTGCATAAACTTAGTACATAAGAGCTGCATCTAAAAAGCAATGAAACAATGTACCCAAACAGTTCAAAAAACTTATCTATTTCCCTCCCAAATTTAAGCCAATTTCATCTATAAATAAGCTGTTTCACAACACACAAGGGGTAGATTTTTTTTGAAGGAAAGGAGAGGTTTTTGTTGAAAGAGAAAGAAAAAGAAATCTGAAAAAATCTAACAAAACGTTTTGTAACCTCTGCTCATCTTCAGCTCTATCTTCATTCACAAAAACAAAACCTCAACCCACTGTTCCACCTTGCAAGTTTGCCCATAAACCAACTATCCAAACACTTCACATCACATATAAATTGTTAAAACACCAGAACAATTTCTTTAATACCAATATCACCATCTTTCAAACTCAAAAAAAAGTATTGTACAACTTGACTGGGTTGAAGTGATTCAGTAGCTTTCAATACCAAGTAAGGATTGGAGCAACTTCCTGGAGGTTCACTGAAGACATTATGATCATCACAACATCTTGAAAGGTGTTCAACCTTAAGACACAAATTTCAGTTTCAAGGTAAGTTTTCTTGACTTTGAGTTGTTCATACAAGCATCATTAGTGGTTCACTTGTGAAGATAAAACGTAGATATCATAGCCTTGAAGCTAACTACATGCTTACCTTTCATTTCCACTAACCATGTGTTGAGAACTGACTTTTACATGTAGCTGAATAATGTTAGAAGTAAAAAACAGTAGTATGAGTCGATGCATATCACTATGAGTCGACATATATTATATACAAAACAGGTTATGAGTCGACACAAAATGCACACGTGTTGATACAAAACAGAAATGAGTCGATACAAACCATTATGTGTTGACTCATACTGAGTTGGTTTTGATTTCCAGGAGCAAGAAATGAGTATAAGTCGATATAAAACATGCATGTGTCGATACAAAACAAAAATGAGTCAATACAAATCCTTATGTGTCGACTCATACTGAGTTGTTTTTGACATCTAGGAGTAAAGAAGGATATGTATTGATACATAAGTGCATGCGTCAACACATAAAAGTTTTTGTATCAATGCATAAGTGCATGTGTCAATACATAAATTTTTTAAATTTTTTTTCTTCTTTTTATTATTTATCTTACATTCTTGTATATCATTTATTCATTCAATATGGTTGTAATAGTAAAATTAGGTTTTATTTGCTTTTACCTTCCCATTTGTAAATTTGTACCCCCATCCCTAAGTGATGTAATAGCGTAGGATTTTAATTTCCGCAATTTATCGCTTTTAATATAATTGTTATTAATTAGGGTGTGTATGGAAAGATAAAATCGATCTTAGAGAATCCTAACCTCAAAGACAAAAATGCATGCAATCAAACACTTTTCACATGTGCACCTCTAGGGTAATCTCACTTGTTGCCTACGAATAAATAGTCATGTCCCTCGAATATGGGACGCTTTAGCAAAGACACTCGATAAAAAAGATCATAGTCTCTCGATGATCCTTCGATGTTAACTTCGATAAAATGATCTTAAGTCCCTTACGAAAATTGCTAAAACGTCTCATAAGTTGCCTTCTATGACTATACAACGACCCATGCCCGTCCCTTCACATCCAATGATAGGGCTTCTTACCCAACAATGGTAAGCAAGCAATATCTAAAGGAGGAGGAAATGAACAAAGACTTTTTAGGTAGGTAGGACGTTCTTAGTCGCTTGCTCACAACTATTTTCAAAACAACATCTTTCAAAACACACCAACACTTTCAAAATGAAATATTTTCAAAATTCAACACTTTGTATACATTCTTATAGAGACAGGAATCATTACAAAGTTCGCCTAAATGAAGGCACTTTTCAAAAATACTTTTAAAACCAATCACAAAGACATTTCAAACCAAGCATTTTTCAAAGTGAGTTAGCAACTAAGAGCCCGTAGATAACTATGAATGAAAAGGGTGCTGACACATTCCCTTTCTATAACCTACCCCCCAAAATCAAGAATATCTCAAAAGGTCTTTCCTGTTATTTTAACCCTTTCCTTTATTGGATAAAAGAAAAGTCAGTGGCGACTCTTGCTATCCGCAACAACTGCGATAAAACGCAAAACCACCAAGTCAGTTCTCCCACTGTATTATAGAATTGGAGACTCTATTGGGGACGTGTTTAAAAGTGGGGTTACCATAGAGCTAGATCACCTTTAAATTCTTTCATTGTTTGATTTGTTTGCTCTATATTTATGGGTCCTTGTTTGGGTTTGTATTGATCCTCTACCCGGATCTAGGAACATCATTAGGTAAATAGCAAAAATTATGGAGACTGTACGGTGTAGACCAATATGGTTAAGACAATTGCTATGTTAGTGTGACACATTTGTGGGTACCGGTATCCCTTATGGCGAATTAAGGAGAATACGGGTCCGCTGTGTGGTGTCATGAAGCACTAACGAACCTTAGAATCTTTAATTGAACAACTTGGCCATTAGGAAGTAGTGAGGTATCCGGCTTTGGTGCAGTCCAAAGTTGGTTGATACTCGATACTATGCTCATTGAGATCTTACTTTTGGGATATTTCGGTTGCTAAAAAAGAGGCTTGCGCTGAAATAATGCCCAATGAAGAAAGATCAATGATATTGAGATCCCCTAGAACCCGATTACTTTTTGGGACAGGTTGAACCAACTAAACTTCAAAAGGGTACTTACCTATGAACCTCATGCAAGCCTAAACCTAAGGACTTGTTTGCTTTGTGTGTATGTGTTTACTTGTACATATCATTATGACATCGTACCATTGCATTTGCACTAACCATTTCAGGGACTTTGGGATTTATCTTTGTACTGTTTTGTAGGACATGGCTTCTGCATGAAGAAACACCATTCGAATCAATCTTATGAAAATGCCTCCTTAACTTAAGGAATTAGAATCAAGGGTTCCCAATGATTCTCCATTCACCAAGAAGTACGGTCGTCTCATCAACTTGGTTACCACAAATTTTGAAGAGGATATGGTACATGTGCTTTTCCAATTCTTTGATCCTAAGCACCATTACTTTACATTTCCTGATTACCAATTAGAGCCTACCATGGAGGAGTTTTCTCAACTCTTGGGAGTGCATATTCTTGATCAATTACCCTTCACTGGTATTGAGAGAGAACCAAGACCCGAGGAGATTGCTCGAGCTTTACATTTGTAACGGTCCGACATTGTGGCAAACTGGGAAACAAGTAGTGATGTTATAGGGTTTCTAGCCAAGTTTCTGTTTGAGAAGGCTCAACAATTTTGGGAGGCTATGGATTTACAAGCTTTTGAAGAAATGATGGCTCTTCTAATCTATGGGATGGTATTGTTTCCTAACCCAGGCCAACTCATAGATGTGAATACGGTCAAAGTTTTTCTATCTCGTAACCTGGTGCCTACCTTGCTTGGAGATGTCTTGCATTCTCTTCACACTCGTACCATGAAGAGAAGGGGAATTCTTATGTGTTTCACTCCTTTGTTGGCTATGTGGTTTATTTCGCATCTACCTCGATTTGTTTTGAAGAATGATCATGGCATAAGATGGTCTAATAGGTTGATGTCACTCACGCATTCAGATATTCATCGGTGTTCTCAATCTTTAGAGGATGTTATCATTATTTACCATTGCGGGGAATTCCCTAATGTCCCTCTCCTTGTAATTAGGGGAGGAATCACCTATAATCCTTGTTTGGATTTGTGACAGTTTGGGTATGCTAGGAGGGATGGTCCTCATGATGCACTTGTCCAAGAAATTGCATTTGACTATCAGAATGATTCCCAAGGTTATCGTCAGAGATTCATATGAGCTTGGGGCATGGTGAACAAAGTTGATAGCAAGACATTGAGGCATAATAAATCCATTCCTTTGGAGCCTTATCTCAAGTGGGTGCGAGCTCGCGCTCAAAACCCCATGATTCCATATGAAGCCATTCTACCTATCATCATGGAGCCTATTGCCGAGGGAGATGTTCCTTACATTATTCTTCACCCTGACATGCCTATTTCTCTTGAAGAATTGCAAAGATCTTGGATTCAACTCAAAGGGGAGCAAGATACCTTTGAAACCCAGTTCTACGGAAGCGAGAAGAAGGTTTTGGAAATCATGAGATAACATCGTGAAGAGCGGAGTTTTAATGTCTATATTGCACCAAAGAGGATGCGCTCATGGGAAGTTTGAGTCTTTTTGTTTTAGGAGTTTATTTTGTATTATCTTGGTTTCTTCCATTGTAAGCCCAAGAGGCATCTTGTAACCGTTTGAACTTATTAATGCAAGTAATGTTTGTTCCCTATTTGTCTAAACAAATTTAAATCTTAAAAGTCCTTGAAATCATTTGCATACGCATTTCATGCATCATAACATAAGCAGGTTTTCAGACACAGGTTTCCTCATCTTACTACTGTTTATTTCAGTAAGATGGATCTCGAGCAGACCGTGAAAAACTTGCAGAAGCAGAATTCTCAATTTCAAGAAACTTTGGTCACCTTGGCCAAAGGGTAGCAAGAACTTATGTCATTGCTGGTTACAAAGAAGAAACTGTAATCAACATGGGAAAGAGATTCAAGGGCCCCGTCCGACAGGTTCAAGTGGAAGAAGACTCATCCGAGGAGGATGAGAATTAAAATGAAGATGCAAGGAGCACCCGTGCTGGGGTTGCAAACAATCAAGCTTTTGAGGATGAAGATTACTTTGATAAACAGTATCCACCAGCTGAGGATAAGTACAAGCAACTGGAAGATAGGTTGAAAGCTGTGGAAATTCAAGTTGTACCTGGCTTGGGTTTTGGTGATTTGGGCTTAGTACCTTGGGTTGTTATCCCCCACAAATTCAAAATTCCAATCTTTGCTAAGTACGACGGTGTTTCATGCCCAAAGCTTTATTTGAGGTCTTACGTCCATAAAATACAACTGCATACCACTGACAAGAAGCTCTGGGTACACTTCTTTCAAGAGAGTCTATATGGGATTCAGTTAGAATGGTTTTATCAGTTGGAGGGTTCCAACATTCATATTGGGAAGATCTGGACACCGCTTTCTACCGCCAATATCAGTACAACGCTGATTTGGCGCCGACTAGGGTTCAGTTACAAGGAATGATAATGGCTTCCAATGAAGGTTTTAAAGAATATGCGCGAAAATGGAGAGACCTTGCTGGTAGAGTGCAACCACCACTGACGGATAAGGAGTTGGTGGATATGTTCACGGGAACATTAACTGGACCATTTTTCAACTTGTTAATTGGGAGCTCATCATCTGGTTTTACTGAGTTAATCCTGATTGGTGAAAGGGTCGAGAGCGTTATCAAATTTGGAAAAACTCCCTTGGCGTCTTCCTCTACATCAAACATTATGAAGAAAACCTTTACTGGCAAGAAGGAAACTAATGTCGTATATGGGTCAAGAGGCCATGTCAAGAAAGACCACCGCCAATCTGTCAATGTTGTTTTGATCTCCAACCCACCCTCTACTCAAGGACAACCACAACAAGCCAACCATCAAAGGTCTGAGGTTCCAAGAAGACAACTCACAAGGATTAACATGTCACTATCCCAAGCCTTGCAACACCTGTTGAAGGCCAACTTGGTAACATTGCGTGATCCATCATCAAATCCCAATGTTTCATCTCTGAAATACAATCCTAAAGCCAAATGCGCCTATCACTCCAATAGCCCTGAGCATGATACTGATCAGTGTTGGGTTCTAAAAAACAAGATTCAAGACCTTATCGACAACAAGACTATTGAGTTTGATCCACCTACAAACCCGGATGTTATAACTGCACCAATGCCATATCATGGCAAAAGTGTCAATGCTATTGAAGACTCCGACAACGACTGTGACTTTGATGACTAGATCTACCTGACTGTTGAGGAAGGGCTCAACAATTAGCGTGCCAAGGATTTCATTCCCATATCCTTCAACAAGGAGTAATTACCATTTACTATTTCTATTTATTCAAGAACTTTGTCTGTAATTTAATTCAAACAATGACTTTAAGCCGCGTGCCTTACCCGGGGCACCATGGTCCATTTGTTAAGGGTTTGTTCATTTCCATATACCATATGATCATTTAATGAAAAACATTGGGATTTTTGCATTCAAATTTTGCGCTCATTGTCTTTCTTTGTCTTATTGCATTTTCAAAATAGCCATGTATCTTACATGCACACACACACACACACACACACACACACACACACACACACACACACACACACACACACACACACACACACACACACACACACACACACACACACACATTTGCACATCCTTATCCACTCCGGATCTCATTGCCAATGACTCTGCTATTTCCAGCTATGACTTTGAACATCCAATCAATCAAGCCGAAGACGAAGGCGAAGAAGATTGTGAAATAATAGGGGAATCAACCAGACTTCTGATACAAGAGGAGAAAGCCATTCAACCTTATAAGGAGCCAGTTGAAGTAATCAACCTAGGTACTGAGACAGATAAGAAAGAGGTCAATATCAACGCCAACTTGGAAAACGATATCAAAGGCAGATTGGTCCAGATGCTACATGACTATGTTGAAGTGTTTGCTTTGTCGTATGAATATATGTCGGGGATGGATACTGATATTGTGGTTCATAGTCTACCAACAAAGGAAGATTGTTCTCCAGTCAAGCAAAAAGTGCATCGTATGCCTCCAGACATGTCTGAAAAGATAAAAGCTGAGGTAATGAAGAAATTCAATGCAGGTTTCCTGGATGTAACATCATATGCTCAATGGGTGGAGAATGTGGTCCCCGTGCCTAAGAAAGATGGGAAGGTTCATATGTGTGTAGAATATAGGGATTTGAATAGGGAAAGCCCCAAAGATGATTTCCCTCTACCGCATATTGATATCTTGGTCGATAACACATCTCAGCATAAAGTCTTCTCTTTCATGGATGGCTTCTCTGGATACAATCAAATCAAGATGGCTCCCGAGGATATGGAGAAGACCACATTTTTCATACAATGGGGAACTTTCTGCTACAAAGTCATGCCTTTCGGTTTGAAGAGTGTAGGGGTAACCTATCAACAAGCTATGGTAGCCCTGTTTCATGATATGATACATCATGAGATAGAAGTCTATGTGGATGATATGATTGCGAGGTTGCAAACTAAGGAAGAACACCTGGATCATTTACACAAGCTATTTGAAAGGCTGAAAGAATACAAGCTTAGGCTGAATCCCAACAAGTGCACCTCCGGAGTGAGATCTGGGAAACTCCTGGGCTTTGTCGTCAGTGGCAAAGGTATTGAAGTTGATCCTGCAAAGGTCAAAGATATCCAAGAAATACCTTATCCCCATACTGAGAAGGAGGTCAGAGGTTTCTTAGGTCGACTCAACTACATTGCCAAATTCATATCTCACTTAACTGCTACTTGTGAACCACTCTTCAAGCTGCTGAAGAAAAATCAAGTAGTCAAATGAAACGATGACTGCCAAATAGATTTTGACAAGATCAATGAGTACTTACAAGAACCTCCAATCCTGATGCCTCCATTTGAAGGAAGACCCATGATTATGTACTTGACTGTATTAGAGAATTCAATGGGTGTGTGTGGTAGGCCAACATGACGAGTCTGGCCAAAAAGAGCATGTAATATACTACCCGAGCAAAAAGATTACTGACTGTGAAACAAGATATTCACTGCTCAAGAAAACTTGATGCGCTCTAGCATGGGCTGCTCTCCGGCTAAGATAGTATATGTTGACTCACACCACTTTTTTGATTTCTAAGATGGACCCTATCAAATACATTTTCGAGAAGCCAGCTCTCTCCAGACGGATAGCTAGATGGAAAATGATTTTAACTGAATATGACATCCAGTACACTACATAAAAGGCCATGAAAGGAAGTGTATTGGCGAATCATTTGACACATTAAGTTGTTGACAACTACCAATCCATGAACTTTGAATTCTCGGACGATAATATCATACTGATAACTGACTGTGAAAAACCTGGACCGTATGATGGACCTGAACAAGGATCCCGATGGACTATGGTTTTTGATGGGGCTTCCAACGCTTTGGCAAATGAAATTCGTGCTGTGATCATTTCTCCTGAAGGTTTCCATACACCATTCACCGCTAGATTATGCTTTTACTGTGTGAACAACATGGCTGAGTATGAGGATGCATCTTGGGTCTAAAAATTGCTATTGACCTAGAAATCAAGTCCTTAAGTGTATACAAAGATTCAGCCTTAGTAATCAGTTAAGTTAAGGGAGAGTGGGATACAAAACACCCTAATCTAACTCCTTAACAAAGACCTTGTGCTAACCCTGATCCCATACTTTAAGGAGGTTGCTTCCGAATATTTCCCAAGGGAAGAAAGTCAGTTGGCAGATTCCCTAGCAACAATGTCTTCCATGTTCAAGGTCAAATGGGACAATGAAGCTCCTAGGATTACAATTGAAATATTTGATGAACCTGCACACTGTTATGAGCTTGACACTGATGAGCAGAAGCCATGGTACCATGAGGTGAAGAGATATATTAAAGCACAAGAGTATCCTGAAGGAGCTTCCATTAATGATAAGAAATTTTTGTGGATATTTTCATCCAAATTCTTCCTAAGCAATGGAATCCTGTACAAGCACAACCATGATTCTACTCTACTCCGGTGTATGGACAAGAAGGAGGCAGAGAGGATCATGGAAGACATGCATGATGGTATCTTTTGTACTTACTCTAGTGGACACACTATGGCCAAGAATATTCTAAGGGTTGGTTACTATTGGTCGACAATGGAAACTGATTGTCACCATCACTCAAGGACTTTCCATAAGTGTTAGATCTATGCCGACAAGGTCCATGTGCCTCCAATTCCCTTGAACATCATGACTTCTCTGTAGCCATTTGCAATGTGGGGGATTTACATAATTGGAGAAATAAAACCCACTACTTCTAATGGACATCGTTTCATCCTTGTATCTATTGACTACTTCACCAAATGGGTCGAAGTTGCCTCATTTGCCTCAGTAACCAAGAATGTTGTAGCCCGGTTTATCAAGCATAACCTCATCTACCGTTACGGTATCCCCATAAGGATCATCACTGACAATGGAACCAATCTCAATAATGTGATGATTATGGAACTCTGCACTCAGTTCAAGTTCAAACATCACAATTCTTCTCCATACTGACCTAAGATGAATGGTATAGTGGAAGCTGCCAATAAAAACATAAAGAAGATTATGCAAAAGATGGTAGTAACCTACAAAGAATGGCATGAGATGTTACCGTTTGCTCTTCATGGCTACCGTACTTCAGCTCGAATGTCAACTAGGGAAACTCCTTTCTCTTTGGTCTATGGTATGGAAGTTGTCCTGCCCGTTGAAGTTCAGATTCCTTCTCTAAGGATTATGAAATAAGTAGACTTAGGCGAAGACGAATGGATTGAGACTAGATTGAATCAGTTGAACTTGATCGACGAGAAAAGACTGGCTGCTGTTTGTCATGGACAAATGTATCAAAAGAGTATAATCAAGGCATTCAACAAGAAGATCAAGCCTCTAGTATATCAGACTGGTGACTTGGTAATAAAGCGCATCATTTTACCACAAGGCGATCCCAGGGGAAAATTTACTCCCACATACGAAGGACCATTTGTTGTCAACAAAGATTTCTCTGGTGGTGCCATGGTGCTGACTACTATGGACGGCGAAAATTTCCTGCATCATGTGAATGCAGACATAGTAAAAAAATACTACGCATAAAGAATGACTTGCTAGGTTGACATACCTAGGCAAAAATAAGGGCATCCCGACGAACTAAAATGGTTCGGGCAAAATTTAGGGATATATACAAAAGATTGTACACCTGGAAAGTCGAAAACCCGAAAGGACGGCTTGAGAAAAAATGGGTATCCTGGTGAACTGAAAACCCGAAAGGGTGGTCCAGGCAAAAGTTAAGGATTAAAGTGTATGACTATGTCCCGTTGGATCTCTGCAACCAGCTTTATTACCAAGGTCCAAGTTCAATGGTCCAAGATCAATTCAATTGACTTCTTTCAACTGCAAGAGATGATGTTCGAAGACATAGGGGCAACAGTGGAGTTGGAACACAATGAGATCACTTCCACATGGCTATTATTTTTGTTTTCACTTTGTATTCCTTTCATTCTTTCGACAATTTTCTCTTACTAGGATCTCTATCTCCTTATACAAAGACGTCTATTTATAGGAAGACATCAATACAAATATACTTTGAAGTGTAAACTTTTTGTTTTTTTTTCTGTTTTGAGTGCAAAAGTGTCCAATGACTAAAATTGAATGAACATTTTCATATGATCATGATTAAACTATTAACAAATGTATACATAAAAACAGTAATAAGCATTTCCTTAAGGATTTGGGGATATCCCCAAAGATTACTACAACAAAATTTTCCCCACTGAGTTAAATTCATACATCCAGAGTTCCAATCTCTTAGAAACCCTATCCCAGCTGAGTAGGTCTTAAAGAAGAAGCCTTATGGAGTTCTCCCTAAAGAAAGCACTTCCCCTAGTAGGTCGTCAAAATATTCTCTTTAATCGAGTTTATTTCCCCAATAAACTACAAATTCCCCAGCTTGAATTGGCCTCTTAGACTATTAAAAATCAAAGGAAAAAACCCCTAAATCCCCGGTAGAGTCATTGCAATCCCCAACGGAGTCGTTCCTATCCCAGTAAGTTACTGTGAAGCCTGGAATCCGACCAGATAATAGTTAACTTCATCCTTTCAACAAGTTGCTGCGAAGCCTAGAATTCGACCAGATAATAATTTAACTTCATCCTTTCAAGTAAGTTGCTGTGAAGCCTGGAATCTAACCAGATAACAGTTTGACTTTATCCTTTCAAGCAAGTTACTGCGAAGCCTGGATCCGACCAGATAACAGTTAACTTAATACTCCTGAGCAAGTTACTGTGAAGCCTGAAATCTGACCAGATAACAGTTTAACTTCACCTAAATTATTGTGAATCCTGGAAATCGACCAGATAACAGTTTAACCTCAAACAAGTTACTGCGAAGCCTGGAATCCGACCAGATAATAGTTAATTTCATCCTTTCAAGTAAGTTGCTGCGAAGCCTGGGATCCGACCAGATAACAGTTTAACTTCAATTTTCTGCGAAGCCTGGAATCTAACCAGATAATAGTTAATTTCATCTAAGTTACTACGAAGCCTGGGATCTGACTAGATAACAGTTTAACTTCAATTTTCTGCGAAGCCTGGAATCTGAACAAATAACAGTTAATTTCATCTAAGTTACTATGAAGCTTGGGACCCGACCAAATATCAGTTTAACTTCAATTTTCTATGAATCCTGGAATCCAACTAGATAACAATTAACTTCATACTCCCGAGCAAGTTTCTACGAAGCCTGGAATCCGACCAGATAACAGTTTAACTTCATAAGTTGCTGCGAAGCCTGGAATCCGACCAGATAACAGTTAAACTTCATTTTTCCAAGTAATTTTCTGTGAAGCCTGGAACTCGACCAGATAACAATTAATTTCATCTTCCCCAGTAAGTTGCTACGAATCCTGGAATACAACCAGATAATAATTAACTTTATTATCCCCAAGTCGAAAGTTGCTACGAAGCTTGGATTTCAACCAAATAACAACTAACTTTCACTCTCCCCAATCAAATATAATTCCCCAATAGAGTAATGGACAACTCCTGAACTCTATTCCCCAAGCAGAAATCAACACTCCTCGCAGAGTTTCCTCAAGAAAAGAGCCAAAATCAATGTTCCCCAGCGGATTTCTCCTCAAACAACAAAACAGGAATACCCAGCAGAAACATTCTAAACAAGGTCTGAAGATGTGCATACTCTTCATCCCCAACAAAATACCGTGATTTAACTTCCCAAAGTTCCCCAACATTTGTCAAGGATTTATTTTCCAAGACAAAGATACACTATAACGATATTTCACATTCATACATCATATTACATGCATGACAAATGCATACAACATAATCTCATTTATTTTGAGAACATCATTACGCCATGCATTTGTCTGCATGCAACTAACCATTTTCCTTACAGGAAAAGTCAATCAACAAAACAAAGACCTCTTTTGATTAGATTTATTTCTGTCAGTTAAAGACAGGCGAACAAAAGACCTCTTCTGGTTAGATTTACTTCTTCTGGTTAAGGACAGGCGAACAAAAGACCTCTTCTGGTTAGATTTACTTGTTCCAGTTAAAGATAGGCGAACAAAAGACCTCTTATGGTTAGATTTACTTCTTCCAGTTAAAGAAAAGCGATCAAAAGAGATCTTCTTGTTAGATTTACTTCTTCCAGTTAATGATAGGAAAATAGATAAACCTCTCTTGATATTTCCCACAAAGATCTTCAATGATTCTAGCTTACACAAGTATTGACTAGGTCAAGCGATCTCCTCAACACTGATGCCTCAAATTAAGGTTTGAGTTTGCACAAAGGCAATTGGACTTCTAATGTTTCAAATTATTTTCATGGATCATTATGGACCCTCAAGATTTCCCCTGTCAAATTTCAAGTCTTGGATCACAAAATTGCTCAGTTAATTGATCAGGTGGTCTAAAATTAACTGTATTGGTTAAAAAGTCAATTATGGTCAACCTACAGTCAAACGTCAAGATTTTGGACCAATATCAACATTTTGAGGTCATATGTATCATTTGATCAAGATAGGATCACAATTCTTCAAGAAAATTGTTCAAATCATAAAAAGGGCAAAATGGTCA
Organism: Vicia faba; assembly: GCA_948472305.1. Classification (NCBI taxonomy): domain Eukaryota; kingdom Viridiplantae; phylum Streptophyta; class Magnoliopsida; order Fabales; family Fabaceae; genus Vicia; species Vicia faba. The sequence goes on from OX451739.1 coordinate 878,223,800, forward strand.
AAATTAGGGTTTTTGACTGAAAATGACTAATCTTTAACTTTTGACCTAGTACCTGACTTATTAGTTTGAAACATGATCTTAAAGATTCAAGTACATCATTTTGACCTAATTACATAGTTTAATTCATCTCTCAAGATCAGTGGATTGATAGATGAAATTTGGTCAACTGATAAAAAAGGTCAATTGTACACTAAAAAGTCAAATTTTGACTTTTTGATCAAATTAGAGTTTCAAGGATCACATTTTATCAATACATTCGAAATTTGATCATCAAGAAATCAAGAAAGTTAAAAATCAACTTTGCAAGACTTAGAAATTTTTCTAAGTGTTTTTTGTACATGTTAATTTCATTATTTCATGACATCTTTTCACCATAATTCAAGATAATTCAAGTTGTTACAAGATTTCAAGTAAACAACAAGGCTGAATTTTTAAGTTAAAATTGCAAGTTACAAATCCTAAACTTTGTCTTGTTTGAACTTTTCCCTCTGACACAATCTTCAAACTTTGCCACTATGTTGTCCACAAACATGTCTTGTCTTTGTTACAAACTGCATAAATCTGTCCATAAAACCAGACCTGCACCAAGCTTCCACTTCACTCCAAAACTTCTACAAAACAGCCCTACTATGCTGCTTCTAAACCTGCTCCAAAACCTGCAATCCTGCCCTGCAAAATCTGTATCATATCAGTCCCATATTTGAAACATTGTACCCAAACAGTTCAAAAAACTTATATATTTCCCTCCCAAATTTCAGCCAATTTCATCTATAAATAAGCTGTTTCACAACACACAAGGGGCAAAGTTTTTTTTATATGAAGGAAATGACGGGTTTTTGTTGAAAGAGAAAGAAAAAGAAATCTAAAAAAAATCTAACACAACTTTTTGTAACCTCTATTCATCTTCAGCTCTATTTTCATTCACAAAAAAAAACCTCAACCCACTATTCCACCTTGCAAGCTTCCCCATAAACCAACTATCCAAACACTTCACATAACATAAAAATTGTTAAAACACCATAACAATTTATGTAATACCAATATCACCATCTTTCAAACTCAAAAAAAGTATTGTACAACTTGACTGGGTTGAAGTGATTCAGCAGATTTCAATACCAAGTAAGGATTGGAGCAACTTCCTGGAGGTTCACTGAAGCCATTCTGATCATCACAACATCTTGAAAGGTGTTCAACCTTAAGACACAAATTCCAGTTTCAAGGTATGTTTTCTTGACTTTGAGCTATTAATACAAGCATCATTAGTGGTTCATTTGTGAAGATAAAATATAGATATCATAGCCTTGAATCTAACTATATGCTTACCTTTCATTTCCACTAACCATGTGTTGAGAACTGACTTTTACATGTAGCAGAATAATGTTAGAAGTAAAAAACAGCAGTATGAGTCGATGCATATCATTATGAGTCGATGCATATCACTATGAGTCGACACATATTATGTACAAAACAGGTTATGAGTCGATACAAAACACACATGTGTCGATACAAAACAGAAATGAGTCAATACAAACCATTATGTGTCGACTCATACTGAGTTGGTTTTGATTTCCAGAAGCAAGAAATGAGTATGAGTCGATACAAAACGTGCATGTGTCGATACAAAACAGAAATGAGTCAATACAAACTCTTATGTGTCGACTCATACTAAGTTGTTTTTCACTTCCAGGAGTAAGGAAAGATATGTATTGATTCATAAGTGTATGCGTCCACACATAAAAATTTCCATGTCAATGCATAAGTGCATGCGTCAATACATAAGTTTTTTTTAAATTTTTTTTCTTCTTTTTATTATTTATCTTTACATTCTTGTATATCAATTATTCATTAAATATGGTTGTAATAGTAAAATTAGGTTTTATTTGCTTTTACCTCCCCATTTGTAAATTTGTACCCACATCCCCAAGTGACGTAATAGCATAAGATTTTAATTTTCGCAATTTATCGCTTTTAATATAATTGTTAGTAATTGCGGTGGGTATGGCAAGATAAAATCAATCTTAGAGAACCCTAACCTCAAAGACAAAAATGCATGCAATCAAACACTTTTCACATGCGCACCTCTAGGGTAATCTCGCTTATTGCCTACGAATAAATAATCATGTCCCTTAAATATGGGACACTTTAGAAAAGACCCTCTATAAAAAATATCGTAGTCCCTCGATGACCCTTTGATGTTGCCTTAGATAAAATGATCTTAAGTCTCTTACAAAAATTGATAAAGCGTCTCATAAGTTGCCTTCTATGACTATATGACGACCCATGCCCGTACCTTCACATCCAATGATAGGGCTTCTTACCCAACAATGGTAAGCAAACAATATATAAAGGAGGAGGAAATAAACAAATACTTTTTGAGTAGGTAGAACGTTCTTAGTCGCTTGCTCACAACCATTTTCAAAATAACATCTTTCAAAACACACTTACACTTTCAAAATGAAATATTTTCAAAAGTCAACACTTTGTATACATTCTTATAGACACGAGAATCATTACAAAGTTCTCCTAAATGAAGGCACTTTTCAAAAATACTTTCAAAACCAATCACAAACACATTTCAAACAAATCATTTTTTCAGAGTGAGCTAGCAACTAAGAGCCCGCAGATAACTACAGATGAAAAGGGTGCTGGCATCTTCCCTTTTCATAAACTACCCCCTGAACTCAAGGATATCTCAAAAGGTCTTTCCTGTTCTTTTCACCATTTCCTTTATTGGATAAAAGAAAAATCGGTGGCAACTCTTACTCTCCACAATAATTGCGATAAAACGCAAAACAACCAAGTCAGTTCTCCCACAGTATTACACCCGGCGCGTCATATTTAGGTTTTCTTTCGCTAAGATATCATTGGTGATGTATTCTCAAATTCAGGTTCGGCTCGATAGCCAATTATTTAAAGAAGATCTCCGAATGTGCGAGTTTCCTCGAAGAAATGTGACGAAAAATGGGCTGAAAGTGTAGTTTTTACGCACTAAAAAATTCATAACTTGAAGCCCGCGGCTCGTTTTGAACCCGTTTCAATGGTCGAAATTCCGTCTTGACGTCATCTACATTTTCATCTCTCACTTCCAGAAGCCAATTTCATTCAGAAAGTCTCCAAAAATATGGATTTATCAAGTGTTTTTGGACAGGAAAATTTTGAAATATGTTTATCTGCTCCGTATTCCAAAAATCATAACTCGGTCAATTTTTATCGTATCAAGATGGTTTCGATGGCATTGTCTCAAAAATTGAGTTAGTTAAATTTTGGTTTTTATTTTCAAAAGGAAACGATACCTTGAAGGCTTCCGTTTTTTACCCGAATCGCGTGTAACTCACTGAAAATTTTGAAGCTGGAAATTAAGTTGTGTGAGGCGAAACTTCAAAAATTCATAACTAATTCACGGTTTATCCGATTGAGCCCATTTTCGGACAGGAGTTTGTTCTCGATGTCGGATACATTGTATTTTCACATTTCAACTTTAAAAATTTTACTGAGGTCCCTGTGAATTTTCCTAGAACGTGTCAAACTTAAATGAATAAAAATCTGCACTATTGTTTGTGGTTATTGGAGGCCCAATTGCACATTCAAAGCCCATATCTTTATCCTAATTTCCATTATATAATCTCATTCTTTTCATACAAATAGAGACATAAAAGAAACCCTTGCCATAACCTTGTCAAAATATCAAATTCTTTCAAGAACCCTAGAAATCTTGAAATCCTTGTTACAAACCTTTTTCACTACAAACAAGCCATCTTATTCACTTCCATGATCAAAAGGATGTACAAGCATTCATACATGTCATATCGATTTTAATATTAAAAAATTTCATATATTTGTCTTCTTTTTATTTCATGGAATACTAATTTGTTTAACATGTTTATGAGAATCAACACTACAGGTTTGGACCATCGTAATGGTCCCATGTAGGTTTATTACAAAACGAGTTGAGACCAGATTCTAACACCAAGGCACGCTTGGCCTGGTGGTGAGCATGTTGCTGGAAAGTCCTGAGGGCGTGGGTTCAACACCCACCCCAACTCTTTTGAATTATTTCTTGTGTCAATTCTCTATTCTCCTTACTCTTTTCCTCATTTTTTTCTCTATTGTCACAGATAACCAAAACTTTTTTCATAAAACCTAACATTTTTCACAAATTTTTGATTTTTCATAATAAACTCAAATAATTAATTTTAGGTTTTTAATTTAATTTTAGGTTTTTATTTAATCAACTCAATTTAATTTTAGGTTTTTTATTTAATGAATCCTAATTTAATTTTTTAGGTTTTTCACTAATTAACTATTTTCTTAATTAAATTAAAATCAATTTATATTTTAGGGTTTTATTTAATTTAATTACCTAACTTTTTCTATTAATTAAAATAAACTAGGTTTTAGGTTAATCATCAAACTTTTTTTATCAAACAATCAAAACAAATATCCTCTTTTCTTTTCGTTTTATAATTTCGCGTATATATAATATGGTGGGAGAACCGACTTTGGTGTTTTGCGTTTTATCGTAAATGTTGCGGATAGCAAGAGTCGCCACTGACTTTTCTTTTATCCAATAAAGAAAAGGGTGAAAAGAATAGGAAAGACCTATTGAGAATTTTCTTGAGTTCGGGGGGTAGGTTATGAAAAGGGAAGGTGTTAGCACCCTTTTCATCTATAGTTATCTATGGGCTCTTAATTGCTTGATCACTTTGAAATGCTTTGTGTTTGTGTAAGTTTGAAAATATTTTGAAAACGCCTAAGTTTGGAAAACTTTGCAATGATTCTCCTATCGTTGAGAATGAATAAAAAGTGTTGGTTTTGAAAATATTTGTTTAAAGGAAGTGTTTGGAAATATGTTTGAAAATGCTAATGGAAAGCCATTTTGTAATGATTATCGTATCATTGAGAACGTATACAAAATATTTGTTTTAAAAAGTATTTTTGAAAGTGTGAGGTGTAAATGGTTTTGTTTGCGAGCAAGCAATTATGAGTAATCTACATACTCAAAAAGTCTTTGTTCTTTTCCTCCTTCTTTAGATAATGTTTTTTCACCATTGATCAGTAAAGAGCCATATCATTGGATGTGAGGGACAGGTGTGGCTCATCCTACAGTCATAGAAGGAAACTTGTAAGATGTATTAGCAAAGATCGTAAGGGACTAAGATTATTTACCGAAGGCAACATTTAAGGGTCATCGAGGGACTATGATCTTTTAATTGAGTGTCTTTGCTAAAACATCTCATGTTCAAGGGACATGACTGTTTTTTATCCGAGGCAACAAGTGTGGGTTATCCTAGAGGTGCATGTGTGCAAGGTCTTTTGTTTTCATGTATATTATCTTGGAATTAGTGTTGTTTAATGTTGGTTTTAAATCTTGTCATATAAACCCTAATCACTAGCAATAATAAGGAAATCGGTAAATTGCGGAATTTAAATGTCCTACGCTATTACAATGCTTTGGGAATGAGGATACAAATTTACAAACGGGGATGAAAAATAAAATAAACCCTATTTACTATGAAAAGGCTTTGACAGTTACATAAATTGTAATGAGAAATAATAAAATGTATAAAAAAATGTAAAGATGAAGAAAAGAGAAAAGAAAATTATTTTTATGGCTTTTTTGGAAAAGGTTTTAATTAACTCAATTAAACTAATTAATTTAAAAGGGAAGTTAATAATCATTTTACAAAACCTAAAGTCTATTTTGATTAGAAAAGAAAATTAAATAAAACCTAAGTCTAATTATTTTTAATTCTTAAAAAAATTAATAACTTGAGAAAATATTTTTAGTGTTTTATTTATAAAAATAAATAAGGTGAAAATAAAATAAAATTAGAAAATTATTTAGGAAAATGTATTTTTTATATTTTTGGTTAAAATAAAATAATAAAACAAGTAAATAAATAAAAGTAAAGAAAATATATAAAGAATATGAAAATATTGGGCTTAGGTGTTAGAAAGTAAAAAGGGTGTGAAAACGTATTTTTGTTAAGTATAATAAGTAATCAGGGGGTATGCTGAAGGGAAAAAGGTTGGGCCCAAAGCAAAGAAAGCCCATGCGCACTTTAAGAGAGAAAGGAAAGAAAATTACAAAAAATAACAAAATGTCCCATGCATGGCTCGAACTCGTGACCCGTCATATGAATTCCTTATACGCGCTTGATCTACCACTGGGGCGGCTATACATTCAGTGTTTAAAACACAAACCAATAAATATATTACAAAATCAGTCCTGATTGTAACTTAATATTCTTCCTCGCACCAAATAGTTCATCACCATTTTTGAAATCTGTAACTTGCTTATTTCTCATTCAAATTGGAAAATGTAAACATGAAAATTGCTTGAAATTTCATCACGATTTCAAATATGTAAATAACTTAAGCTAACACTCAAATATGAACACGAATTTTTGTTGGTACCAAATTCTGACCTAATTTTTTAGAAAGTCCATCTTTAAAATTTGCATCACTCAAGCAACATAAATGAAATCTAAGGGCATGATTAGCTTCAGGGCTATGATGTCTACATTTTTTATTTACAAAGTAACCATTAATGATGCTTATAGAGAGAGTTCAAAGTTTGAATAACTTACCTCAAAACTGGAAATCATGTTTGATGATTGAGAACTCTTTGAGATGTTGTGATGATCTGGATAGCTTCACTGAACCTCCAGGAAGCTAATGCAATACTTACTTTGGATTGAGAGTGGCTGTATTAATATGGAGAAGTCAATGTGCAGAGCTCTATTTTTGGTTATGGAAGATGAGGAAGATGATGTTACAATTGTGTTGTAGGTGTTAGGATAACTTTTATATGAGTTATAGAATCTTGGTGATTGATTGAAATGGAAAACACACGAGTGGATTGTGAGATGGGTATTCAAAGTCAAAAATGGCACAAAATGGAGTTTGTGTGCAAATTTTGATTTCGGGGAGTTTGAGAGAGTTTCTAGGCTTGTGAATTCATGTGTTAGGTTACAAATACATCCTCTATTTATAGGAAAGAGGTTTGGAAGGTTCAAGGGATCAGAATCACAAGATCACATGTTATGGTTTTTGACTTGTTTTTGAAGCAACCTTGACAAACATTGTTCCAATGCATGTTCCAATGCATAATACAAGGCTATCTAAATTGGTTAGGAACTTTAAAAATGTTGCTTCTGGATTTTGTGTTGAGTGTGTGCAGAGGGAACAAGTTAGAGGCTCAATACAATTTGACTTTGTGATTAAAGCAACTTTACAAGAATGGAAATGTTACTTTGTGCCAAAAATGGATGAATCTCTTAGACAATGGCTCAAATGTTTGGATCATAGCTCTAACAGTTGTGTAATCAATTAATTATGGACTGATTTTCAAGTTATAAGCCTGTAAAGCAAGATTATGCAGCATAGGTTTGAGATTTGATCAAGTGTTCTTCATGAAAATGGCTTGAAATGCAAGAATGGATGGTCAACTTCTTCTCTTCGATTCTCCTAGCTCAAAAATGATCTCTTCAAGTTCTTTGAAATTTTGGTAAGCTTAAAACATTGTCTACAACCTTCATGTTGACCATTTTGACAAAATCAAATTGGAACTAGGTGAAAATTAGTCAAGAAGTTAGGTAAAAATCTGCTTAAACTAGTTGAAAATTTCACTAAGTGTTTTATGAAAAATGTCATGACTTCATGGGCTTATATCTTCAAATATAAGCATTTTTTGGACATAAACCCTCTAATACAAAGTTGTAGAGTTCATCAATATCTACAACTTTCATGTTGAAAGTTTTCCTTGAATCATCTTGCATCTTGGTGAAACAATTTCACGAAGTAATGAATTTATCAAGTATAAAAACACTTAGAAATTTTCTCTAAGTCTTAGAAACCTTGACTTTTTTATTGACTTTTTGACTTTCCTGATTCTTGATGATCAAGTTTAATATTTTTGAGTATCTTGATTAATCTTGATCTTTGAAATTCAATGTTGATCAAAAAGTCAAAGTTTAACTTTTTGTGTTTTAGTTGACTTTTCATCAGTTGATCCAAAATTCAACTATCATTCCATTGACCTTGAGAAATGATTTAAGCCATGAAGTTAGGTCAACATGTTATATTTTAATTCTTTAAATAAGGCTTCAATCCATTGGGTTATGTATTAGGTCAAAAGTCAATGATCAGTCCATCTCAATCAAAAACCCTAATTTTGACCTTTTTTCCCCTTGATGATTTGAATGCTTTTCTTGAGGAATTGTGATCAACACTTGATAAATTGATAATTATTACTTCAAAATTTTGATGTTGGCCAAAAATCATAAAGTTTGACTGTATGTTGACCATAGTTGACTTTTTACCCAATACAACTGATTTTCAGTCATTTGAGCAATTGACTAAGCAAATTTGTGATGCAAGACTTGAAACTTGGTATAAGCAATATTGGAGACATATAATGAACCATGAAAGTAATTTGAGGCATCAAAAGTCCAATTTTCCTTGAGAAAACCAAAACCCTAATTTGTGGGCTCAGTGCTTAGGAGGTGAACTTGTCTGATCAAACTCCTGAAAATCTTGAGCATTTGAGATCTTTTATGGGAAATGTATTGAGTATAGAGAGGGAAAATTTTAGGGTACAACAGATTCCAATGTTAAATCTTATTAAACCTAAAGAGTTAGATTGACATGTCGTCCATTTGTGACTTGAAGGTGGAAGATTATTGAACACGTAAGTGCCCAGAAATTTGCACTCACTTGTGCACGAAGTAAGACTGTTTGTTGATTATTTCAGGAATAGGCTTAAAGATGCAATTAAGAGGTAATTGTTGATAGAAGTATCAGAATGAGTCTACTCTAGACTATATCTGAAGAAATATCAGAATAAATCTTTGGTCGATTTAATCTGAACTAGAAAAGGTCTACCGAGAGAAATATCAGAATAAATCTTTGGTTGATTTAATCTGAGCCAATAGACATCTTTAAAATTTAAACGAGAGAAGTATCAGAATAAATCTTTGGTCGATTTAATCTGAGCCAGAAAAAAGTCTACTGAGAGAAGTATCAGAATAAATCTTTGGTCGACTTAATCTGATTTAGTAGATGTTTGAAAATCTTTAACTGAGAGAAGTATCAGAATAAATCTTTGGTTGATTTAATTTGAGCCAGAAAAGGTCTACTGAGAAAAGTATCAGAATAAATCTTTGGTCGATTTAATCTGAGCCAGCAGATGTTTGAAAATCTTTAAGTGAGAAAAGTATCAAAATAAATCTTTGGTCGATTTAATCTGAGTCACCAGATGTTTGAAAATCTTTAACTGAGAGAAGTATCAGAATGAATCTTTGGTCGATTTAATCTGAGCCAGAAAACGGGTCTAAAGGGAGTGTTTGTCATGCAGATATTCACCTTGTCTTGGCCTACAATATGTTTTGATGATATCGATTTGTTGATTGATCTTTCCTGAAAAGGAAAAGAGTTAGCTGTATGCAATGTCATGATGTATGAAATGCATTGCGTAATGATGTTCTCAAAATAAAGGATATTGTGCTATATGCGTTTCGTATGCATATGCCATGATATTTGTAAATGGTGTGAGATGTATCAAAGTGTATCTTTGTCGAGGAAAATAAATCCCTGATTTATTGTTGGGATGAAAAGTATGTTTATCTTCACTCTTGTCTAGAATGCTTCTGCTGGGGATTCCTGCTCACTTGTTTGAGGAAAATCTACAGGGATGTATTGATTTATGTTTGGGGAGTAGAGTTTAGGTACATTGGTCATTTGTTTCTCTATTGTGGAATTTATTTCTTATATACCCTGACTGGAGACAAAAGAGATGGACAATCTTCTTATTTTCTGGGGAGAAGACCTTTGTCAGCAAATTGTAGTATTCTTAGACTTGAGCTGGGAAATTTGTAGTATGTTGGGGGAAATAAACCATATTGAGGAAATAAATCCTTGTTGATGGAGAAGTGATCTACTGAGGAAACTGACTCTCTTGAGGAGATTGAATTTGCTAAATAGAAGAAACTCTGTAGGGTTGCTTTTTTCAGTTTTGGAGGAATAAATTTAGTTGGGGAAGAGAATTTCCATAAATTGTACTGACTGAGACTCCGTGGGTAGATTCAACAGGGAGAAGATTATACTCCTTTATTTGTTAAAGTGATCTTCCAGGGAGATTGTGGGGAAAGTATCTTTATTTGTGAAGACTACTCTGTGAGAGATAATCTCACAGAAGTGGCTCTAGCGACTTCACTGGAAATAATCTTATGAAAGGAATTTGGTGGGGATTTATGGACAACTTGAGTGTCAACCCAACTCCTAGAGTTTTGAGTAAATGTTTAGTACTGTTCTTATGCATATATTTGTTAACAATTAATCATGTTCATATGCATATGTTCATTCAATTTAGTAATTGGACATTTTTGCAAACAAAACAGAAAAACCAAAAAGTTTGAACTTCAAAGTATATTTGTATTGATAATTTACCTCAATCTAGTAAGAGGAAGTCGTCCTAAAATAAAAGAGTATGAAGTGAAAACAAATGTATATATCCATGTGGAAGTGATCTCATTGGGTTCCAACTCCGCTATTGGCCATATGCCTTTGAATATCATCCATTGCCATCAAAAGAAGTTGATTGCACTAATCTTGTACCTTTTGAGCCTTTGATCTGGGTAATAAAGCTAGCATGTAAGTGATCCAACGGGACATATTCGTACGCTTTAATCCCTAATTTTTTTCCTGGACCGCCCTTTCAGGTTTTCAGTCCACCAGGATACCCTTTTTTGCCCAAGCCTCTCTTTCAGGTTTTCGACTTATCGGGTGTATGATCTTTTGTACATATCCCTTATTTTTGCCCGAACCCTTTTGGTTCACCGGGATGCCCTTATTTTTGCCTAGGAATGTCATCCTAGCGGGTCATTCTTATGTGTAGTATTTTTTGACTATGTATGTGTTCACAGGGTGCGGGAAAGCTTCACCATCCATAGTGGTTAACATCATAGCACCGTCTGAGAATAATTTCTTAACAATAAATGGACCTTCGTAAGTGGGAATCTATTTTCCCCTGGGATTACCTTGTGGCAGAATGATGCACTTTATTACCAAGTCACCTTCCTGATACACCCAATGCTTGATCTTTTTGTTGAAAGATTTGATCATGCGCTTCTGGTATATCTGACCATGATAGACAGTAGCCAGCCTCTTCTCATCAATCAAATTCAACTGAACCAACCTAGTCTGAATCCATTTGTCTTCGTCTAATTTTACTTCTTTCATAATCCTTAGAGAAGGAATCTGAACTTCGACATGTAGGACAACTTCCATGCTATAAACTAAAGAGAAAGGTGTTGCCCCAGTCACTGTTTATGCCAAAGTACGCTAGCCATGAAGAGAAAATGGTAGCATCTTATGCTAGTCTTTATATGTCACCATCATCTTTTGCGTAATCTTCTTTATATTCTTATTAGCAGCTTCCACCGTGCCATTCATCTTAGGTCTGTATGGAGAAGAGTTGTGATGCTTGAATTTGAACTGCATGCAGAGTTTAGTGATCATGGCATTGTTAAGGTTGGTTCCATTGTCAGTGATGATCCTCTCAAGGATACCATAATGGAAGATGAGTTTATGCTTGATGAAACGGGCTAAGACGTTCTTGGTAATTGAGGCAAATGAAGATGCTTCAACCCACTTGGTAAAGTAGTCAATGGCGACAAGAATGAAACAATGTCCATTAGAGGCAGTAGGCTTGATCTCTCTAATCATGTAAATGCCCCACATTTAAAATGGCTAAGGAGCAGTCATGACGCTCAAAGGAATTGGAGGCACATGGACCTTATCAGCATAAATTTGGCACTTATGGCAAGTCCTTGAATGGTGATGACAATCGGTTTCCATGGTCGACCAATAGTAACCAGCTCTCAGAATCTTCTTGGCCATAGTATGTGCACTATAATGAGTACCAAATATACTTCATGTATATCCTCCATGATCTATTCTACTTCCTTCTTGTCCATACAACGGTACAAAATTGAATTGTGGTTGTGCTTGTATAAGATCCCATTTCTCAGGAAGAACTTGGCTGAGAACCTCCGCAGGAATTTCTTGTCATTGACTGACTCCCCTTTAGAATACTCTTAAGCTTCGAGGTATCTTTTCACCTCATGAAACCAAGGCTTCCCCTATACACCATTAATGTCAATCTCATAGAAGTGCGCTAGTTTTTCAAATCTTTCGACAGTAATTCGGGGAGCTTCGTTGTCCCATCTGACCTTGAACATAGAAGACATGGTAGCTAAAGCATTTGCCAACTGATTCTCTTCCCTCGGAATGTGCTCAAAGGTAACCTCTTCAAAGTATGGGATCAAGGTTAGCACAAGCTCTTTGTGAGGGATAAGGTTTGGATGTTTTGTATCCCACTCTCCTTTAACTTGACTGATGACCAAAGCAGAGTCTCCATATACACTTAAGAATTTCATTCTTAGGTCAATAGCAACCTTAAGACCCAAGATACACGCTTCATACTCGGCCATGTTGTTGGTACAGTCAAAGTAGAGTCTGGAAGTGAAAGGAGTATGGCAACCTTCGGTAGAAATGATCACAACCCCAATTTCGTTACCCAATGCGTTGGAAGTTCCATCAAAAACCATAGTCTATCGGGATCCTTGTTCAGGTCCTTCATACAGTCTAGGCTTTTCACAATCCGCAATCAGCATGATATGCACGTCTGGGAATTCAAAGTTCATAGATTAGTAATCATTCACAGCTTGATGTGCCAAATGATCTTCCAACATACTTCCTTTTATTGCTTTTTGTGTAGTGTATTGGATATCATACTCAGTTAAGATCTTTTGCCATCGGGCTATCCTTCTGGAGAGAGCTGGCTTCTCAAAGATGTACTAGATAGGATCCATCTTAGAGATTAGTAGAGTGGTATAAGTCAACATATACTGTCTTAGTCGGCGAGCAGCCCATGCCAAAGCGCAACAAGTTTTCTAGAGCATTGAATATCTTGTTTCACAGTCCGTAAACTTTTTTCTAAGGTAGTATATTGCATGCTCTTTTCGACCAGACTCGTCATGCTGCCCCAACACACACCCCATTGAATTCTCTAACAAGGTTAAGTACATGATCATAGGCCTTCCTTCAACTGGTGGCATCAGAATTGGTGGTTCTTGCAAGTATTCCTTGATCTTGTCAAAATCTATTTGGTAGTCGTCATTCCATCTTACCACTTGATCTTTCTCCAGCAGCTTGAAGAGTGGTTCACAAGTAGCAGTCAAGTGAGAGATGAATCGGGCAATGTACTTTAGTCGTCCTATATAACCTTTAACCTCCTTCTCAGTACAAGGAGATGGCATTTGTTGGATGGCTTTGACCTTTGCGGGATCAATTTTAATACCTTTGCCACTGACGACAAAGCCTAGGTGCTTACCAGACCTTACCCCGAAGATTCATTTGTTGGGTTTCAACCTCAGCTTATATTTCTACAACCTCTCAAACAACTTGTGCAGATGATCAAAGTGTTATTCTCCAGTTTGAGATCTTGCTATCATGTCATCAACATAGACTTTTATCTCATGATGAATCATATCATGAAATAAAGCCACCAAAGCTCGTTGATAAGTTGTGCCTACATTCTTTAGCCCAAAAGGCATGACCTTATAACATAAGGTGCCCCATTGTGTCACAAAATTAGTCTTCTCCATGTCTTCGAGCGCCATTTTGATTTGGTTGTAACCCGAGAAGCCAGCCATGAAGGAAAACACTTTGTATTGAGCAATGTTGTCAACTAAGACATCAATATGCGGTAGTGGGAAGTTGTCTTTAAGGCTTTCCCTTTTCAGATCTCTGTAGTCTACACATATACGGACCTTACCGTCTTTCTTTAGCACCGGAACAACATTTTCAGCCCATTAGGGACACGATGTTACTGCCAAGAAACCTGCATTGAACTGTTTCATTACCTCAACCTTGATCTTCTCAGACATATCAGGGCGCATGCGATGAACCTTTTGTTTGATCGGAGAACAACCTCTTTCATTGGCAGTCGATGAACCACGCTATCAGTATCAAGCCATGGCATGTATTTATATGACCAAGCAAATACCTCAACATAATCATGTAACATCTGAACCAATATGCTCTTGACATGGCCTTCCAAGTTGGTGCCGATCTTGACTTCTTTCATATCTGCCTCAGTTTCCAAGTTTATCACTTCTACCAGTTCTTCGTGCGGTTGGATAGCCTTTTCCTCTTGTATCAGGAGTTTGACGAGTTCTCCAGATTTCTCACAATCTTCTTCACCTTCGTCTTCAGCTTGATAGATTGGATTTTCAAAGTTATAAACGACAATAGCAAAATTGTTGTCAATGAGATCTGGAGTGGATGTGAATCTACAAATGTGTGCGTGCATGTAAGGTCACATGGCTATTTGAAAATGAAGTAAAGTAAAAGAAAGACAAGGAGCGCAAGATTTGAATGCAAAATCGTCCAATGTTTTCATTAAATGAGCATATGATATATGAAATAACAAACCCTTAACAAATGGACCATTGTGCCCCGGGCAAGGCACATGGTTTAAAGTCATTACTTTGAAGGAAATTATACAGACAAATTTCTTAAAGCAATAAAAACAGGAAATAGAAATAACTCCCGGTTGAAGGAGATTGAGATGAAGTCTTTGCCCTTCCAGTTGTTGAGTCTGCCATTAGCAGTCGGGAATATCTAGTCGTCTAAGTCACCATCACTATCAGTGTGCTCCTGAACATTGACTTCATTGTTGCTAATACGGAGAGGTGGTCCACCAGCATGAGCACGTCGAACCTTTTTCTGAGCCTTTGAAGTAAAACCCAACCCAAATTTGTCAGATTTGAAGGGGATGTCAGGAAGTTGTCCCTAGATAGTGCATCCTTCATCTTCTACAATAGCCCTAACATCCTTCATAGAGGTCATTCTTGGTGTGTCCTTGGCAGTCTTGGGGGTAGAAAACATAACTTTATCAACAACAATCGTTGGAGGGATACCTTTAAATGCTTGACAGTGGGTTTCCATGAATTCTCCATTCATTTCAACGTATTTGAAAGAATTCAAATGACTGGCCATATATTCTTCCTCTCCACAAACCGTGACAACCTTCCCTTTCACTGGGTATTTCATCATTTGATGTAATGTAGAGGTAACTGCACCTGCCCCATGAATCCATGGGCGTCCGAGCAAGCAAGAATAGGCCGGACGAATATCCATTACATAAAAGGTTGAATTAAAAACTTGAGATCCCACTTTGATTGGTAGGTCAACCTCTTCGTGGACCATTCTTTTCGAACCACCGAAGGCTCTTACCACAATATTGATGGGTTTCAGCACTAGCCCTTCACAGTCCAATCTGTTCAAAGAACCTTTGGGTAAAATAGTGAGGGAGGACCCAATATATACTAACACATGTTCCAGAGTGGTGCCTTTGCAATCAATAGAAATATGCAGAGCTTTGTTATGATTTTCCCCGCCGGAGTTAAATCTGCATCAGAAAATCCCAAGCCGTTATCAGCAGTTAGGCTTGCCACACAATTCTCAACTTGACCAGTAGCGGTCTTTTGAGGTACATGGGAATTCTTCAGAAATTTCAACAGAGCTTGGGCATACGCGGCGGAGCATAAAATCAAGGACAACATGGATATCTTTGAGGGTGTCTGCCTCAGTTGTTCCACTATTTTTTAATCACTTTTCTGGATGATCTTCAGAATCTCTTCCATCTCTTGTATATATGGGTCTTCAATGTGCCTCCGTCAGGGCAGGCTCAATAACTTTCTCTTTACCTCGATTGTCAATAGTTGGTCTAGCGGCAGGAATACAAACAGGTGTTGTAGTAATTGTTGGGGGAGAGATCTCCGAAGAGAAGATCCTTCTAGTTCTAGTGACCTTACTAGTTCCAACAATTTTTGTAATTTTAGGCTCTTTATTTTCATTAATCCATGGCTCTTGCCCGACACCATGATGATAAACTTCTGCCCCATAGTTCTAAGGCACGGCTTTGTCGGAGGAATAAGGGACTGGCCCCGGTGTAGTAATGATCAAGGGAGCTACTATTGGCTCAGCAGAAATCCTTATAGGGCCTTTAGAGGTGATCCTAATAGGAGTATTTGAAATGGTGATTATGAGAACATCTTGAGGTAAAATTTTTATGGATAGAGTTTTCTCGAACAAAATTTCATGGATATCAATCAGGCGTTGAATACCTTTCTTCAGCCACATATATCCATTGGTTTGGGAAGCACAATGGTAACAATTTTCAAGGCAGCCAGGAAATAAAATAGCTCTCAGTAAATTCTTCTTAACAATCAATAAGGGAGTAGTCAAATCATTGATGGTGGAGACAAAGGAGGCATCGTCAATAGCATTAACACCTTTACCATGATTGGGCATGGGAGCAGTAAGGACATTAGGGGTTTGTGGAGGGTCAAACTCAATCACTTTGTTATCAATAAAATCTTGGATCTTGCTCTTTAAGGCCCAACAATCATTGGTATCGTGCCTAGAGCTATTGTAACGATAGACACATTTTACATTCGGGTTGTATTTTGGAGATGAAGTATTGGGGTTTTGAGGAGGATTCTTCAGTGTTACCAAATCTTCCTTCAACAGGTGTTGTAAAGATTGAGATAGGGGAATGTTGATTCTAGTGAATTGCCTCCTTGGGGAATCAAGCCTTTGTTGATTGTTTGATTCTTGTGGTCGTTGAACTAGAGTTGGATTTGAAACCAATACAACTCCTACTGATTGATGACGGTCATTCTTGACACGAATCCTTTGTCTATAAACAACATTAGTTTCCTTCTTACCAACAAAGAGTTTCTTTACAGCAGCAGAGGTTGAGGCTATGGGGGTCTTTCCACTTTTGATTCCACTTTCAACTCGTTCACCAGTCAAGATTAATTCAGTAAACCCAGATGATGAACTCCCAATCAGCAAGTTAAAGAATGGACCAGTCAAGGTGCCCATAAACATGTCCACTAATTCTCTGTCAGTCAATGGGGGTTTCACCCTTCCAGCCAGGTCCTTCCACTTTTGAGCATACTCTTTGAAGCCTTCATTTGAAGCCTTCATTTGAACCCATAGTCATATTTTGCAACCGCATGCAAGTTGGTGCAAGATCAGCGTTGTATTCGTATTTCTTGTAAAAGGAAAAAACTAGATCCTCCCAGGTATGGATATTAATCCCCTCAAGTTGATAGAACAACTCCAACTGTGTCCCAGCTAAGCTTTCTTGGAAGAAGTGTACCCATAACTTCGTATCGGCGGTGTGTGGTTGAATCTTGCAGGCATAAGACCTCAGATGCATTTTTGGACAGGAGACCCCATCATATTTGGCAAAGACAGGGACTTTGAATTTGTGGGGAATGACCACCCCAGGGACCAGACCTAAATCTCCAAAGTCCAAACCAGGCACTGTTTGGATCTCTATAGCCTTAAGTCAGTCTTCTAGTTGCTTGTATTTCTCATCTGCCGGTGGATACTACTCTTCGGAGTAGTCTTCATCCTCAATAATCTGGTTATTTCCACCCCTAGCTCTAGTGCTTCTAACTTCCTCTTCTTGATTGTCTTCCTCAGAAGAAGAAGCCTATTTTATTTGAGCCAGTCGGGCAGGCCCCTTGAACCTTCTTCCCATGTTGAGAATAATAACCCTCTTCTTGGTCTTCTTTTTGGTGGCAAGGAGTGCCATCATTTCTTGCTGACCTTTGGCTAGGTTGAGGAGAGTCTCTTGGAACTGTGCGTGTTGAGTTTTCAGATCTTTGACAGTTTGCTCTAGAGCCATATTATACTGAAATAAATAGTAAAAAGATAAGGAAACCTGCATCAGAAAACCTGCTTATGATATGATGCATGCTATGTGGATGTGATGTTTTCAACGACCTTAAGAGATTTAAATTTGATAGTGTTGTGCCCCAAAATTTTCCCTCTCATTTATCAAGAATTTTCTCACAAGATCTCCTTTGGCTCAAGACTGCACTAGGGTTGATCAGCTCAAGGCACCTCCTTAAGCATTGATGACCAAAATTAGGGTTTGAGATTGCACAAGGATATTTGAACTTCAAATTACCCATATGACTTTCATGGATCATTATGGACCCTCAAGGTTACTCATGTCAAGTTTCAAGCTTTGGATCACACTTTTGCTCAGTCAATTGAGATGTTGACCTAAAAATCAACTGTATTGGGGAAAAAGTCAACTGTGGCCAATTTACAGTCAAACTTCACAATTTTTGATCAACATCAACATTTTAAACTCATATGTATCATTTGATCAAGTTTGAACCATAATTCCTCAAGAAATTTGATCAAATCTTCAAAAGGGCAAAATGGTCAAAATTAGGGTTTTGATTGGGAAAGGGCAATTTCTGATTTTTTGACCTAGGAAATGATCAATTGGTTTAAGGTATGATCTCAAGAGTCCAATTGAATCATTTTGACCTAATGACATGGCTCAAAACATTGTTCAAGTCCAATGGATTGACAGATGAATTTTCAGTCAACTGATCAAAAGTCAACTGTATACTGAAAAGTCAAACTTTGACTTTTTGGTCAATATCAAATGTCAAAGATCACAATTCATCAAAGCATGTCAAAATATGAAACTTATTCATCAAGAAATCAAAAATTCAAGATTTCATTTTGAAAAGTTAAAATTTCTAAACTTAGAAATTTTTCTAAGTGTTGGAAATTTCTTATTTTTTTCACAACTTTGAGCAAAATTTTCACCATGATGAAAGATGATTCAAAAGAAACTTTCAACATGAAAGTTGTAGATCTATATTAAATCTACAACATTGCTTTACACAACTCCTTCCAAAATTTCTTGGATCTGAAGTTATAATTTTAAGAACACATGGTCATGAAACAAAACACAGTGAAATTTTTGCCCTAATTTTGTCAGGATTTTGACCTAACTTCATGGAACTTTTTCATATAGTTCCAAGGGGAATTTTCAAAAGTTATTCAAAGAGGGCTTGTAAAGAACATTGCAACCTTTCCAAAATGTCCAAGAACTCCTTGAGATCATTTTTTGAGTAGGGAGAATCGAAGAGATGAAGTTAGGGTTTTCACACTTGAATTACAAGTCATTTTGTGATGAACAAGATTCAAAATTCAAACTTATGCTGCATAACCTCTACTTTGCAGGCCTCAAACTTGTTAGGCACTCCATAATTAATTGCTTGCACAGCTGTTAGAGGTCTCAATTCAAGCATTCAATGCAAGGCCATGCTTTATATCCATTTTGGGAAGAAAGTGCACAATGCCATTTTGATAAAGTAGCTTTTTGCACAAAACTTGTTCTTGAGCCTTGCAATTGCTTTCTTATGATCATACAAGTCCCATAACTCAAGGGAAGCTTGCCTAGACACTTACAATGACTCAGCCCATGCTTGTACTTCCTCTTGAAACTTGTTTTCCCACTTTTCTTAAAAATCAAGTAACATAGCAATTAGCTTGTAACTTGTACTTCTGACTCTCTAAAGCACTCAAGCTTTTTGCATATACATACACAAGTATTTTGTCACAAATACCACGCATGCTTGAGCCCCAAAAAACACCAAGAACACAGAATCACCAAAAACACCTCAAAACTTGCCATTTCTGAGTTTTGAATCCAATCTCCAAATTTACTCGTGTGTTTCTTGGCCTTTTACTTTCAAAAGCTTCTAAATAACATACACAAACAATTCCAACACCTGCAATACCACTGTAACACCTCCATCATCATCCACCATTTTCAAAAAAGCACCTTGCACCTTGACTTCTCCAGAACTCCTCAGACACTTTCAGCTCAAGCTAAGCATCACATTAGCTTCCTGAGAACTTGAGGAAGCTAATCCAATCATTGGAACTCACTAAAAGCTACTCAAACTCCAAACATGATACCCTCTTGCAAGGTACGTTATCTCAATTTTGAACTTTTCATACAATCATCATTAGTGATTTATTTGTGAATGAAAAATATAGATATCATTGCCCTGAAGCTAACCATGTCCATAGTTTTCATTTATATTACTTGAGCTTAGAGAATTTTAAGATTGAAGTTTCTGAAATTTTTAGGGTTCAGATTAGGGCCATTAAAATTCATGCTTGTATTTGATCTATAATTTTATTGCTTTGCATTTTTGAAATCATGAGGAAATTTGCTACAAGATTCATGTTTACATTTTTGCAAATGGATGAGAGATGAACAAGATGCTGGTACTCTGGCTAGGCGTGAGGTTGAAGATGAAGTTCAGGCCATGGACTTGATTTCTATCATATATTTGTTGTTTTGATTATATAAACGAATGTATAGCCACCCCAGTGGTAGAAGTGCGCACCTGTGACTAAAGGGACCTGGGTTCGAACCCCAGTGGTACCCTTTTGGATTTTTTTTCATATTTTTCACATATTCTGACTTTTTTGGCAGTGCTGGGCCTCATCCCCTTGGGCCTTTATTTTTTTACTTCTGACCCCCCTTGCTGGCTATTCACACCCCTGGCCCATTTTATTTTCTTTTTTCTCATTTTTATTTATTTATTTTCTTAAATATTTTATCTAATACTAAAAAAATCAGAAAAAATATAAAAACATTAGATTTATATTTTGATATAGTTTATTTATTTTTTACACAAAAAATTATTTTATTTAATCATACTTTATTTATTTTACTAACTGATTTGTAAATTTAATTTAAAAACTAGGGTTTTAGTTATTTTCTTTTACAAAATTTAAATATTTTATTTTAAATATAAAAAGACCAAAAATATTTTATAATACTAAAAATTATTTTTAAGACAAAAATACCAAAAATATTCTTCTTATAAACTTAATTTATTCTTTAATCAATTAATGGATTAGGGTTTTATTTAAATTCTTTTCCTAGTAAATTTAGGTTTACTTTTTACTATTTTAATTAACTATTTTCTTTTAGTTAATTAGTTTAAAACCAAACCCTTTCCTAAAAAAATCCAAACAAAAAATCCATTTTATTTATATTTACATTCTTGTATATTTATTCATTTTTGTACATTATTTATCCAAATTCAATATGGTTGTAATAGATAATTAGGCTTTATTTTCTTGCAATCCCCATTTGTAATTTTTACACCCCCCTCCCACAAGTATTGTAATAGCGTAGTAATTTTAAATTCCATAATTTATCGCTTTATATACAAATGCTAGTAATTAGGGTTTGTATGGAAAGACTAAAACTAATCAATTAGAAAACCCTAATCAAAGACAAAACCAAGCATGAAAAACAATACACTTACACACAAGCACCCCTAGGGTAAAATCCACTTGGTTGCCTTACAAAATGGCCATATTACACATGTGAGGTATCTTAGCAAAAACAAGCAAAATATAAGATCATAGTCCCTCGATGACGCTATCTATGCTTCCTTTTAAATGATCTTAGTCCCTAAAAGAGAATGATAAGATACCTTTCACCATTGCAAATCATGGTTATACGATGACCCACGCTCGTCCCGTTTACATCCAAAGATAAGGTTACTTACCAAATCAATGGTAAGATAACAATGTCAAAGGAAAGAGGAAATGAACATGAAAGACCTTTGAGTAGGTAGAAGGCTCCTAGTTACTTGCTCACTTTCAAAACAAAACATCCTTGATATTTTCAAAACAAACACCTACACTTTAAAAACATCTTACAAACTTGAAAACATTTTCAAAAGATCAACATCTTTGTATACATTCTTACGAACGAGAATTATTACAAAGTTTGCCTAATCAATGTCATCTTTACAAAATACTTTCAAAAACCACACAAAGCACAATTTCAAACAAAAGCAAGTGATATAGCAAGTAACTAAGAGCCCATGGAAAACCATGGATGAAAAGGGTGCTAATACCTTTCCTTTTCATAATCTACCTTCCGAACTCAAGAAATAATCTCAAAGGTCTTTCCTGTGCTTTTTCACCTTTCCTTTTGGATAAAAGAAAAGTCGATGGCGACTCTTGCTAACCGCAACATTTACGATCAAACGCAAAACACCCAAGTCAGCTCTCCCACCGTATCACAGAACTGGCGACTATGCTGGGGAAAATTATAAAAGTGAGGTTACCTTAGGGTTAGATCACATTTACTTGCTTTCATTGTTTGACTTGTATGCTTTACATTATGGTTCTTTGTTTGGATTTGAATCCTCTACCCGGATTTGGGATACCTTATAGGTAAGTAGCAATACGTTGTGGAAACTGTGTGGGGTATACCAACATGGTCTAAGCAATATCTATGTTAGTGCAACATATTTGTGGATACCGGTAGCCCTTGAGTTAATCAAGGAGAATACGGGGCCGCTGAGTGATGTCATAAAGCACTAATGAACTTTTAGAACCTTTACTTGACCAACTTGGCCATTAGGACGTAGTGAGATGACCGGCTTTGGTGCAGTCCGAAGTTGGTAGATACTCGATACTACACTCATTGAGGTTTGGTTTTTTGGGATATTTTGGTCGCCATTAAAGAGGCTTGTGCTGAAACAATGACCAATGAAACAAACTAGTGATATTGAGCTCCTTAGAACCCGATTACTATTGCTAGGACAGGTTTTAAGCCAACTAAACTTCAAGAGGGTACTTACCTATAAGACTCCATGCAAGCCTAAACCTAAGGATTTGTTTGCTTTGTTTGTATATATTTACTTGTACATAACATCATGAACATCATAACATTATATTCATACTCACTAACCATTTCAAGGATCTTGGGATTTACCTTTGTTCTGTTTTGTAGGACATGGATTCTATTCAAAGGAAAACCATTCAAGTCAATCTTGTAAGGATCCCTCCTCAACTTAAAGAGCTAACTTCAAGGATTCCTGGAAATTCTCCATTCACCGAAAAACATGGTCGTCTCCTAAACTTGGTCACCTCCAACACTGATGAAGACATGATGAATGTACTCTTTCAGTTCTTTGATCCTTTACACCATTGCTTCACATTTCCCGATTATCAACTTGTGCCAACTTTGGAAGAATTCTCCCAACTCTTAAGGATTCATATTCTCAATAAACTACCTTTCAGCAGTACGGAAAGAGATCCAAATCTAGAAGAGATTTCTCAAGCTCTACACTTGCAACCATCTGATGTCACAACCAATTGGGAAACAAGGAGTGGTGTCAAGGGTTTCCTAAAAAAGTTCTTGTTTGAGAAAGCCCAAAGCTATTGGAACTCTTTGGATCTACAAGCTTTTGAGGAAATTGTGGCTCCCCTCATCTATGGGATGGTTTTGTTTCCAAATCCTGACCAACTCATAGACGTAAACACCATCAAGATCTTCATGTCTCGTAACCCGGTGCCTACTTTTCTAGGAGACATCCTACATTATTTTCACACACGCACTATGAGGAAAAGAGGTATCCTTATGTGTTGTACTCCCCTCTTTGAAAGATGGTTTATTTCGCATCTTCCCCAATCTGTGTTTAAGAACGAGCAAGGTTCAAGGTGGTCACAAAGGTTGATGCCGCTCAGACATTCAGACATTCATTGGTGTTCCCTCTCTTTGGAGAATGTTACCATCTTCGACCATTATGGAGAATTCCCTAATGTCCCTTTACTTGGCATTAGGGGAGGTATCACCTACAACCCTTGATTAGCCTTAAGACAATTTTGTTATGCCCGAAGAGATGTTCCACATGAGATGTTGATTCAAGGTTTGGTATTTGACTACGAGAACGATGATCAAGGTCATCACCAGAGGTTTATTCGAGCTTGGAGGTTGTTGAACAAGGTAGGTAGCAAGACATTTGGGAATAAAAATTTCATCCCTCTTGAGCCTTACCTCAAATGGGTACGAGCTCATGCTCAGAGTCTTATGATGCCTTATCCCTCCATTCTCCCAGTAATCATTGAGCCTGTTATGGAAGGAGATGTTCCATACACTATCCTGCATCCTGACATGCCCACCTCTCTTGAAGACTTACAAAGAGATTGGATACAACTCAAGGGGGATCGAGATGATTTCGAGACCCAATTATATGCTAGCGAGAAGAAGGTTTTGGAACTCACTAAGCAACTTCATGAGGAGCGGAGCCTGAACGCCTACATCGCACCAAAAAGGATGCATACAAACTTTTTATCTTAGAGTTTTTGTATTTCTTTGTAAGCCCAAAAGAGTCACGATTTACTCAAGCTTTGATTTATTAATATGACGTGTGTTCCTTTTTTGGTCTAAAGCAATTTTAAATATCTAAGTTCCTTGAAATCATTGCATATGCATTTACCATTCATCATCATATAAGCAGGTTTCTTGCAACAAGTCTCCTCATCTTTTTACTGTTTATTTCAGTAAGATGGATCTCGAGCAGACAGTAAAGGACCTCCAAGCACAAAATGCACAGTTTCAACAGATGTTCTTAACTCTATCACAAGGACAAGAAGAGGTGAAGACCTTGCTGGTTGAAGAGAAGAAAAAGAAGACAAAGAAAATAACTGGAGTTCTAAATATGGGAAGAAGATTCCAAGGACAAGCAAGAAGGACCCTAAACTTTTCAACGTCATCTGGTGAGAAAGACAATTAAGATGGGAAAGGCAAGGAAGCAGTTGCCCAGCCGAATTTAGAAGAGGAAGAGGAAGAATAAGATTATTCTGAAGAACAATATCCCTTGGCCGACGATAAGTATAAGCATCTGGAAGAACGGTTAAGTGCGATGGAAATTCAAAAAGTGCATGGAGTGGACTTTGAGGAGTTAGGTTTAGTGTCTGGGATTGTCATTCCTCCAAAATTCAAGGCACCGGTGTTCACAAAATACGACGTAGTTTCATGTCCCAAAATGCATCTCCGGTCCTATGTGAGGAAAATACATCCTCATACTGCTGACAATGATTTATGGGTACACTTATTTCAAGACAGTCTGTCTGGAACTCAACTTGATTGGTTTTATCAACTAGAAAGAGCCAATGTTCATAATTGGGAAGATCTTGCCGCTGCCTTTTACAAACAATACCAATATAATGCAGACCTTGCTCCTACCCGTACTCAACTCCAGAGTATGGCCATGGTTTCAAGTGAAGGCTTCAAAGACTACGCTAAAAAATGGAGGGATTTAGCAGGAAGAGTCTAGCCTCCCCTATATGAAAAAGAGTTAGTAGATATGTTTTTGAGTACACTATCTGGTCCTTTCTTTAATCACTTAATTGGTAGTTCCTCGGAAGGTTTTACCAAATTGATATTGACCGGAGAAAGAGTGGAAGCCGGGATAAAGAATGGAAAGACCAGTCAGACAGTTCACCCGAATTAATATGACATTATCTCAAGTATTGCCACAACTGTTAAGATCCAATCTAGTAACTTTGAAAGAAGCTCCAAAGAATCCTAACACAACCTCTCCTCATTATCATCCTAATGCCCGTTGTGCATACCATTCTGAGAGTCCCGGCCATGACACTAACAACTGTTGGGATATGAAAAACAAGGTACAAGACCTTCTTGAAGCCAAAGAGATTGAATTCGATGCGCCATAAATTCCCAATGTTATCACTTCCCCTATGCCCAAGCACGTCCGTGATGTCAACACCGTTGAGGAAGATATGTTTTTTACTTTGGTTGATGAACTTGTGACCCCACTCCTGACTATCAAAAAGAACTTGTTGATTGCTGGTGTATTCCGAGGCTGCGATGAAAGATGTCATTTCTGTTTATCCTCACCAACCAACTGTCATTTGTTAAAATCAGGCATTCAATGCCTAATAGATGACAAGGAGATTTTGTTCGAGAAGACTTCTATTCCAACTGTTTCTTATAATGATGTTTCTATAGTGACCATTTCCGCCAATTCTTCTAGGGTCTCCACAAAAAGTCCCGTTATAATTACATCAGTTCCTAAAGTAGCTCCGTTGATAATTAAAATGCCTGGACCAATCCCTTATTCGTTAGACAAAACCGTCCCATGGAATTATGAAGGTGATGTCTACTATTACAGTATCAAGCAAGATTGGCCAGCTGCTGAAAATTCAAGTTCTGAGAAAGTTGACTCCGATATCAGTAACATCGCAGGGACTAGCAAGATAACCCGAAGTGGAAGGGTATTTTCTCCAGAAATTGCTCCTCCAAAAGTTGTTTCTGGACCTGTAATCATTCATGTTATTGTTGCTTCTCAAAAGCTATTCCCAGTTCTGCAATCATCTCTGTTGATACTCCTATTGGCAAAACTGCTGCAGTCCTTATTATCACCCCTACTGACATTTCCACTGCCGAGTCAACCGAGACCCGAGACAAAGGTATTCTGGTTGAGCCTGTCCAGATGAAGGCACAATCAATAGCTATCCCTGAGACCTCCCGAAAAGAGATGGAGTAAATTCTAAAGATTATAAAAAGAAGCGACTACAACATAGTCGAACAACTGGGGCAAAATCCATCAAAAATTTCCATGCTGACTTTATTGTTATGTTCTGAGGCTCATGAAAAGGCCTTGGTAAAATTCCTTAAAACTGCCCATGTACCCCAAGAAACATCTGCCGATCAGTTCCAAGACTACGTAGCCAGCTTGACTGCAGATAATGGTTTAGGTTTTTTGGATGTTGATTTAACGCCAAGGGGGAGGAAGCATAACGAGGCATTGCATGTCTCAGTCGAATGCAGGGGCACGACTTTGGCTCATGTTTTGGTTGATACCGGTTCGTCTCTGAATGTGTTTCCTAAAAAGGCTCTTGATAGGCTTGATTGTGAAGGATTGACCTTGAAACCTAGCAACATAGTAGTGAGTGCCTTCGATGACTCAAAAAGGATGGTGCCTGGGGAAGTGGACATCCCCATAAAAGTTGGAACCCAAACATTTGATTCAACTTTTTATGTAATGGATATTCACCCTTCATATTCCTACTTATTAGGTCGACCATGGATTCACAATGTTGGTGTCGTTACCTCTACGTTGCATCAAATGCTGAAATATCCAATTCAAGGGAAAATCATCACCGTTCATGGAGAAGAAGAGTATATGGTCAGTCATCTAAATTCCTTCAGATATGTGGAATTATATGGTGAATTTATTGAAACTCCATTCTATCACTTTGAAGAAGTCCCGCAAACTGTGGCAGTAACCAAGGCTGTTTCTCAAGTCCCAAAGATTACAAGGCCTCCGCTCAAGATGCCGTCTTTGAAAGATGCCAAGGAAGTGATAGAAGAAGGTGGGTGCACTATTTGGGGCCAACTCCCAGATATCCCATACAAATCTGAAAAATTTGGTTTGGGTTTCACTTCAGGAGCCCAAAAAACTATACACCGTGCTCGTGCCAGAGGACAATCCTTGAAGATCAGCAACCGCAAAGTCAACGCAGTGGAGGATGATGAAGACAACTATAACCTGGAGGATTATATTTTTCCAACTGTCAGTGGAGGGCTCAGCAAATGGGAAGCTAGAGATTTTGTCCCAATCACTTTTATCCAACAGTAATTTGTCTTTAAATTTTGTCGGATCTGTAATATTAAACAATTCAGACTCTTAAAACCTTATGTCTTACCCGAGGCACAATGGTCCATTTGTAAGGGTTATTATCTCATTTCCATATGACACCAATGAATCATGGACATTTTTGCATACAAACTTTGTTCTCATTGTTTTTCTTTTTTACATTTTCATTTCTTTCAAAGATACTATACTCTTACACGCACTCACATTCAAAATGCAGATCTACATCCATTCGGGATCCCATGGGTAACAATTCTGCTATGGCCTTTTGTGACTATGAAAATCTAGTCTACCAAGCCGAAGACGAAGGTGAGGAAGATTGTGAAGTTCCAGGGGAACTCGCCAGGTTACTACAACAAGAAGAGAGGACCATACAGCCCCACGAAGAACCAGTGGACACAATTAACCTAGTTACCGAAGAAGACAAGAGAGACGTCAAGGTGGGTGCCAATCTGGAACCCAGTGTCAAAGAGCGCCTGATTCAGTTGCTACATGATTATGTTGAGGTCTTTTCCTGGTCGTACGAAGACATTACAGGACTTGATGCAGACATCGTGGTACATCATCTACCAACAAAAGAAGATTTCCCACCAGTAAAATAAAAGGCCTGTCGCATGCGACCAGACATGTCAGAGAAGATTAATGAGGAAGTCATGAAACAATTCAATGCCGGATTCTTGGCCATCACCTCCTATCCACAATGGGTTTCCAATTTTGTTCCCGTGCCTAAAAAGGACGACAAGGTACGAATGTGCATGGACTACAGAGATTTGAATAGGGAAAGCCCTAAGGATGATTTCCCACTTCCCCACATTGATATTCTAGTTGATAATACGGCACAGCATAAGGTGTTCTCCTTCATGGATGGTTTCTCATGCTACAACCAAATCAAAATGGCGCCTGAGGACATGGAGAAAACAACCTTTGTCACACAATGGGGCATATTTTGCTACAAGGTTATGCCATTCGGGTTGAAGAATGCTGGGGCAACCTATCAACATGCCATGGTAGCCTTATTTCACAACATGATACATCACGAAGTAGAGGTCTATGTTGACGACATGATAGCTAGATCTCAAACAGAAGAAGAGCATCCTGATCATTTACAAAAACTGTTTGAGAGGTTAAAAAAGTACAAGCTGAGGTTAAACCCAAATAAATGCACATTTGGGGTGAGGTCTGGTAAACTCCTAGGCTTTGTCGTCAGCGGTAAAGGTATTGAAGTAGATCCTGCCAAGGTGAAAGCAATACATTAAATGCCTGCTCCTCGTACCGAGGAGGAAGTAAGAGGATTCTTGGGATGGTTAAACTACATTTCCAGATTCATTTCTCACCTGACAGCTACTTGTGAACCAATCTTCAAATTACTGAAGAAAGATCAAGTAGTCAAATGGAATGATGAATGTCAGACTTCCTTCAACAAGATCAAAGAACACCTGCAAGAGCCTCCGGTTTTGATGCCACCAGCCAATGGAAGACCCTTGATCATGTATGTGATACGGTGGCAGAACCGGACTGTTTTAGAAAACGTTGGTTTATGTTTTGCGTTTGTATTCACAAAATGTCGCGGTAAGCAAGAGTCGCCACCGACTTTTATTTTATCCAACTAGAAAGGACAAAAGCACAGAAAAATTCCTTTTTCGAGATTTTGAGTACGGGGGGTAGATTATAGAAAGGGAAGGTATTAGCACCCTTTCTATCCATAGTTTTCTACGGGCTCTTAGGTACTTGCTCATCATTTTGAAAATTGCTTCCGTGTTTGTGTGTTTTGAAAAGTTTTTGTTTTACTTCGTTTTAACCCTTGTATCAGTCCTCAAGAGTGTTACGAAGTGTTTTTGAAAACTTTGTTTGAAAAGAGTATAAGTGTGAAAAAAGTTTATTTTAAGAAAGTACCTACTAGCATCTACCTACTCGAAAAAGGATTGTTTTTGTTCTCGTTTCCTTTAGACAACGCTATCCTACTATTGAGAAGTAGGTAGCACCATCGTTGAAGTTGTAAGGGTCAATTTGAAAGGGATGTACGATCACTAAAGCAATGTGAGGATGTCTTAGTAATAACCCTAATGTCTTAAGATCATATTCGAGGCAACATTTTCGAGGAAACCTTTCTGAGGCAACATATCCGAACGGGACTTTTGATCTTTGTTTAGACAGGAGGGCAACCACTAAAACACCCTATACTTAATGACCGTTTACCGAAGGCAACCGAAGTGAGAGTATACCCTAGGAGTGCACATGTGCGAGTGATTTGATTTCAAGTTATTATCTTTGCACATTTAGGGTTTGCTAGCCATTTTTAAATTAACATACAGTCTTGTCATGCAATCCTATTATCATACATCTAACAGTTAATATCTGCTAAAATTAAAACGCGAGAAGTAAAACTATGCTATTACAAGGCTTCGGGGATGGGGATTAATTACATAGCCAAAAACTCGTAAAAACGATAAATAAAGAAAATCCTAATTAAACTATTACATACCATGAGCAGTTACATTAATATCGCAAAAATAATAAATGCGCGCGATGAATTAAGAACGAGAGAAATTATGGTTTTGACCCCGTCTAAACCTAATTAAAAGAAAAATCAAATTTTTTGTGGTTTTTGATTATTTGAGAAAATAAGGTTTAATTGAAAAAAATAAAAAAACCTAATTACTAATTAATTTAAATTAAGAAAAATAATTAATTTAACCTATTTTTGTATTTTTTATTTATTTTGTGAAAAGAAATAAAAATTAAATCAAGAACTAGCCTAATTTTTCTAATTTGATTTTAATTATTTACAAAAAAAAGTTAGAATTAAAACTAATATAAAATTAAATTTGATAAAATAAAATACAACCTAAATTCTAAATAGGTGAAATTGATTTTATGATTTTTTTGTAAAAAAGAAATTTATTTTGTGGTTAGAAAATAATTAAATAAAAGAAATTAGAAAAGAAATAGAATGGGCCTGGTGGTATGCTAGCAAACAGGGGGGGGGGGGGGGTAAGACTTGAAATTCTGGGCCCAAAAGCGCCTGGCCCTGTTGACTTTCCAGATCTTGTGTTGCTAGCTTGACTGGGCGTATGATGAACTTTCATTGGGAAGCTTTGGATCTGGCACTTGATGATCAGATTGGTTGGATATTGAGGGTGTATGGTGGATGCCTTGGATGCTAGCGCGCCTGATTATGCAAAGAAAATAAACATAAGGCAAATATGGGGACCTGGGGATCGAACCCAGACCCTTAGGTGTTATTCTAATGCATGATGACCATCTGAGTTGGCTTGGCTTTTTGTATATGGAACAACAAACAAACGTTATATGGAAAAGCAAAATAATAATTATCAAACGCGCAAAATTTTAAATGGGCAAATCAGGGACCTTCTTCTTCCTCTCACCGTTGCTAAAAGTTCAGTAACTTTTACCTACGGTCAAGGGGTGTAGGTATAACCCTGGGCTTCTCTAAAATCCTATACAAGTGTGGTAAATGCAAAACAATGGTACCAATCAACTCGTAGCAACCTCACGAGAATCATGGTACCCTTATCCATGACCAATTGTACCTATACACAAAACCCAAAAAACGAACGAAGAACCCTAACTATGGCATCTTGATGTATAGTCAGCAAAAATGAAATTAAACATAACCATCAGTTTGCAAACATCACAAGGAGTAAGAATATGTCAATAAAACATGCTAACTATGCCAGAATCATAATTTACGAATTCAAAAAAACATGAAAGTCGTGGGACTCTTACCGTGCGTTTTTGGATGTTATGAGGCTTGTGTGACTGGAATGGCTTGAGGAAGCCTGGAACTGGAAAATCAGTTTACAACTTTTCTTGATTTCTTTGAAATTTGCTTTCACCTTTGCACGCCTCCAATCCTCCTGTTTTTGATCTGAAAATGTTCCTTATGTACCCTGGAATGAATTAGGGTTGCAATTTGGTTTTAAATCTTCTCCAATTATGATCATTGATTCAAGATTTGATCCTTTGTGCAAATATTTCCAAATTGATAAAATCCAATCTTTTTGTGTCCATTTGAAGCTTGCATGATTTGATTCCATCTCCAGCTGTATAATAGACCTAAACATGCACAAAATCTCAAGCTTTGATTAGTTTTTGATATTTTCATGATTTTATTTTGATTTTATTTGATTTAATTGAAATAAAATAAAAATAAATGATAAAAATAAAAAAATGACAAATGGAAAGAATAATGGGTCGTGGTTCATGTTACAAACTCGGTGCAAGCATAAAAAATTGGGCCCATTTGACAAAAATTACAATTTTGGCCACATTTAACTTTTGGCAATTTTGCAAAAAGGGTCAACTTTGCCAATGCATAACTCTCTCAATTTTGACCCTAGAGATTTGTTCTTAGTCTTTTTATAAAGATCAAGATGTCCTCTAAGCAACCCTTTTTGTCTCATCTCATTTGAGTCTTCCATGTTTATGTATGAAGCTTTGACAAAAAAAGGTGTTTTTGTTGACTTTTTAAAATGACCTATAATGTCCAAATTTATATCTTCTTGTGAGTGCATATTTGGAACTTGGGAGCTGAAGATGAATTGTATGGAATTACATACTCTTCAAAATGAGCTTTTTATATGTCATTTTTGATAAAGTATGTAAAAGTTATGCTTGGTCAAAGTTGAGTTGACTTTTCCTACAAAACCCTAATTTAACAACTTTTGGGTTTTGATGAATTGTGAGCAATCCTTGAGGAATCATGATAAACCATTGATCAAATTATGAATAATACTTCAAAATGAGAATGTTGACCAAAAATCTTGAAGTTTGACTGCATGTGGGCCACAGTTGACTTTTGCCCTAGCACAGTCGATTTTCAGACTTTTGAGCAATTGATTGAGCAAACTTCCTCTGTAAGGCTTGAAACTTGGTATGGATGATCTTGAGAACATATTAGGACAATGGTGAGCATTTGGGATCCTTTGGACTCAAGTACCTTGGTGCAAAATGAAACCCTAATTTGAGGTAAACTGCCTTAGGAGAGAGTTTGTCTGGTCAACCCTTGGACTTCCTTGAGCAATTTGAGGACCTCACTTGAAATGTATTGCCAAATATGGGAGGGCAAATTTTGGGGTACAACAGCTTCCCCTTTTCAATATTCTTAAACTTGAGGATGTAGATTGGCTTGTCTGCCTTTCGTGATCTGAAGGTGGAAGATGATTGAACACTAGAGTGCCCATAAATTTGCACTCGCGTGAAGTGGTACTTATCTCGCAATATCGAGAATGGGCTTATAGATGCTATTTGGAGGTTGATGTCGGAAGATGGGATTAAAGATGCCATCGGAAGAAGTGTCGATCGCATAAGAGATTCCTTTGCGAGAGCCCGTATATCTGTTGTTGAGGAGGACTACGCTGGGGAATGTTGATCTCTGTCTTGGGAGAAATAGAATTTTAGGAACTTCAGTTGTCCGTTACTCTACTGGGGAATCATCTCTTAGTCGAAGAGGTGAAAATAAACTGCTATCCGGTCGTGCTCCAGGCTTCACAATGATTTGCTGAGAAAAATAAGACCGACTGCTATCTGGTCGTGCTCCAGGCTTCACAGTGAATTATTGGGGAGATGAGATTAAACTTGCTATCTGGTCATTCTTCAGGCTTCGCAATTTCTCAATTCTTATCTGGTCGTGCTCCATGCTTCAGAAGGAACTAAGTTGTTATCCAGTCGTATCCGGGCTTCAACTTGAATTTAAAGCCTACTAATATCCAATCGATTTCGGGCTTCTTAGTAATTAGCCGGGTAAACTGCTATTTGGTCATGATCCAAGCTTCGTTGTACCTTATACTGTTATCTGGTCGTATCCCAGGCTTTAGTATCCTTTGCCGCTATCTGATCATAATCCAGAATTCAGTGTCCTATACCATTATCTGGTCGATTCCATGCTTCATGGTATCTTGTATTGCTATCTGGTCGATTTCCAGGCTTCACAATAACTTGCTGAGGGTTAAGCTATTTTTCGATCGATTCCCGGGCTTCATAGCTTATTTTTATGACATACCACTATCTGGTCGATTCCAGGCTTCGTAGTATTTTGGAGATATCAAGATATTATCCGGTCGAATCCGGGCTTCATAGCTTGAATTTAAGATATACCACTATCTGGTCGCTTCCAGGCTTCATAGTATTTTGGAGAAATCAAGATATTATCCAGTCGAATACGGGCTTCATAGCTTGAATTTAAGATATACCACTATCTGGTCGCTTCTAGGCTTCGTAGTATTTTGGAGAAATCAAGATATTATCCGGTCGAATCTGGGCTTCATAGCTTGAATTGGAATAGAAATCTTAATGTCGATTTGACTGAACCAGAGAATACTTGTGAGAATTTGATTGTATCTTTCCCTGAAAGGTAAAGAGTTAGTCGTATGTAATGTCATGATGTATGACATGTATCGAGTAATCATGTTCTCAAAATAAATAAGATTGTGTTGTATGATGCATATGCGTATGCCATGACGTATGGATATGCAATGTTCTGGTGACATTCTCTAGCTGAGGAAAATGAATCCCGGACTGCTGCTGGAGAATACAAGGAGTTGAGTTCTTCGTTCTCGCTGGGGATAATGACCGAAGATGGTTAACTGGAGACTTGCGTCCATTCTGTTTGAGAATATTCTGCCGGGAAAGACTCTACTGGAGAATAAATTGGCGAGAGAATGACTCTGTAGGGAAGAGAGATACTCTGCTAGAAGATCTACTGGTTTGGAGAAACCACTCCGCCGGGGATGAATTACCGTTGCTGGTGATGATGAACTCTGTCGGGGACTGAATTTCTACCTGTGGAAGAAATAAATTCCGCTGATGGTGAACTTCTATTGTTGGTGATAGATAAACTCTGCTTGGGGAGAATTTTTCCAACTTATTCGTGATTATGAACCTCGGCTGGGGAGAGCTAACACCACTGTCTTTGGGTACTTCCTGCTATGCAGGGAGTGTATGTACCTTTAGTCATAATCTCAAGCCGGCTCTATCCTTGTACCTAGTGGGTAAAGCAACTGTAAGGTTTGGACATTTCTTTTTTGCCCATGTTCCTGGAATTATGAGCAATTGTCTTTTGTTTCGCATGTAAATATTTATGAGCAGCAATTATTTTCAAATGTATATATCAAGAATGAATCATTGTACGTTCTTGCAAAACAAAACAGAAAAAGAAAAACAATTTTGAAATTTATTGTAAAATGAATTGTATTGATTTTAAAGTTAGCCTGTAATAGGCGTTTTGTACAAGAGGCTGACGTCCTAGTAAGAGAACGCCGCCGAGGGAACAGAATTTATACAATTTGTGTAAAAAGAAAGAAAAACAGCTATATGAACAATCCCACTGGGTTCCAACTCTTCTATTGCCTTTATATCTTCGAGCGTCTCATCACTTTGCTACTTGGTCAAAGGTAGATCAGATTGATTGGCGTCGTCTGAGCTTGATAGTCGATACCGAAGTCTGATTGCAAGATGATCCAATGAGACATAGTGTTACATTTTGATCCCTAATTTTTGCCTGGACCTCCCTTTCGGGTTTTCAGTCCACCGGGATACCCTTTTTTTCCCAATCCGCCTTTTCAGGTTTTCGACTTGCCGGGTGTACAGTTTTTTCATTTTAATCCCTTATTTTTGCTCGAACCCTTTTGGTTCTCCGGGCAGCCCTTATTTTTTCCTAGACCAGTCGGCCTAGCGGGTCTTTGATTATGTGTAGTATCTTTTACTATGTCTGCATTGACGGGGTGAGGAAGGTCGTCACCATCCATGATGGTCAGAATCATAGCTCCTCCCCAGAAAATGTTCTTAACCACAAATGGCCCTTCGTATGTGGGGGTCCATTTTCCCCTGGGATCACCTTGCGACAGTATGATGCGTTTGATCACTAGATCCCCGATTTGATATTATTGACGTTTGACTTTCTTATTAAATGCCTTGATCATTCGTTTTTTGGTACGTCTGACCATGACAAATAGCAATAAGTCTCTTCTCATCAATTAGGTTCAACTGGTCAAGTCGGCTCTGGATCTAATCGTCCTCGCTCAAACCTGCATCCTTCATAATCCGGAGAGAGGGTATATAGACCTCAATGGGAAAGACTTCCTCCATGCCATACACCAAGGAATAGGGTGTTTCCCCTGTCGACGTCCGTGCTGAGGTACGATACCCATCTCGCTTCAACAACCCCATTCATCTTCGGCCGGTAGGGAGATGATTTGTGATGTTGTATCTTGAATTGTTTGCAGAGTTTGCTGATCATTGTATTGTTGAGATTTGTACCATTGTCCGTAATGATTCTCTCTAGTACACCATATCGACAGATCAAGTTGTGTCAGATAAACTGCGCCACGATGTTCTTGGTTACTATAGCGAAGGAAGCTGCCTCAACCCACTTCGTAAAGTAATCAATAGCTACCAGAATGAAACGATGCCCGTTGGATGCAGTAGGTCTGATCTCACCTATCATATTGATGCCCCACATTGCAAAAGGCCAAGGATCTGTCAAAACATTCAGAGGAACTGGAGGTACATGCACCTTATCAGCATAGCTTGGCACTTATGACAGGTTCGAGAATGTTGATAACAATCGGCTTCCTTAGTGGACCAATAATATCCTGCCCGTAGGATTTACTTTGCCATGGTATGTCCATTGGAATGGGTTCCGAAGGTACCTTCATGTAGCTTTGCCATGATCCTTTCTGCCTCGCTTTTGTCCACACATCGTAGTAAGGTTGAATCATGGTTACGCTTATAGAGAATGCCATTACTGATGAAGAACTTCGCAGCGAACCTTCTCAAGAATTTCTTATCATTAACAGATGCACCCTCGGGGTACTTTTGAGCCTCAAGATACCTCTTTACCTCGTGAAACCAGGGTTTATCTGCTACCTCTTCAGTCTCAATGTCACAACAATGTGCGGGTTCGTCCAACCTCTCAATGGTAATCTGGGGAGCTTCATTGTCCCACCTGACCTTGAACATAGAAGACATGGTAGCTAGCGCGTCCGCTAACTGATTCTCCTCTCTTGGGAAGTGTTCAAAGGTTATCTCCTCAAATTGTGGGAGCAATGTCAATACATACTCTTTGTAAGGAATAAGATTTGGGTGCTTCGTATCCTACTCGCCTTTCATCTGACTAATGACTAGAGCAGAATCTCCGAATACACTTAAGAACTTATTCCTTAGGTCAATAGCAACTCGAAGACCTAGGATACATGCTTCATACTCCGCCATATTGTTGGTGCAGTTAAAACATGATCAGGCGGTGAACGAAGTATGACAGCCCTCAGGAGATATAATCACAGTGCCAATGCTATTTCCCAATGCGTTTGAGGCTCCGTCAAAATACATAGACCATCGGGATCCCTCCTCGGGTCCTTCATCCAGTCCAGGTTCTTCACAGTCAGTCACCAACATGATGTTCTCATCCTGGAACTCAAAATTCATGGATTGGTAGTCATCCACGGCCCGATGCACCAAATGATCCGCCAATACACTCCCCTTGATTTCTTTCTGGGTTGTGTATTGGATGTCATACTCAGTCAAGATCATCTGCCATCTTGCTATTCTTCTGGACAAAACAAACTTTTCGAAGATATACTTGATCGGATCCATCTTTGATATCAATAAAGTGGTGTAAGTCATCATATACTGTCTCAGCCGGCGAGCAGCCCATGCCAAAGCACAACAAGTTTTCTCGAGCAGTGAGCATCGGGTCTCACAGTCGGTAAACTTTTTGCTAAGGTAGTAAATAGCATGCTCTTTTTGGCCAGACTCGTCATGCTGCCCCAACTCACACCCCATTGAATTATCCAGTACTATCAAGTATAAGATCAAAAGTCTTCCTTCAACTGGAGGCATCAGAATGGGTGGCTCTTTGAGGTATTCCTTGATCCTTTTGAAAGCGGTCTGACATTCATCATTCCACTTTACCACTTGATCTTTCTTCAGCAGCTTGAAGATTGGCTCACAAGTAGCGGTCAGATGTGAAATGAATCTGGCGATGTAATTCAGACGTCCTAAAAAGCCTCTAACTTCCTTTTCTATGCGGGGAGCTGGAATTTCCTGTATAGCCTTCACCTTTGCAGGATCCACCTGAATACCTTTATCACTAACGACGAAACCCAGCAGCTTACCAGACCTTACCCTAAAGGTGCACTTGTTCGGATTTAACCTCAACTTAAACGTCTTCAACCTGTCGAACAGTTTCTGGAGATGATCAAGATGTTCTTCCTCAGTCTGGGACCTTGCGATCATGTCATCAACGTACACCTCAATCTCATGGTGAATCATGTCGTGGAACAAAGCGACCATGGCGCACTGATAAGTTGCCCCAACATTCTTCAACCCGAAAGGCATTACCTTGTAACAGAAGGTTCCCCACTGTGTAATGAAGGTTGTCTTCTCCATGTCCTCGGGAGCCATCTTGATTTGATTGTAACCAGAAAAACTATCCATAAAGGAGAAGATTTTATGATGCGCGGTGTTGTCGACCAGAACATCAATATGAGGAAGCGAGAAATCATCCTTGGGGCTTGCCCTGTTCAGATCTCTATAGTCCACACACATCCTAACCTTACTGTGATCGGTGGATCTGGAACTGACTGTTTAACGCTGGTTCGCGAAATGTCGCGGTAAGCAAGAGTCGCCACCGTCTTTTATTTTCTCCAAATGGAAAGGACAAAAGCACATAAAAATTCCTTATAGAGATTGCTCTCGGTTCGGGAGGTAGATTATAGAAAGGGAAGGTGTTAGCACCCTTTCTATCCATGGTTATCCATGGGCTCTTAGATACTTGCTCATTGTGTTTTCAAAATGGTTTGTTTGCTTTTCAATTGTGGGTTTTAAAAAGTTTTTTTGAAAATTCCAGTTCGACTCTTGTATCGGTCCTCAAGAGTGTTTGAAAAATTGCTTTCGAAAGCTTTTTGAAAAGGTGTCGGTGTGAAAAGTATTTTTGAGTTTTGTTTTGAATTTAGAGCAAGTATCTAGAGTCGTCTACCTACCCTAAGGAATTCTTCTGTGTAAATGTCCTTTAAAGTAGTGCCATCCCACCATTGAGAGGTAGGTAGCACCACCGTTGGAGGTGTTCGGGTCAATTCGAAGTTCGGGACATGGTGATCACCAGAGCAATGGGAAGACACCTTAGAAGCTACCCTCATGCCAGGTTCCCGGATCATGAGGACTTACTAAGACATCCTCTACTCGACGATCACCTTTCGAGGCAAGGCAACAGTGAAGCGTACCCTAGGGGTGGTGTGTGATTTGTGTGTCAGATTCATTTATTTTTGTCTTGTCATGTATTGGTGATCTACGCGTTTGTTTTTATTTTTATCATTCATTCTTGCATGCGATTTAATTAACAGTTAAAAAGATGCGGAAATATAAAATTCCTAAACTGTTACAAAGGCGCGGGTCCACATCGCCAAATTAAAATCTAGGACCCGATTTGACAGAAAATAAAGAAATAAAGGTAAAGTGCGAACGATAAATATTTACACGGCTTTGGGAGAAGTACATAAAAATTATACGAAAAGAAAATAAATGCGCGAATTGGAATTAAGATTGGAAGCGAGGGCGTTGGACCCTTTTTAATGAGATTAAATTAAATTACTAAATTAATTAAATTAAAATAAAAAAAAAGAAGTTGTTTTTGAGGTTTTTTATATTTATGAATCTTTAATAAGAGAATTAAATGAAATTGAGAAATTAACCCTAATTCTAATTTTTTATTTATTAAGAAAAACATGTTAAAATTAAACCTAAAATTACTCTAATTATTTACATGCAATTTGATTTATAAAAATAAATTATTAATTATTAGTGAAAAGAAAAGAAAAAGGATAAAAAATTGATACAAACCCTAATTCTACAATTTTTTGATTTATTAAGAAAAAGATACTAAAATTAAACCTACTTTAAAAAAAACTAAATTAATTAATGATATTTGCTTACAAAAATATTAATTAAATATATTTTAATTTTTATGACTTTTCTGATTTTTGTATTATTTTATATTTTATGAAAATAATTTAAATTAAAGAATTAAATTAAAAAACTAATTAAAACAAAGATAGAAAAATATGAGAAAAGAATTATGAAGGCAAACCATGGGGGGTCTGTCCCCAAATTGGAGGTTTTGTTTAGTAATTCAGGCCCATTAAGCTCCTGGCCTCATTTGACTTTTGTGCCAGCGTGTGTTTTCTTAGACTCATGCCCATGGTATTCACCAGATCTAGGCCTTCAGATTGTCTTCATTGGCCAAGTGGCATGGTTGGATCAAGGGTTGTATGGTGGAACCCTGGAAGCGAATCTGCATAGGATTAAGTTAAGAAAAATATTATTGAAAGGGGGGGGGGACCTGGGGCTCGAACCCAGGTCCTAGAGGTTACCAATACCAAGCCTTGCCACTGAAGCTCTTCACGCGCGTTGTATATTGTATAGGAAACAAATAATATAAGATAAAACAAATGGTTAGTGGAACTTTAGCGCGAAAATTCAAACGAACCACTTATGCCTTGACACTTCATCATCTTCCCCGTTTTGCTTTTTTTCCTGAAATATAAAAGAGGTTAACGGGGGTTTTAAACCCCCCCAAAATATGCATTTTTTAATAATAGCGAACAGGCCATGGTATCACATAAATTAGGCGCGAGGGGTGTGTTGTTTTCGTCCAAGCTTTCTGAATTCAACCATGGTATTGAGGTGCTCTAATTTTGCAAGACTCAGAAACGCCCAATTCCACAGCTTGGTAACCCTAGCATGTATCCATGGTGAAATCGCGTATGGTGTATAAAAACTCAATCAAAGCACACAGTTAGCTTCAGAATGATACAATGAATACAAATCCAATATTAAAATTTACAAATAATGCATGAATTATGATTCAAGAATCTGAAAAAAAGCTTGAACCGGTCAAGATCGTTCTACCTATTTCCTGTGTTAGGGACAATGGTTTTGATCAGAAAACTTTCCTTAAAGTCTCAGAAAGGCGATGGAATGAGTTTCTTGCCTTGAAAAGCCTTGCAAATGTGTTTTCAGTTTTGGAATTTCTTGTTAAAAACTCAAACTTTGTTATGGATTTCTGGCGCAACTGGGAGGTTATTGGCATTAGGGTTGGCTTCATGCTTATGTATGGAATGATTAGGGTAAAAAAATATGAGCCAAAGGATCCATGAATTGATGAGAAAATATTTGATTTTCCATGCCATAATTTTCAAATCTTTTCATGCATATTTGCTACCAAATCATGTTCAATCACATGGATTCTTTCCCTATCTAATAATGCACGAAAATCTGAAGTTATCCTATGCACAAAAAGATTTGATTGACTTGCTTTGATATTTTTCACATATTTATTTTAATAAAATGAATTATTAATAATTAAAAATCCAAATAAATAAATAAAAATGATAAAAAACTTCCCTTTGGGCCAAATGGTCGTGCACATGCCTTGGATAATTATTCTTGGAAGAAAAAGAGGCCCATTAGCATTTTTAAGACATTTGAAGCAATGTTGACTTTTCAAAATATCCAAAACTTTCCCAACTTCCACAAGGCATATCTTGCTCAATTTTTAAGCTTTGCTCATGTTCTTGGACATTTTGGAAAGGTATTTGAGTCCTCTAACCAATGCCTTTGGTCCCATGTCATTTTGATTTACCAATCTCAAGTTATGGCCTTTGACTTAAAGTCCCTTTTTGTTGACTTTTGAAAATGACCTATAATGTTGAAATTGATAACTTTTTGTGAGAACATTTCTTGGACTTGAAGTATGAAGAGGAGTTGTATGAAATGTCTTTCTCTTCAAAATGAGCTTTGGATGGAAATTTTCTGATAATCCATGTGAAAGTTATGCCTTGGTCAAGTTACAGTTGACTTTTTCAACTGTCCAAATATGGAAACTTTTGCATCTTGATGATTGTTTGAGCCAAGCTTTGAGAATCATGATCAAGCATTGATCAAATGATGTTTGTGGCTTCAAAATGAGATGTTGACAAAAAATTTGAA
Organism: Vicia faba; assembly: GCA_948472305.1. Classification (NCBI taxonomy): domain Eukaryota; kingdom Viridiplantae; phylum Streptophyta; class Magnoliopsida; order Fabales; family Fabaceae; genus Vicia; species Vicia faba. The sequence continues at coordinate 878,265,208 of OX451739.1, forward strand.
CTTTTGACTGTCAAATGACCATTTTGCCCCTACAGTTGACTGTAGAGCAATTAGGGTTTTTGACTGTGCAATTTTGTGCCGTAAGTCTTGAAACTTGGTATGAGGATGCTTGACCATGTTTGTAGGCATGTGGTACTTGATTGGACCCTTGGAAACTTCATTTTCTTTGTCAGAACCAAAACCCTAATCTTGACTGTTAGGAGACCCTTGAACTGTACAACCCTTGGGGGGATTTTGAAGCTTGCTCTTTGTAAATCTTTGAAGAATATGGGAGGGAAAATTTTGGGGTACAAAAGTTTCCCCTGTTCAATCTTCTTAGACCTGAGGATGTAGATTGGCTGACGTGCCCTTTCGTAATCCGAAGGTGGAAGATGATTGAACACTAGAGTGCCCAGAAATTTGCGCTCACATAGTAGTGTGATGGTGGGAATGGGCTTACAGATGCCATTTGGAGATTGATGGATAGGATGATGGGCTTATAGATGCCATGCTAAGAGATGATGGATGGTGGATGGGCTTATAGATGCCATCTGGGTGTCGATCGCGTAAGAGATTCCTTAGCGAGAACTTGCGTACCTGCAAAAGAAAATGATTTCCTGACCTGTTACAGGAGCTGGTCTTCAGATTCTTTGTATAGATGTGTCCTGACTGGTTACAGGAGCTGGATCTGGATCTTCAAAGGTGATGAATGGACCAGGGATGGTTACTACCTCAACAGGAACGGTGAGAGAACCTTGGATGATTACTACCTCAACAGTAATGCTGAGAGAATCTGGGGATGATTACTACCTCCGCAGTAACGGGGAGAGAACCATAGGCGACTTCTACCTCAACAGTAACACTGAGAGAATCTGGGGACGATTACTACCTCCACAGTAACGGGGAGAGAACCATAGGCGACTACAACCTCAACAGTAACGCTGAGAGAATCTTGGGCGACTTCAACCTCAACAGTAATCATTGAGAGAATCTTGGGCGACTTCAACCTCAACAGTAATCATTGAGAGAATCTTGGGCGACTTCAACCTCAACAGTAATCATTGAGAGAATCTTGGGCGACTTCAACCTCAACAGTAATCATTGAGAGAATCTTGGGTATCTTCTACCAAGTCTTTATCAGGAAAATCTGTTAGGGGTCGATTTAGCTGGACTAGAGAAGGCCTTTGACTGGATAAGAAACAGAAAAATCTTAGGATCGATTTAACTGAAACGGTCTAGGTCTTGAAATCTTCAACTGGATAAGAAACAGGGAGATCTTAGGGTCGATCTAACTGAACCAGAGAAGGCCTTTGACTGGATAAGAAACAGAGAAATCTTAGGGTCGATTTAACTGAACCGGTCTAGGTCTTGATGTCTTCTACTGGATAAGAAACAGGGAGATCTTAGGGTCGATCTGACTGAACCAGAGAAGGCCTTGGACTGGATAAGAAACAGAAAAGTCTTAGGGTTGACTTAACTGAACCGGTCTAGGTCTTGAAATGTCTTCAACTGGATAAGGAACAGGGAGATCTTAGGGTCGATCTGACTGAACCAGAGAAGGCCTTGGACTGGATAAGAAACAGAAAAGTCTTAGGGTTGACTTAACTGAACCGGTCAAGGTCTTGAATATAGCTGGGAACTTAACTGAATTCTTCCTGAAAGGTAAAGGTCAGTTATACTCAATGCATGATATGGATCAAGCAATGATGTTCTCAACATAAATGAGATTTGTAAGGTGTAATGCCTATATGCATACTATAATGTATGAAAATGCGATGTTTATGAATGTATGTTTTCGTCTTTAGGAAGATGAATCCTTGACGGGTGCCGGGAAGTCACTTCTGGGCTGATGTTGAAGAACAGATTTTGCTTCCGCTGGATGATAGTTGCCAGAATACCGGTAGGAGAAGATAACTCCGTTGGGGAATAAACTTGGCGAATAGATTACTCTGCGGGGAGAACAGTACTCTAACGATCTTGCTGGGAAGCAATACTCTGTGGGGGAGAGATACTTTGCTGAGTGTTGATAATAACTTGCTGGGGATACCCTTGTTGTGTTGGAAGTGTTAGTAGACTTCGCTGGGGATACCCTTGTTGTGTTGGAAGTGTTAGTAGACTTCGCTGGGGATAAGAAGACTTCGTCGAGGACGCTCTTTCCGTGGCTTTTGGCTGAGGATAACCCAGTTATATCCTGGCGAGGAAATAACTCTTTGAATAAAGCCGGGAGACGCGTTCGTGCTCTGCGAGGGATAAGCTTCCAGAATCTATTGGGGATAAACTTGCTGCTTGGGGAGATGGACCTCAACTTTTCTGGGGAAGCTGGATTGGACTCTCCTGGGGAAGTTTTTGAATCGTACCGGGGAAGTGACTCCATTGAATGTTTGATATACCGCCGGGGAACAATCTTTAGACCAAGACTGTCGGGGATGCTTGTTAAGAATATGTATATTGCTGCTGGGGAATGTTGAGCTCTGCGGGAGGATATTCAACTTCCTTAAGGTTTGATTGTAACTTTGCTCGGGGAGAGTGCACTGGCTTGCTGGCTCACTCTCTAGGGGAATTAAGATATCCTGGTTGTGTTCTTCAGCTGAACCTACCTTGGTACCTTGGAGGACAGAACAATTAGGTTGCTTAGACAACTCTTTATTGCCCCTGTTTCTGAGGTGGGAGAGGAAGACCTGTGGAGGTGCTTGACGGCTGCCGACTGACAAATCTTCTGATAGGCAAGTGACGAGATGACAGGACATAGTCGTACGCTTTGATCCCTAACTTTTGCCTGGACCGCCCTTTCGGGTTTTCGGTCCACCGGGATACCCATTTTTGCCCAAGCCACCTTTTCAGGTTTTCGACTTGTCGGGTATACAGATTTTTCATTTTCATCCCTTATTTTTTCCCGAACCCTTTTGGTTTATCGGGAAGCCCTTATTTTTGCCTAGGCCAGTCGACCTAGAGGGTCTTTGATTATGCGTAGTATTTTTTTGACTATGTCCGTGCTCTCAGGATGCAGGGAGTTGTCACTGTCAATAGTGTTGCCATGCTACCAGAAGATCTTCGTTTGATCGTCCAATGCCCCAAGTGATCCAGATGGAGATTTGCCCCAAGCTGGTTGGCCTTTTGAGAGATTCTCCGAATCTTGACTTAACTGCCCCAGATGACGGACAATGATCATGTCATGCCCCTTGTTTGGGAGTGGTTTTGTTCATCCGATATTCGTCGTGCGAGCTTCTATGCTGTTCAAACAAATAGTCGTATGCAAACAAAGTTATGTTAAAAATGCAAAGCTTATGTCTGTTTCGAAGTTTTTTTTGAAAATGCAGTTTTTTAATAAAACAAGTGAGTTCTTTTGTAAACTGTGATGTCAAACTCGTTATTTTACTGCGAGCCTTAAGGAGTCAGGATACCTTTGTAACAGTATGCTTTCGAACTAGCCCATGCTTCAGCTAGGACTTTTTAGGGTTATAACGTGGCCTGGTTCACAGTTTAAGAAACAAAGGATAAAGGCTCAAATTATTTGTACCCACCCGTTCTTCGTGATGTTCTTCAAACCTAAACTCAGCTGATCGTGCGTTAGACCTTGTTTGAGTCTTTGCTTTGATATACCAGTGATGGTTCGGATATTGATAGTTTATTTGGAATAGGCAGTCATTTCCTTTTTGTTGAGGGTTTATAAGACCTCTTTCTTTTTTGATTTTGTTATCCCTGTTTTTTGCCTGAGCTATTTCCTTTTTTGGAATTACAGTCAGCGGGATGCCCCAGTTTTGTAAGTCTCCTTCATAGGTTTTGACTTATTGGGTTTTTATTTCTGAGAGATAATGACTGCCTGTCTTTACGATTATAGAACCATCACTGTCTTTTGTTTCAGAAGGACTTCTTTTGATGCCATTTGTTGTGCACCTGGATCAACTGAGAAGACTACCCTGCCCCAGGTTATGATTAAGGGTTTTAATTTTCGAAAAGAAAAACTCCTACTTCTTTGGCTCAGAGGGGTTGACGAGGGATTATCTTCCTTATAACTCCAGTGTTTAGGGATTGAAACAATGCCTGTACCTCATCAGCGGGGTCTGTTCAAAAGCATATTGTAAGGATCGTGGTATCGTTTTCGTCATCCTCCCTCAAGAGGCTTAGAATTTCTTAATCAAGAGTTGATCATCAAAAAATATGAAATCAGTTTGAATATAGCGAATGTGAATATATTGCTTCAAAACAGACATATGCGATGCATTAATGAAATAACAACGTTTAACATGAATAAATGTTTGAACAGTCAAAAGAAAGTTACAACTTGAAAATTCTAATAAACAAAAGTCTTCTCATCTCAGGGCTTGTTACTTCAAATGGTGAATCCGGTAGGGATGGTAGAAACATTCAGCCTGACCCACTTGGGTGAAATCCACTGCTCCTTCATTAATCAGATCCTGGACTTTGTTCTTCAGAGCCCAGCAGTCAGCAGTGTCATGTCCAGGACTATCAGAGTGGTATGCACATCTTCTGTCGGGATGATAGTTAGAAGCAGAGATGTTGGGATTCCGGGGAGGAGCCCTTAGTGTAATCAGATCCAACCTCAACAGGTGTTGCAAGGCTTGAAACAGCGGCATGTTAAGCTGGGTGAATTGCCTCTTGGACCTGCTTGGCTTACTCTGATCAACCTGTTGCTCTGGGTAAGGTTGATGCTGGGCTTGTGAAGTGGTAGCAATTTGGAGAGTTCTATTCTTCACCATACCAGATTCTTTTCCTCTTGGAAGCTGATCAAAGACCTGGTCCCTGACTCGGACTGGTTGCTTCATGTTGGATCTGTCTTGGTGGAGTTGACTGATCAAGGTCCTCAACTCTTCTTGCTCCCGAGCTAAACCTTGGATGAGAGCCCTTTTCCCCAGCATCTGGGTTTTCAATGTGTCTACCTCAGCTTGTAGACGTTTCATTCGTTCGTCCTTGTCATCTTCGGGGTTTTGCTTGGCCAGATTCCCAATGAGGAGTGTCCTTAACTCTTCTTGCCCCTTGGATAGGCTTAGGAAGATCTCCCTGAACTGAATCTCTTGAGCCTGAAGATCCTGGTTATCTTGTTGGGAAGCCATTGCTGAAATAAACAACGGAGATGGTGAGTGACCTGTCAAAAAGGGTACCTGTAATGCAATGATATGTATGTATGCATGCGATGTTTTCAAGGATCTCGCGGGGTAAACAAGGAAATTATTAGAGTTTGCATTTTGTAACTTGATGGAAGGAGCTTCATGTTGTTGAGAGTCCTTCTTCAAGGGTCAAAGGCTCACCATATCCAGTGGGTCATAGCCCCTGACAACCTTGGCTAGAGGAAAATAAATCCCCTTTGCCCCTTGCTAGACATTTTGGTTCATCATGACCTGCATCACAAGCCCTTGAGATCCTTGAAATGGGTTAGTCCTTATGCAGGATGTATGCAATGGTATGATGTTATGCTATGCATGGAGTGATGTAAGTAGGCCCTGTAATGAGTCCCAATTAAGGACTGTTAAACCTGCAAGGAACTCATGTGTCAGATAACAAGCATGCAAATAGTCAAGTTGGAAGGCACACAAGTCACACAAGAGAAACCCTTAGAGTTCAGGCCAACATGGGGTCTGGGTATTACCCTCTTGAAGTTGGTGGGCTCAACCTGTCCTATTAGAAGTAACCGGGTTCTAAGGGTCCCAATATCACAGGATTGCTTTCATTGTTCATCGTTTCGATTTAGCCACTGAACTGGCAACCGAAATATTCCAGGAAAGCAACCCTCAATTGAGTGTAGTATCGAGTATCAACCAACCTCAGACTGCACCAAAGTCAGTTATCTCACTACCCTAAAGAGGCCAAGATAGTTCAACTAAGGTTCCTAAGGTCTGTTGATGCTTGATGACACCACGTGGAGGCCCCGTACTCTCCTTGACTGAACTCAAGGGTTATCGGTACACACCAAAGTGCCACATCAACGTAGCAGACTGCTTCAACCATGTCGGTATACCCCGCACAGTTCCCTCACAGCCTTGTTGCTACTTTCTAAGAAGGTATCCCCCAGATCCGGGTTAGGATCTATAGAACTCCCAAGCAACCCACAATTTAAAGCAAGCAAGTCAATACAATTGAAAACACAGTTATGAACTAACCCTAAGGTACACCTCACTTTAAGTTTTTATCCCCAGCAGAGTCGCCAGTTCTGTGATCGGTGGATCTGGAACTGACTGTTTAACGCTGGTTCGCGAAATGTCGCAGTAAGCAAGAGTCGCCACCGTCTTTTATTTTCTCCAAATGGAAAGGACAAAAGCACAGAAAAATTCCTTATACTCTCGGTTTGGGAGGTAGATTATAGAAAGGGAAGGTGTTAGCACCCTTTCTATCCATGGTTATCCATGGGCTCTTAGATACTTGCTCATTGTGTTTTCAAAATGGTTTGTTTGCTTTTCAATTGTGGGTTTTAAAAAGTTTCTTTGAAAATTCCAGTTCGACTCTTGTATCGGTCCTCAAGAGTGTTTGAAAAATTGCTTTCGAAAGCTTTTTGAAAAGGTGTCGGTGTGAAAAGTATTTTTGAGTTTTGTTTTGAATTTAGAGCAAGTATCTAGAGTCGTCTACCTACCCTAAGGAATTCGTCTGTGTAAATTTCCTTTAAAGTAGTGCCATCCCACCATTGAGAGGTAGGTAGCACCACCGTTGGAGGTGTTCGGGTCAATTCGAAGTTCGGGACATGGTGATCACCAGAGCAATGGGAAGACACCTTAGAAGCTACCCTCATGCCAGGTTCCCGGATCATGAGGACTTACTAAGACATCCTCTACTCGACGATCACCTTTCGAGACAAGGAAACAGTGAAGCGTACCCTAGGGGTGGTGTGTGATTTGTGTGTCAGATTCATTTATTTTTGTCTTGTCATGTATTGGTGATCTACGCGTTTGTTTTTATTTTTATCATTCATTCTTGCATGCGATTTAATTAACAGTTAAAAAGATGCGGAAATATAAAATTCCTAAACTGTTACAAAGGCGCGGGTCCACATCGCCAAATTAAAATCCAGGACCCGATTTGACAGAAAATAAAGAAATAAAGGTAAAGTGCGAACGATAAATATTTACACGGCTTTGGGAGAAGTACATAAAAATTATACGAAAAGAAAATAAATGCGCGAATTGGAATTAAGATTGGAAGCGAGGGCGTTGGACCCTTTTTAATGAGATTAAATTAAATTACTAAATTAATTAAATTAAAATAAAAAAAAAGAAGTTGTTTTTGAGGTTTTTTATATTTATGAATCTTTAATAAGAGAATTAAATGAAATTGAGAAATTAACCCTAATTCTAATTTTTTATTTATTAAGAAAAACATGTTAAAATTAAACCTAAAATTACTCTAATTATTTACATGCAATTTGATTTATAAAAATAAATTATTAATTATTAGTGAAAAGAAAAGAAAAAGGATAAAAAATTGATACAAACCCTAATTCTACAATTTTTTGATTTATTAAGAAAAAGATACTAAAATTAAACCTACTTTAAAAAAAACTAAATTAATTAATGATATTTGCTTACAAAAATATTAATTAAATATATTTTAATTTTTATGACTTTTCTGATTTTTGTATTATTTTATATTTTATGAAAATAATTTAAATTAAAGAATTAAATTAAAAAACTAATTAAAACAAAGATAGAAAAATATGAGAAGAGAATTAGGAAGGCAAACCATGGGGGGTCTGTCCCCAAATTGGAGGTTTTGTTTAGTAATTCAGGCCCATTAAGCTCCTGGCCTCATTTGACTTTTGTGCCAGCGTGTGTTTTCTTAGACTCATGCCCATGGTATTCACCAGATCTAGGCCTTCAGATTGTCTTCATTGGCCAAGTGGCATGGTTGGATCAAGGGTTGTATGGTGGAACCCTGGAAGCGAATCTGCATAGGATTAAGTTAAGAAAAATATTATTGAAAGGGGGGGGGGACCTGGGGCTCGAACCCAGGTCCTAGAGGTTACCAATACCAAGCCTTGCCACTGAAGCTCTTCACGCGCGTTGTATATTGTATAGGAAACAAATAATATAAGATAAAACAAATGGTTAGTGGAACTTTAGCGCGAAAATTCAAACGAACCACTTATGCCTTGACACTTCATCATCTTCCCCGTTTTGCTTTTTTCCCTGAAATATAAAAGAGGTTAACGGGGGTTTTAAACCCCCCCAAAATATGCATTTTTTAATAATAGCGAACAGGCCATGGTATCACATAAATTAGGCGCGAGGGGTGTGTTGTTTTCGTCCAAGCTTTCTGAATTCAACCATGGTATTGAGGTGCTCTAATTTTGCAAGACTCAGAAACGCCCAATTCCACAGCTTGGTAACCCTAGCATGTATCCATGGTGAAATCGCGTATGGTGTATAAAAACTCAATCAAAGCACACAGTTAGCTTCAGAATGATACAATGAATACAAATCCAATATTAAAATTTACAAATAATGCATGAATTATGATTCAAGAATCTGAAAAAAAAGCTTGAACCGGTCAAGATCGTTCTACCTATTTCCTGTGTTAGGGACAATGGTTTTGATCAGAAAACTTTCCTTGAAGTCTCAGGAAGGCGATGGAATGAGTTTCTTGCCTTGAAAAGCCTTGCAAATGTGTTTTCAGTTTTGGAATTTCTTGTTAAAAACTCAAACTTTGTTATGGATTTCTGGCGCAGCTGGGAGGTTATTGGCATTAGGGTTGGCTTCATGCTTATGTATGGAATGATTAGGGTAAAAAAATCTGAGCCAAAGGATCCATGAATTGATGAGAAAATATTTGATTTTCCATGCCATAATTTTCAAATCTTTTCATGCATATTTGCTACCAAATCATGTTCAATCACATGGATTCTTTCCCTATCTAATAATGCACGAAAATCTGAAGTTATCCTATGCACAAAAAGATTTGATTGACTTGCTTTGATATTTTTCACATATTTATTTTAATTAAATGAATTATTAATAATTAAAAATCCAAATAAATAAATAAAAATGATAAAAAACTTCCCTTTGGGCCAAATGGTCGTGCACATGCCTTGGATAATTATTCTTGGAAGAAAAAGAGGCCCATTAGCATTTTTAAGACATTTGAAGCAATGTTGACTTTTCAAAATATCCAAAAATTTCCCAACTTCCACAAGGCATATCTTGCTCAATTTTTAAGCTTTGCTCATGTTCTTGGACATTTTGGAAAGGTATTTGAGTCCTCTAACCAATGCCTTTGGTCCCATGTCATTTTGATTTACCAATCTCAAGTTATGGCCTTTGACTTAAAGTCCCTTTTTGTTGACTTTTGAAAATGACCTATAATGTTGAAATTGATAACTTTTTGTGAGAACATTTCTTGGACTTGAAGTATGAAGAGGAGTTGTAGGAAATGTCTTTATCTTCAAAATGAGCTTTGGATGGAAATTTTCTGATAATCCATGTGAAAGTTATGCCTTGGTCAAGTTACAGGTCACTTTTTCAACTGTCCAAATATGGAAACTTTTGCATCTTGATGATTTTTTGAGCCAAGCTTTGAGAATCATGATCAAGCATTGATCAAATGATGTTTGTGGCTTCAAAATGAGATGTTGACCAAAAATTTGAACTTTTGACTGTCAAATGACCATTTTGCCCCTACAATTGACTGTAGAGCAATTAGGGTTTTTGACTGTGCAATTTTGTGCCGTAAGTCTTGAAACTTGGTATGAGGATGCTTGACCATGTTTGTAGGCATGTGCGACTTGATTGGACCCTTGGAAACTTCATTTTCTTTGTCAGAACCAAAACCCTAATCTTGACTGTTAGGAGACCCTTGAACTGTACAACCCTTGGGGGGATTTTGAAGCTTGCTCTTTGTAAATCTTTGAAGAATATGGGAGGGCAAATTTTGGGGTACAACACTTACCATCTTTCTTAGGCACCGGAACAACGTTGGCAACCCACTGCAGGTACGAAGTGACAGCTAAAAATCCTGTGTCAAACTGTTTCATGACCTCAACTTTGATTTTCTCAGACATCTCAGGGCGCATACGACGAACCTTCTGCTTTGCCGGAGGACAGTCTTCTTTAGTTGGCAAGCGGTGAACCACAATATCAGTGTCCAAACCAGGCATATCTTTGTAGGACCAGGAAAAGATCTCAACATAGTCGTGTAGCATTTGTATCAATTGTTGTTTGACACTAGGCTCCAGATTCGCACCTATATTGACCTCTTTCCTGTCTTCCTCGGTACCCAAATTCACTGATTCAACTGGCTCCTCATGAGGCTGTACGGCCCTTTCTTCCTGCAGTAACAGTCTAGCAAGTTCTCTAGGCACCTCACAATTATCCTCACCCTCGTCCTTGGCTTGGTTGATCGGATTTTCGAAGTCATAACTGGAAATAGCAGAATCGTTATCAATGGGATCCATAGTGGATGTGGATCTGCATTATGATACGTGAGTGTGTGTAAGAGAATAGCTGTTTTTGATAAAGCGAGAGACATAAAAAGAAAAACAAGGAGCGCAAAATTTGTAATGCAAGAAAACGTCCAATGCTTTATTAATGATATATGAAAATGACAAATAATAAGCCCTCACAAATAAAGCCAAGGTGCCTCGGGCAAGGCACCGGGCCGTAAAGTTTCAAATTGTTTATTATAAATCTCAAAACAAAAGTCAATTACTATGGAATAAAAGAAACAGGTATGAAGTCCTTCACCGTCTAGTTGTTCAATCAACCATTGGTTGTAGGGTATATCCATCCATCGATGTCTGAATCTTCTTCATTGTCTTCCACCGCATTAACTCCCTGATTACTGATGTGCAGAGGAGGTCTTCCAATCCATACACGCCTAACATCCGTTTGAGCCCCTGTAGTAAATCCCAAACCAAACTTGTCAGTTTTGTGTGTGAAATCAGGGAGCTGACCCCAATTTGCACACCCACCTTTTTCAATTACAGCCCTGGCATCCTTGAGGGAAGCCATCTTCATCAGAGGTTTGTCAGTAGCAACTCCAGTTGACGCCAAAGTCTGGGGGACCTCTTCAAATTTCTGACAAGGCATTTCGATGAATACCCCATCCATCTCCACATAGCGAAAGGAATTGAGATGACTCACCATGTACTCCTTTTCACCTTGTACTGTGACAATCTTTCCCTTTACTGGATATTTCAACATTTGATGGAGCGTGGAGGTCACTGCCCCAACCTTATGAATCCAAGGACGCCCCAACAAGCAAGAATATGATGGTCAGATATCCATCACATAGAAAGTAGATGCGAAAGTTTGAGAGCCAACTTTAACAGGGACGTCCACCTCCCCGTGCACCATCCTTTTTGATCCATCGAAAGCCCTGACCACAATATTGCTCGGATTTAGAATCAGGCCTTCACAGTCCAGACGGTCTAACGCTTTCTTTGGCAAAACATTCAATGAGGACCTAATATCCACCAGTACATGGGCCATGGTAGTGCCCCTGCACTCGATCGAGACGTGCAGAGCATCATTGTGATTTCTTCCTTTAGCAGTCAGATCTGCATCTGAGAAGCCCAACCCATTGTCGGCAGTCAAACTTGTTACGCAGTCTTTGAATTGATCGGCAGAAGTTTCCTGCGGCACATGCGCAGTTTTGAGGAAATCAATTAAAGCCTTTGCATGGGCTTCAGAACACAATAACAAGGACAACATAGAGATTTTCGACGGGGTCTGCCCCAGCTGCTCGACTACGTTGTAGTCGCTCTTCTTGATAATCTTCAGAATTTCCTCTATCTCCTATTTAGAGGTTTCTACAATGATCTTCTTAGGTGCCTCCGTTTGGGCAGGCTCACATGTAATTTCTTTGCCCTGAGTCCCAGATGGCTCGGAGACAGGGGTGATAACTGGAATAGAAACTGGGACAATAGTTGATGTACCAGCAGATGGAATGACAACAGGTTTGTGGATAGTCGGAGGGGAAATCTCGGGAGAGAAGAGTCTTCTGCTTCTGGTGACCTTGCTAGCCCCGACAATATTGCTGATATCAGTATCAGCTTCCTCACTCTTTAAGTCTTGTTTAACTCCATGGTAATACACATCGGCCCCATAGTGCCAAGGGACAACCTTATCCGAAGTGTATGGGATAAGACCAGGGACAATAATTATTAACGGAGCGATTCTTGGAACGGGTGTAATCCTAACAGGCTTTCTCGAGGAAGCCTTGGAAGGATTGGCAGAAATGGTTATGATGGCAACATCTTCAACTGGAACTAATGGAATAATAGTCTTCTCGAACAGGATCTCTTTGTTATCCATCAGGCATTGAACACCTGATTTCAATAAGTGGCAACCAGCAGGCAGAATTGAACACATGTGGAAACCTTTGCCACATCCCGGAAATAAACCGGCCAACAATAGATTCTTCTTAACTGTCATCAAAGGAGTAGAAATTTCTTCTACGGAGGTTACAAATAAATCATCGTCCATAGCATTCACTCCATGACCATGTTTGGGCATAGGAGCAGTTATGACGTTGGGCTTTTCCGGAGCATCAAACTCAATCTCTTTGGCTTCGATCAAGTCTTGCACCTTATTCTTCAAGGCCCAACAATTGTTTGTATCATGACCTGGACTTTCGGAGTGATAGCCGCAGCGGGCATTCAGGTTATAGTGGGGAGATGTGGTGTTGGGGTTCTTCGAGACTTCCCTCAGAGTTACCAAATTGGTCTTCAATAATTATGGTAGAATTTGAGACAAGGTCATATTGAGCCGAGTGTACTGCCTCTGTGGTCTTTCCACCCTTTGTTGATTGTTGCATCGTGGAGCGACTGTGGGTCTTGATATCACTATCGCGTTTACTGCTTGACGATGTTCAAGTCTGCTTTGGCTCCTCGAGCCATAGACTGCACTAGTTTCTTTCTTACCGGTGAAAGTCTTCTTTACTGCACTTGATAAAGTATCCTTCTGTATCTTACCACTTCAGATACCAGCTTCTACTCTCTCTCTCCAATCAAAATTAACTCAGTAAACCCAGATGACGAACTGCCAATCAGATGATTGAAGAATGGACCAGATAACATCCCTAGAAATATGTCAACCAACTCCCTATCAGACAAAGGGGGTTGGACTCTTCCATCCAAATCTCTCCACTTTTGAGCATAGTCCTTAAAACCTTCGCTTGCACCCATTGACATACCCTGAAGTTGAGTACGAGTGGGAGCAAGGTCGGCGTTATACTGATACTGCCTGTAGAAAGCAGCAACAAGGTCATCCCAATTTCGTACGTTGGCTCCTTCCAATTGATAAAACCATTCAAGCTGAGTCCCTGACAGACTATCTTGAAAGAAGTGCACCCACAAATTTCTTTCAGTAGTGTGGGGTTGGATTTTCCTGACATACGAGCGAAGATGGAGTTTTGGACAGGACACTCCGTCATACTTGGCAAAAACCGGAGCTTTGAACTTATGAGGGATCACCACTCCCGATACCAATCTCAGCTCTCCGAAATCCAAACCAGGGATCTTCTGAATCTCCATAGCACTCAGACGGTCTTCTAACTGCTTGTACCATCCTCGGCAAGAGGATATTGCTCCTCATCATAATTCGTATCATTATCAGAAACTACAAGACTAGGGCCCTTTTCTTCTTCTTGGTCCTCCCCTTCCTTGGATGAAAAGGACAGATCAACTTGCTGTTTCAACCTATCCCCAAATCTTTTGCCCATACTCAGAAGAACGACCTTCTTCTTCTTCTTCTTCTTCTTCTTCTTCTCCTCTTTCTCTTTCAGAATGAGAGCTTTCAAATCCTCTTGCCCTTTAGCCAAGCTCAAGAACATCTCTTGGAATTGGGCATTTTATGCCTGAAGATCTTTGGTAGCTTGATCAGAAGACATTTCTGCTGAAATAAACAGCGAAGGAGATGAGAAACCTGTAATGGTACCTATAATGGTGTGCATGATAATGGGATGCGTATGTAATGATTTCAAAGACTTTGGGAGACTTAAATTTGCAAACTAAGAAATAAACAAACTTTATTAGATTAAACTTGTAAAAAGGTTCAACAATGCCTTTGAGGCGTTACAAAGAAATAAACGGAAAACAAATCTAAACTAGAAAAAGCAAAATCAGAAATCCCATGGACGCTTCCCCTTTGTGCTGACGTAGTCATTAATCGTTCTTTCATTCTCGAGCTGCCTGGTGAGCTTCAAAATCTTCCTTTCTTGCTCATGGTACTTCTCCCGGTAGGTATCCCTCTCTTCTTTCAGCTGAATCCAAGACCTCTTCAATGCCCCAAGATCAGTGGTCATGTAGGGATAAAGGACTGTATAAGGAATGCCCTCTTCATAGGTGGGCTCCACAATTACTGGAAGTACTGCTTCATAGGGAATCCCAAGCTTCTGGGCTCGAGCTCGGACCCACTAGAGATAAGGCTGCATAGGGAGGGAAGTCCTTGGTCCCAGCTCTTGAGGGTCAGATCTGTTCACCATGCCCCAAGCTCGTATAAACCTCCGGCGATGCTCGTCAACATCTTTCTTGTAGTCAAATGCAATATCCGTAAGAAGTATCTCATGAAGACCATCTCTCCGAGCACGACCTAATTGTTGCAAAGCTAAACAAGGACTGTAGGTTATACCCCCTCTGATTCCAAGCAACGGGACATTAGGGTACCCCCCACAATGATCAATGACAGCAGTGCTTTCCATAGCCTTGGAACTCCAAAGAATGTCTGTATGGGAAAGTGACATTATCCTGTAAGACCATCCCAAACCCTCTTCATTCTTCAGCACAGACTTGGGGAGGTGCGAAATAAACCACCTCGATAGCAATGGAATACAACACATGAGAGTCCCTGTTCTACGCACAGTACGAGTGTAGAGGGCATGCAAGATATCACCCAGAAGAGTAGGCACCGGATTGCGAGACAAGAAGATCTTAACCGCATTCACATCTATGAAGGAATCTGGATTCGGGAAAAGCACCAAACCGTAGATAAGGAGGGCCAAGATATCTTCAAAAGCCTGGAAATTCAAATTATCCCAGAATAGCTGAGCTTGATCTATCAGAAACTTGGCTAAGAAACCTTCAACCCCACTTCGTGTTTCCCAATTGGATACTACATCAGCCTTTTTTAGATGCAGAGCTGAAACAATGTCTTCTGGTCTAGGAGTCTCTTCTAAACCTGTGAAGGGCATCTGCTCAAGGATGGATATGCCCAATAAGTGAGAAAACTCTTCCAAAGTGGGAACTAGCTGATAATTTGGGAAAGTGAAGCAATGATTCACCGGATCGAAGAACTGGAAAAGCACACTCATCATCTGATCATCAAAATTTGAGGTAACCAAGCTAAGAATATGACCATGTCTCTTAATGAAGGAAGAAGTCTCAGAAACTCTCGAGGCTAAATCTTTGAGTTGAGCAGGTATTTGCACAAAGTTAACTCGGATGGTGTTTCTGCGCATGGAAGCCATAATCTACAAACCAGAACAAAGATAAATCCCCTCGGTCTTTGAAATGGTTAGTATAATGAAATATGCATGCTATGTTATGATGCATAATGCCATGATAAAACAAACAGCAGGCATAGTAGATAACAGACATGGCAAAGGCAAACAAGTTACACAAAACCCTTAAGTTTAAGGCTTGCATGGGGTCAAAGGTATTACCCTCTTGAAGTTCATATGGTTTCAACCTGTCCTAGAAAAAGTAACCGGGTTCTAGAGGTTCTCAATATCACTGACCATCCTCCATCGGTCATGGTTTCAGCTCACGCAATCTTTTCTTGCGGTCAGAACTATCTTGAGAGTATGGTCTCAATGAGTGTAGTATCGAGTATCAACCAGTTCTCAGCTTTACACTGAGGCCGGCTATCTCACTACTTCCTAATGGCCAAGTTGGCCGATTAAAGGTTTTAAGGTCAGTTGATGCTTAACAACACACATAGCAGCCTCGTATTCTCCTCATTTCTCCACAAGGGATACCAGTACCAACCAATTTTCTACATCAACGTAGCTACTGCTTCAACTGTATCGGTCTACGCCATACAGTTCTGTCACAGTTTATTGCTACTTACCTAAAAGGTGTTCCCCAGATTCGGGCTAGGATCTATAGTAACTCCCAATACAAAACCTTTAAAAGTAAAGCAACCAAAACAAACAAGAGAAGCAAATATGATGAACTAAATCCTAAGGTATACCCCACTTATTTTCCTCAGCAGATTCGCCAGTTCTGTGATACAGTGGCAGAACCGGACTGTTTTGGAAAATGTTGGTTTGCGTTTTGCGTTTGTATTCACAAAATGTTGCAGTAAGCAAGAGTCGCCACCGACTTTTATTTTATCCAACTAGAAAGGACAAAAGCACAGAAAAATTTCTTTTTCGAGATTTTGAGTACGGGGGGTAGATTATAGAAAGGGAAGGTATTAGCACCCTTTCTATCCGTAGTTTTCTACGGGCTCTTAGGTACTTGCTCATCATTTTGAAAATTGCTTCCGTATTTGTGTGTTTTGAAAAGTTTTTGTTTTACTTCATTTTAACCCTTGTATCAGACCTCAGGAGTGTTACGAAGTGTTTTTGAAAACTTTGTTTGAAAAGAGTATAAGTGTGAAAAAAGTTTCTTTTGAGCAAGTACCTACTAGCATCTACCTACTCGAAAAAGGATTATTTCTGTTCTCGTTTCCTTTAGACAATACTATCCTACTATTGAGAAGTAGGTAGCACCATCGTTGGAGTTGTAAGGGTAAATTCGAAAGGGACATACGATCACTAAAGCAATGTGAGAATGTCTTAGTAATAACCCTAATGTCTTAAGATCATATTCGAGGAAACATTTCTGAGGCAACCTTTCCGAGGAAACATTTCCGAACGAGACTTTTGATCTTTGTTTAGACAGGAGGGCGACCACTAAAACACCCTATACTTAATGACCGTTTACCGAAGGCAACCGAAGTGAGAGTATACCCTAGGAGTGTGCATGTGCGAGTGATTTGATTTCAAGTTATTATCTTTGCACATTTAGGGTTTGCTAGCCATTTTTAAATTAACATACAGTCTTGTCATGCAATCCTATTATCATACATCTAACAGTTAATATTTGCGAAAATTAAAATGCGAGAAGTAAAACTACGCTATTACAAGGCTTCGGGGAGGGGGATTAATTACATAGCCAAAAACCCGTAAAAACGATAAATAAAGAAAATCCTAATTAAACTATTACATACCATGAGCAGTTACATTAATATCGCAAAAATAATAAATGCGCGCGATGAATTAAGAACGAGAGAAATTAGGGTTTTGACCCCGTCTAAACCTAATTAAAAGAAAAATCTTTTTTTTTGGTTTATTTGAGAAAATAAGGTTTAATTGGCAAAAAATAAAAAAACCTAATTACTAATTAATTTAAATTAAGAAAAATAATTAATTTAACCTATTTTTTTATTTTTTTATTTTGTGAAAAGAAAAAAAAATTAAATCAAGAACAAACCTAATTTTTCTAATTTGATTTTAATTATTTACAAAAAAAAAAGTTAGAATTAAACCTAAATTAAAACTAATATAAAATTAAATTTGATAAAATAAAATACAACCTAAATTCTAAATTGGTGAAATTGATTTTATGATTTTTTTTGTAAAAAAGAAATTAATTTTGTGGTTAGAAAATAATTAAATAAAAGAAATTAAATAAAGGAAACTAGAAAAGAAATAGAATGGGCCTGGTGGTATGCTAGCAAACAGGGGGGTAAGACTTGCAATTTTGGGCCCAAAAGCTCCTGGCCCTGTTGACTTTCCAGATCCTGTGTTGCTAGCTTGACTGGGTGTATGATTGACCTTCATTGGGAATTTTTTTATCCCAAAATTTTCCCTGCTATATTTCTCAAAACATTTCAGGTGAGATCCCAAAATTGCTCAAGGAAGTCCAAGGGTTGACCAGACAAACTCTCTCCTAAGGCAGTCTACCTCAAATTATGGTTTCATGTTGCATAAAGATACTTGAGTCCAAGAGATCCCAAATTCTCACCATTTTCCTAATATGTTCTCAAGATCATCCATGTCAAGTTTCAAGCCCTACAGAGAAAGTTTGCTCAGTCAATTGCTCAAAGGCTTGAAAATCGACTGTGTTAGGGCAAAAGTCAATTGTGGTCCCCATACAGTCAAACCTCAATATTTTTGGTCAACATCCTCATTTTTAAGTATTATTCATCATTTTCTCAAGGGTGGATCATGATTCATCAAGGATTGCTCACAGTTCATCAAAATCCAAAAGTTGCTAAATTAGGGTTTTGTAGGAAAAGTCAACTCAACTTTGACCAAGCATAACTTTCTCATACTTTATTAGAAATGACCCATCCAAAGCTCATTGTGAATATGATGCAATTCCCTACAATCCATCTTCATCTCCCAAGTTCAAAATATGCACTCACAAGAAGTTATGAATTTGGACATTATAGGTCATTTTGAAAAGTCAACAAAAACACCTTTTTTGTCATAGCTTCATACATGAACATGGAAGACTCAATTGAGATGAGACCAAAAGGGTTGCTTAGAGGACATCTTGAGGTTTCTAAAAAGTCCTAGAACACCCTTATAGAGTCAAAATTGAAGGAGTTATGCATTTGTGAAGTTGACCTTTATTACAAAATTGCCAAAAGTCAAATATGCCTCAAATTGCAATTTTTGTCAAATGGGCCCAACGTTTTGTGCTTGTATTGAGTTTTTAACATTGTCCACGACCCATGATCCTTCCAACTTTCCTTTATTTTATTTTTGCCATTTATTTTTGTTTTTATTTCAATTAAATCAAATTAAATCAAAATAAAATCATGAAAATATCAAAATAATTTAAACCTTGAGATTTTGTGCATATTTCAGGTCCATGGATAGCTAGCAATGGAATCAAATCGTTCAAGGCTTGTTTGTACACAAAAATATTGATTTTTGGCTTATTTTGGAAAGATTTATAAGAGAATCAAATCTTGATCAATCACCTTAATTGAAGAAGATTTGAAACAAATTTATAAACCTAATTCACTCAAGACTACATATAGAATGTTTGCAGACCAAATGCACAAGGGTTAGAGGCGTGTAGAGTGAAGAACAACTTTCAAAAAATCAAGAAAAAGTGGTAATCTGATTTCATAGTTCTAGGCATTTTCAAGACTTCCAAGCTATCGCATTCGCTTCCTGGGTGTGCAAGAAGTCTATACCAATCACCAACAAGAGTTTTCGTGCCTAGAATCCGCCTCCACAACCCCCACAGTTTGTCATCCTTTTCAAAATCGCATTTCTTTATCCTTGCATTTTTATCATGTTTCAATGGCATATTTGTAATCCTTATCATGTTTGCAAGCTAATCGTAACAATTAATTTCATTTTTGTTAGCTATACTGAGATTCACCATTGCTAGGGT
Organism: Vicia faba; assembly: GCA_948472305.1. Classification (NCBI taxonomy): domain Eukaryota; kingdom Viridiplantae; phylum Streptophyta; class Magnoliopsida; order Fabales; family Fabaceae; genus Vicia; species Vicia faba. Next base: position 878,284,526 of record OX451739.1, read on the forward strand.
TTTCTTGTTTGTTTTAGGGGTTTTGATTACAGGTAAAATTGACCTAAAAGAGGAGTACTATGGTGTTCACAAAGTCAAGACAAATCGATCTACACTATTAGTTCTCATTTATTAAGCTTGTATGAAATTATGGAAATATGCAGGGGCTGTACCTACGCTTTTTGTCCATAGGTAAAAGTCATCAGACTTTTAGCAACGGAGGGAGGTAGGAGATGATGGCGTGGCGTGGCCTGACTGGACCATTCAAAAACTCGTGCACTGGATAATTGGCATTTGTGTTTTTTCCATATAATGCTTATTTGATATTCCATGTACAAACAAGCGCGCTGGCTCAGTTGGTTATGAGGCGTTGGAAAAAGCCAAAGGGCCTGGGTTCGAATCCCAGGTCCCCCATATTATTTCATAACATTTTTTCTTGTATAATCATGCATGTGTACAGGTAAAGGGGTTCACCATGTGCTCTCAAGGTTTAATCACTAGATCTCCAGAAGGCCAGATCTAACGCCCATCATTTGAAGGCCCATGATGCACCTTGGTCAAACGTGCAACATTGGATCATGAAGGTCAACGTGGACCAAGGTTTTTGGGCCCAGAAATTGCTATAGACACGCCATCAAATTGCTAGCATACCAGGCCCAATTCCTTCTTTTTCTTTTATATTTTCTTTATTTAATTTATCTTGTTTAAATTATTTTTCTCACATAAAAATTAATTATTTTTTACAAAAAATTCATAAAATCAATTTTCATCAAATTAGAGTTAGGTTTTATTTTTTTATCAAAAATTAATTTAATTAGTTTAATTTAATTGCAGGGTAATTTTAATCTTTTTGTAAATAAATTAAAAGCAATTAGAAAATTAGGGTTTTGTTTAAATTAATTTTTATTTTCTTCTCTTAAAATAACCAAAAGACAAAAATAGGTCAAAATTAGTTATTTTTCTTAATTTAATTTAATTTAATTAATAATTAGGTTTGTATCATATTTAATTAAAACCTTATTTTCTTAAAATAATTAAAAACAACCAAAAAATGATTTTTCTTTTAATTAGGTTAGACGGGGTCAAAACCCTAATTCTTTTCCCGTTCTCGATTCATCGCGCGTTTATTTATTTATTACAATATTAATGTAACTGCTCGTGGGATGTAATAGTTTAATTAGGGTTTTCCTTTCATTTATCGTTTTACGGGTTTTTGCCTATGTAATTAATCCCCCTCCCCAAAGCCTTGTAATAGCGTAGCTTTATTTCTCGCATTTTAATTTTCGCAAATATTAACTGTTAGATGTATAATAATAGGATTGCATGACAAGAATGTATGTTAATTTTAAAATGGTTAGCAAACCCTAAATGTGCAAAGATAATAACTTGAAATCAAATCAATCGCACATGCACACTCCTACGGTATACTCTCACTTTGGTTGCCTTTGGTAAACGATCATTAAGTATAGGATGTCTTAGTGGTTTCCCTCTTGTCTAAACAAAGATCAAATGTCCCATTCAAAAATGTTGCCTCGGAAAGATTGCCAAGAAAATGTTGCCTCGAATATGATCTTAAGACATTAGGGTTATTACTAAGACGTCCTATCATTGCTTTAGTGATCGTACGTCCCTTTCGAATTGACCCTTACAACTCCAACGACAGTGCTTCCTATTTCTCAAATAAGTAGGATAGCGCTGTCTAAAGGAAACAAGAACAGAAACATTCTTTTTTCGAGTAGGTAGATGCTAGTAGGTACTTTTTTCAAAATCAAACTTTTCCACACTTACACACTTTTCCAAACAAAGTTTTCAAAACAACTTCGTAACGCTCTTGAAGACTGATACAAGGGTTAAAACGAAGTAAAACAAAAACTTTTCAAAACACACAAACACAAAAGCAATTTTTAAAAATGATGAGCAAGTACCTAAGAGCCCGTGGAAAACCATGGATATAAAGGGTGCTAATACCTTCCCTTTCTATAATCTACCCCCCGTACTCAGAATATCTCGAAAAAGGAATTTTTCTGTGCTTTTTTTCCTTTCCAGTTGGATAAAATAAAAGTCGGTGGCGACTCTTGCTTACCGTGACATTTTGCAAACACAAATGCAAAATGCAAACCAGCATTTTCCTAAAACAGTCTGGTTCTGCCACCGTATCACAGGAAGCTTTAGATTTGGCACTTGATGATCAGATTGGTTGGATATTAAGGGCGTATGGTGGATGCCTTGGATGCTAGCGTGCCTGATTATGCAAAGAAAATAAACATAAGGCAAATATGGGGATTTGGGGATCGAACCCAGGCTCTTAGGCGTTATTCCAATGCATGATGACCATCTGAGCTGGCTTGGCTTTTTGTATATGGAACAACAAACAAACGTTTTAGGGAAAAACAAAATAATAATTATCAAACGCACGATATTTTGAATGGGTAAATCAGGGAGTGCCACGCTACCCTTCTTCTTCCTCTCACCGTTGCTAAAAGTTCTATAACTTTTACCTACGGTCAAGGGGTGTAGGTATAACCCTGGGCTTCTCCAAAATCCTATACAAGCGTGGTAAATGAAAAACAATGGTACCAATCAGTACCCTTATCCATGGCCAATTGTACCTATACACAAAACCCCCCAAAAACGAACCAAGAACCCTAACTATGGCATCTTGATGTATAGTCAGCATAAACGAAATTAAACATAACCATCAGTTTGCAAACATCACAAGGAGTAAGAATATGTCAATAAAACATGCTAACTATGCCATAATCATAACATACGAATTCAAAAAAACATGAAAGTCGTGGGACTCTTATCGTGTGTTTTTGGATGTTATGAGGCTTGTTACTGATTGGAATATGATCCTAGAACGTCCAGCAAATGATTTGTGTGACTAAAATGGCTTGAGGAAGCCTGGAACTGGGAAATCAGTTTACAACTTTTCTTGATTTCTTTGAAATTTGCTTTCACCTTTGCACGCCTCCAATCCTCCTGTTTTTGATTTGAATATGTTCCTTATGTACCCTGGAATGAATTAGGGTTGCAATTTGGTTTCAAATCTTCTCCAATTATGATCATTGATTCAAGATTTGATCCTTTATGCAAATCTTTCCAAATTGAGAAAATCCAATCTTTTTGTGTCCATTTGAAGCTTGCACGATTTGATTCCATCTCTAGTTGTATAATAGACCTAAACATGCACAAAATCTCAAGCTTTGATTAGTTTTTGATATTTTCATGATTTTATTTTCATTTTATTTGATTTAATTGAAATAAAATCAAAATAAATGATAAAAATAAAATAATGACAAATGGAAATAATCATGGGTCGTGGGACATGTTACAAACTCAGTGCAAGCATAAAAAATTGGGCCCATTTGACCAAAATTACAATTTTGGCCACATTTGACTTTTGGCAATTTTGCAAAAAGGGTCAACTTTGCCAATGCATAACTCTCTCAATTTTGACCCTAGAGATGTGTTATTGGTCTTTTTAGAAAGCTCAAGATGTCCTCTAAGCAACCCTTTTGGTCTCATCTCATTTGAGTCTTCCATGCTCATGTATGAAGCTTTGACAAAAAAGGTGTTTTTGTTGACTTTTCAAAATGACCTATAATGTCGAAATTTATATCTTCTTGTGAGTGCATATTTTGAACTTGGGAGCTGAAGATGAATTGTAGGGAATTCCATCCTCTTTAAAATTAGCTTTGGATGGGTCATTTTTGATAAAGTATGAAAAAGTTATGCTTGGTCAAAGTTGAGTTGACTTTTCCTACAAAACCCTAATTTAGCAACTTTTTGGTTTTGATGAATTGTGAGCAATACTTGAGGAATCATGATCAAACCTTGATAAAATGATGAATAATACTTCAAAATGATAATTTTGACCAAAAATCTTGAGTTTTGACTGCATGTGGGCCACAATTGACTTTTACCCTAGCACAATCGATTTTCAGGCCTTTGAGCAATTGACTGAGCAAACTTCCTCTGTAAGGCTTGAAACTTGGTATGGATGATCTTGAGAACATATTAGGACAATGGTGAACATTTGGGATCCTTTGGACTAGGTACCTTGGTGCAAAATGAAACCCTAATTTGAGGTTGACTGCCTTAGGAGAGAGTTTGTCTGGTCAACCCTTGGACTTCCTTGAGCAATTTGAGGACCTCACTTGAAATGTATTGCCAAATATGGGAGGGAAATTTTTGGGGTACAACAGCTGCCCCTGTTCAATCTTCTTAAACTGGAGGATGTAGATTGACTTGTCTGTCTTTCGTGATCCGAAGGTGGAAGATGATTGAACACTAGAGTGCCCAGAAATTTGCACTCGCGTGAAGTGGTACTTGTCTCGCAATATCGGGAATGGGCTTATAGATGCCATTTGGAGGTTGATTTCGGAAGATGGGCTTAAATATGCCATCAGAAGAAGTGTCGATCGCATAAGAGATTCCTTTGCTAGAGCCCGTATATCTGTTGTTGAGGAGGACTATGCTGGGGAATATTGATCTCTGTCTTGGGAGAAATAGAATTTTAGGAACTTCAGTTGTCCTTTACTCTGTTGGGGAATCATCTCTTAGTCGAAGAGGTGAAAATGAACTGCTATCTGATCGTGCTCTAGGCTTCACAGTGATTTGCTGAGAAAAATAAGACCGACTGCTATCTGGTCGTGCTCCAGGCTTCACAGTGACTTATTGGGGAGATGAGATTAAACTTGCTATCTGGTCGTTCTCCAGGCTTAGAAATATCTCAATTCTTATCTGGTCGTGCTCCAAGCTTCAGAAGGAACTAAGTTATTATCCAGTCACATCCAGTCTTCAACTTAAATTTAAGGCCTACTAATATCCGATTGATTCCGGGATTCTTAGTAATTGGTCGGGTAAACTGCTATTTGGTCGTGATCCAAGATTCGCAGTACCTTATACTGTTATTTGGTTGTATCCCAGGCTTCAGTATCCTTTGCCGCTATCTGGTCGTAATTCAGGCTTCACAGTGTCCTATACCATTATCTGGTCGATTCAAGGCTTCATGGTATCTTGTATTGCTATGTGGTCGATTTCCAGGCTTCACAATAACTTGTTGAGGGTTAAGCTATCTTCCGATCGATTCCCGAGCTTCATATCTTGTTTTTATAACATACCACTATCTGGTCGATTCCAGGCTTCGTAGTATTCTGGAGATATCAAGATATTATCCGGTCGAATATGGGCTTCATAGCTTAAATTTAAGATATACCACTATCTGGTCACTTCCAGGCTTCGTAGTATTTCGGAGAAATCAAGATATTATCTGGTCGAATCCGGGCTTCATAGCTTGATTTTAAGATATACTACTATCTGGTCGCTTCCAGGCTTCGTAGTATTTCGGAGAAATCAAGATATTATCTGGTCGAATCCGGGCTTCATAGCTTGAATTTAAGATATACCACTATCTGGTCGCTTCTAGGCTTCGTAGTATTTTGGAGAAATCAAGATATTATCCGGTCGAATTCGGGCTCCATAGCTTGAATTGGAATAGAAATCTTAATGTTGATTTGACTGAACTAGAGAATACTTATGAGAATTTGATTGTATCTTTCCCTGAAAGGTAAATAGTTAGTCGTATGTAATGTTATGATGTATGACATGTATCGAGTAATGATGTACTAAAAATAAATGAGATTGTGATGTATGATGCAAATGTGTATGCCATGACATATGGATATGCAATGTTCTGGTGACATTCTCTAGCTGAGTAAAATGAATCCCGGAATGTTGCTGGAGAATACAAGGAGTTGAGTTCTTTGTTCTCGCTGGGAATAATGACCAAAGATGGTTAACTGGAGACTTGTGTCCATTCTGTTTGAGAATATTCCGCTGGGAGAGACTCTGTTGGAGAATAAATTGGCGAGAGAATGACTCTGTGGGGAAGAGAGATACTCTGCTAGAAGATCTACTGGTTTGGAGAAACCACTCCGTCGGGGATGAATTACCGTTGCTGGTGATGATGAACTCTGTCGAGGACTGAATTTCTTCCTGTGGAAGAAATAAACTCCGCTGATGATGAACTTCTATTGTTGGTGATAGATAAACTATGCTTGGGGAGAATTTTGCCAACTTATTCGTGATTATAAACCTCGGCTAGGGAGAGCTAACACCACTGCCTTTGGGTACTTTCTGCTCTGCAGGGAGTGTATGTACCTTTAGTCATAATCTCAAGCTGACTCTATCCTTGTACCTGGTGGGTAGAGCAACTGTAAGGTTTGGACATTTCTTTTTTCCCCTGTTCCTGGAATTACGAGCAATTGTCTTTTGTTTCGCATGTAAATATTTATGAGCAGCAATTATTTTCAAATGTATATATCAAGAATGAATCATTGGACGTTCTTGCAAAACAAAACAGAAAAAGAAAAACAATTTTGAAATTTATTGTAAAATGAATTATATTAATTTTGAAGTTAGCCTGTAATAGGCATTTTATACAAGAGGCTGACGTTCTAGTAAGAGAACGCCGCCGAGGGAACAAAATTTATACAATTTGTGTAAAAAGAAAGAAAAATAGCTATGTGAACAATCCCACTGGGTTCCAACTCTGCTATTGCCTTTATATCTTCAAGCGTCTCATCACTTTACTACTTGGTCAAAGGTAGATCAGATTGATTGGCATCGTCTGAGCTTGATAGTCGATACTGGAGTGTGATTACAAGATAATCCAATGAGACATAGTGTTACGCTTTGATCCCTAATTTTTTCCTGGACCGCCCTTTCGGGTTTTCAGTCCACCAGGATACCCTTTTTTTCCCAAGTCGCCTTTTCAGGTTTTCGACTTCCCGGGTGTACAGTTTTTTCATTTTCATCCCTTATTTTTTCCCGAACCCTTTTGGTTCGCTGGGAAGCCCTTATTTTTGCCTAGACCAGTCGACCTAACGGGTCTTTTATTATGCGTAGTATCTTTTTACTATGTCTGCATTGACAGGGTGAGGAAGGTCGTCACCATCCATGGTGGTCAGAATCATAGCTCCTCCCGAGAAAATGTTCTTAACCACGAATGGCCGTTCGTATGTGGGGGTCCATTTTCCCTTGGGATCACCTTGCGGCAGTATGATGTGTTTGATCACTAGATCCCCGATTTGATATTCTTGACGTCTGACTTTCTTGTTAAATGCCTTGACCATTCGTTTTTGGTACGTCTGACCATGACAAATAGCAGTAAGTCTCTTCTCATCAATTAGGTCCAGTTGGTCAAGTCGGGTCTGGATCCAATCGTTCTCGCTCAAACCTGCATCCTTCATAATCCGGAGAGAGGGTATCTGGACCTCAATGGGCAAGACTGCCTCCATGCCATACACCAAGGGATAGGGTGTTTCCCTTGTCGACGTCTATGCTGCGGTACGGTACCCATGAAGAGCAAATGGTAGCATCTCGTGCCAGTCTTTGTATGTCACAGTCATCTTCTGCACAATCTTCTTGATGTTCTTATTAGCTGCTTCAACAGCCCCATTCATCTTCGGCCATTAGGGAGAAGAGTTGTGATGCTGTATCTTGAACTGTTTGCAGAGTTCGGTGATCATTGTATTGTTGAGATTTGTACCATTGTCCGTAATGATTCTCTCTGGTACACCATATCGACAGATCAAGTTGTGTCGGATAAACCGCACCACGACGTTCTTGGTTACTGTAGCGAAGGAAGCTTCCTCAACCCACTTCGTAAAGTAATCAATAGCTACCAGAATGAAACAATGCCCGTTGGATGCAGTAGGTCTGATCTTACCTATCATATCGATGCCCCACATTGCAAAAGGCCAAGGAGCTGTCAAAACATTCAGAGGAACTAGAGGTACATGCACCTTATCAGCATAGACTTGGCACTTATGACAGGTTCGAGAATGTTGATAACAATCGGCTTCCATAGTGGACCAATAATATCCTGCCCATAGGATTTTCTTTGCCATGGTATGTCCACTGGAATGGGTTCCGAAGGTACCTTCATGTAGCTTTGCCATGATCCTTTCTGCCTCGCTTTTGTCCATACATCGCAGTAAGGTTGAATCATGGTTACGCTTATAGAGAATGCCATTACTGATGAAGAACTTCACAGCAAACCTTCTCAAGAATTTCTTATCATTAACAGATGCACCCTCGGGGTACTTTTGAGCCTCAAGATACCTCTTTACCTCGTGAAACCGGGGTTTATCTGCTACCTCTTCAGTCTCAATGTCACAGCAATGTGCGGGTTCATCCAACCTCTCAATGGTAATATGGGGAGCTTCATTGTCCCACCTGACCTTGAACATAGAAGACATGGTAGCTAGCGCGTCCGCTAACTGATTCTCCTCTCTTGGGAAGTGTTCAAAGGTTATATCCTCAAAGTGTGGGAGCAATGTCAATACATACTCTTTGTAAGGAATAAGATTTGGGTGCTTCATATCCCACTCACATTTGATCTGACTGATCACTAGAGCAGAATCTACGAATACACTCAAGAACTTATTCCTCAGGTCAATAGCAGCTCTAAGACCTAGGATACATGCTTCATACTCCACCATATTGTTGGTGCAGTTAAAACATAATCGGGCGGTGAACGGAGTATGACAGCCCTCAGGAGATATAATCACAGCACCAATGCCATTTCCCAACGCGTTTAAGGCTCTGTCAAAATACATAGACCATCGGGATCCCTCCTCGGGTCCTTCATCGGTCCAGGTTCTTCACAGTCGGTCACCAACATGATGTTCTCATCCGGGAACTCGTAATTCATGGATTGGTTATCATCCACGGCCTGATGCGCCAAATGATCCGCCAATACACTCCCCTTGATTGCTTTCTGGGTTGTGTATTGGATGTCATACTCAGTTAAGATATTCACTGAGTAAAACGTTTATCGACTGTGAAACAAGATATTCACTGCTCGAGAAAACTTGCTGCGCTCTGGCATGGGATGCTCGCCTGCTAAGACAGTATATGCTGACCCATACTACCTTATTGATATCTAAAATGGATCCAATAAAATACATCTTCGAGAAACCCGCCCTCTCTGGGAGAATAGCGAGATGGCAGATGATCCTAATGGAATATGACATACAGTATACTACCCAGAAAGCAATAAAGGGAAGTGTACTAGCTGATCACCTGGCTCACCAAGCTGTGGAGGACTACCAGACCATGAAGTTCGAATTCCTAGATGAAGACATCATGATGGTAAACAACTATGAAGAATTTAGACCATATGACAGACCTGAACAAGGATCCCGATGGACCCTGGTTTTTGATGGGGCGTCCAACGCACTCGGCAATGGTATAGGTGTTTTACTTGTATCTCCTGAAGGATGTCATACTCCCTTTATGGCAAGACTCTGCTTAAATTGTACAAATAACATGGCAAAATACGAAGCGTGCATTTTTGGTCTCAAAGCTGCCATAGATTTGGGATTCAAATCCTTAAGTGTTTTCGGAGATTCAACTTTGGTCATCAGCCAGATTTACAAAGAACATGTGTTGACATTGATCCCACATTTTGAGAATATTACCTTCGAGCATTTCCCGCGAGATGATAATCAGCTAGCAGACGCACTAGCCACAATGTCATCCATGTTTATACTTAAATGGGATAACGAGGCTCCCCAGATTACCATTGAATGAATGAATGAACCAACTCACTGTCACGAGATTAATACTGAAGAAGTAGTGGACCGTACTTGGTTTCACGAAGTCAAGAGGTATCTCAAGGCTCAAGAATACCCGAAAGGAGCTTCGGTCAATGATAAGAAGTTCTTAAGGAGATTCTCTGCTAAGTTCTTCCTTAGTAATGGCGTTCTCTACAAACGCAACCATGACTCTGTTTTGCTCCGTTATGTAGACAAGGTTGAGGCAGAAAAGATCATGGCTGATCTACATGAGGGCACTTTTGGCACCCATTCCAGTGGGCATACGATGGCAAAGAAGATCCTACGGGCAAGCTATTACTGGTCTACCATGGAAGCAGATTGCTATCAACACTCTCGAACCTGCCACAAGTGTCAGATCTATGATAACAAGGTGCATGTACCTCTGGTTCCTCTGAATGTATTGACGACTCCTTGGCCTTTTGTTATGTGGGGTATCGACATGATTGGGTAAATCAAACCAACAACCTCTAATGGACACCGCTTCATATTAGTGGCCATTGACTATTTTATAAAGTGGGTTGAGGCAGCCTCTTTCGCTTCCGTCACCAAGAATATTGTAGCCTTGTTCATTAAACAGAATCTCATCTGTCGGTATGGTATCCTAGAGAGGATCATCACAGAAAATGGTACGAATCTAAACAATACTATGATCACTGCCCTGTGCGAGCAATTCAAGATCCAACATCACAATTCTTCCCCTTACCGGCCAAAGATGAATGGTGTTGTCGAAGCCGCAAATAAGAACATCAAAAAGATCATATAGAAAATGACAGTCACATACAAAAACTGGCATGAGATGCTACCATTCGCTCTCCACGGTTACTGTACCACGTCGAGCACATCAACCAAGGAAACACCTTACTCTCTGGTATACGAAATGGAGGCTGTTTTGCCTATTGAAGTCCAGATCCCCTCTCTGAGAATCATGAAGGATGCAGGGTTGAATGAAGATGACTGGATCCAAACTCGACTTGATCAACTGAACTTGATTGATGAGAAAAGGCTTACTGCTGTTTTTCATGGTCAAATGTGTCAAAAACGGATGATCAAGGCTTTCAACAAAAAGATCATACTTTAAGTGTATTAAGTTGGGGATTTGGTGATCAAACATATCATACTACCACAGGGTGATCCCAGGGGAAAATGGACTCCTACATACGAAGGAACATTTGTAATCAAAATCATATTCTCTGGTGGAGCAATGATCTTAACCACTATGGATGGCGACGAGTTGTCGCACCCCGTGATCACAGACATAGTCAAAAGATACTACGCATAAGAGACCCGCTAGGTTGACGCACCTAGGAAAAACAAGGGCATCCCGTCGAACCAAAAAGGTTTGGGAAAAAATTAGGGATAAAACAAAAAATATGTACACCCGGCAAGCTGAAAACCCAAAAGGGCGGCTTAGGCAAAAATGGGTATCCCGGTGGACTGAAAACCCGAAAGGGCGGTCCAGGAAAAAGTTAGGGAATTAAAGCGTATGACTATATCCTGTGGGATCAGCTTATAGACAATCTGCAAACTCGACAGTTCTGATCAATTTAATCAGCTTCGAACAAGGCAACAAATAGATAAGATGCAAAGAGACACGAAGGCTATAGCAGAATGGGAACCCCATGGGATTATTTTGTTAGAACAATGTTTGAATCTACTACCCTATATTTTAGTTTTGATGATAACAAAGTGAAAAGATATAGTATTTATATGTTTCATGTTTGAACTATATGCTGCCTAAAATTACTATGCTCTGACTTGCAGATACGCTGATTAAAATAAGCAAGATCACTTCTTCAGCATCAGAATTTGATTTCATACACCAGCATCAGAAGTTGCTGAATCAGAACGTCAAGATCAGATGATCAACTCACGTACATGCTGAAGCTTGATGAACAGAACTGCGCGTAAACACTCTGATACAGAAACACAATAGTTCATCAGCAGCGAAGCAGAATCAGAATGAGCCAAGCCAGAACGTGCATTGAAGAAGCAACGGTACTGTGCATTGAAAGCTAATTAATCCCAACGGCCTCATTCTAGACAAGATCTGCTCAAAAAGGAAAGCTTGTTATTAGCATTGAATCAAGGATATTGCATTCAACGTTCATCTTCCTAAGTGCTATATAAACAAGGCTTCGAAGATTATAATGGCTAATGCTCTCCAAATCTCTACACGCAAAAAGCTGAACAATAATCTTCATCTACCAGTTTTGCTAAACCACAAACTCTGATACTCCATTAGTGTTTAGCAATCTAGTTTCTAAGCTTCATTTTGTGTATACATCACAGTTGTGATAAAGTTTTGTAGAAAACATTCACACACATTGTTTTATACCTTTGTAAGAAAGTGTTGCCTTGACAAACCGGATTGTGGTTTGAATCAAGAAGGCTTTAGCAGTTGTTAAAGCAGTCTGTAATATTCAGTTGAATATAGTGAATTAAGACCTCGTTGGAGAGAGGCGAAATCACCTTGACGGGTGGACTGGAGTAGTTTGAGATCAAACGAACCAGGATAAAAATATCTTGTCAATTGCTTTAAGATTTCAGTTTTACAATTCAACCCCCCCCCCCCCCTTCTTGTGTTTTTCACCCCTTCAATTGGTATCAGAGCGCCTGGTTCTGAGCTAAAACACTTAACCATGTCAGTACAAGATCCAGCGTCAGAAAAACACAATGGCAGGAAACAACTCTCACTTCAGCAATGACAATAATGAGGACAGAGACAGATTCAGCGGCAAACCTCCAGTCTTTGATGGAGAAAACTTTGATTACTGGAAAGACAGAATTGAAAGCTTCTTTCTAGCACATGATGCTGATCTGTGGGATATGGTGACAGATGGATACACGCACCCTGTGAATGCAACTGGTCAGAAGATTGAAAGAAAATCAATGACTGATCAACAAAAGCGTGACTTCAAGAATCACCATAAGGCCAAAACCATCCTCCTCAGTGCCATCTCCTATACTGAGTATGAAAAGATCTCCAACAGAGACACAGCTAAGAACATCTTTGATTCTCTCAGAATGACGCATGAGGGCAACGTTCAAGTCAAAGAAACAAAAGCTCTGGCGCTCATTCAGAAGTATGAGGCGTTCAAAATGGAAGAATCTGAATCCATTGAAGCTATGTTCTCTAGATTCCAGATTCTGGTAGCTGGTCTCAAAGTTCTGGACAAAGGATACTCTACTGCTGACCATGTCAAGAAAATAATCAGAAGTTTACCCAAGCAGTGGAGGCCTATGGTTACTGCTCTGAAGCTAGCTAAAGATCTCAACAAGATCACTGTGGAGGAACTTATAAGCTCCCTCAGAAGTCATGAGATAGAGCTAGAAGCTGACGAGCCTCAGAAGCAAGGTAAGCCTTTAGCTTTAAAATCTAACAGAAAATCTGAGTCTAAAGTTTTGCAGGCAGTTGAAGAAACATCTGATGGATCCTCATCAGAAGAAGACGAACTTTCCCTTCTCTCCAGAAGAGTAAATCAACTGTGGAAGCAAAGACAAAGGAAGTTCAGGAATCCCAGAAGATCTGATCAGAACGAGTCTTCTTCCAGATACAGAAGGACAGATTCTTCCTCTGGATACAGAAGATCTGAAGGCTCCTCCAGTAGCAAGAAGCCAAACACAAAAGACATCATCTGCTACGAGTGCAATGAGCAAGGACACTACAAGAGTGACTGCCCAAAGCTTCAGAGGGAAAAGCCCAAAAAGAAGTTTGGAAGAGAGAAGAAGAAAAGTCTCATGGCCACATGGGATGACTCTGACTCGTCTGAAGCTGACTCAGAATCAGATGATGAAAGGGCAAACATAGCGCTCATGGCTAACATTCCAGATGATAGTGAAGCTTCTGAATCAGACTCAGAATCAGACACAGAAGAGGTATTCCCTAACTTCGCTGTTAATTTTACAAAGGCTGAACTTGCTGAAAGCCTCAATGAAATTCTGGAACGTTATCAGCAGATTAGAGCTAAATTCAGAGACCTGAAAAGGAATCTTGAATCTGACTCTAATAAGTCTGAGAGTCTCAAATTGGAAAACTCTGAGCTGAGAGATAAAATTTCAAAATTAGAAAACTCTTTACAAAACTCTCAGAAGGAACCAATTTCTGAAACTCCCAGCAACGCTGATGAGATCATCAAGGAGTATGATCATAGTTTCCAGAAGTTCTTAGCTAAAAGCATAGATAGAAGCAGAATGGCTTCAATGATCTATGGAGTTAGCAGAAACGGCAGGAAAGGAATAGGATACCAAGGTAAGGTTCCTACACCTAAAAATGTCATGGATTTAACCATTAAACACACTCCTCTAAATTCACACTTTGTGTATGGTCACACACACGACATCAAATATACTAGCAGTAAGCACTCTGTGAAACCAAAATTCAACCAGAGTTTTGGTAAAACTAACAAGTCAGGACCCAAGAAAATCTGGGTACCTAAGGATAAAATAATACATGTTGCAGATATCTTTAGCAGCAAGTCAGAAACACCAGTCATGGTACCTGGACTCTGGCTGCTCACGACACATGACGGGAAGAAGGCATATGTTCCAAAGCCTGGAACTTAAGCCTGGAGGCCACGTTGGCTTTGGAGGCAATCAGAGGGGAAAGATTATTGGCTCTGGAACTGTAGGTAATGGAAATCTTCCCTCTATTAATAACATTCTGCTAGTAGATGGATTGATGCATAATCTGTTATCCATAAGTCAATTAAGTGATAACGGTTATGATATAATCTTTAATCAAAAATCATGTAAAGCTGTTAGTCAGAAAGATGGGACTATCCTGTTTAATGGTAAGAGGAAAAACAACATTTACAAAATCAAACTTTCTGAACTAAAGAGTCAGAACGTAAAATGTCTTCTGTCTGTTAACAATGAGCAGTGGATCTGGCACAGAAGATTGGGGCATGTTAGTATGAGAAGAATATCTCAGATTAACAAACTCAATCTGGTCAGAGGACTTCCAAATTTGAAGTTCAATTCAGATGCTCTGTGTGAAGCATGTCAGAAAGGCAAATTTGCAAAACCTTCTTTTAAATCCAAAAATGTTGTTTCCACCTCTAAGCCATTAGAACTTCTGCACATTGACCTATTTGGACCAGTTAAAACTGCTTCAGTCAGTGGTAAGAAGTATGGGTTAGTAATCGTAGATGACTATAGCAGATGGACATGGGTAAAGTTCTTAAGACACAAGGACGAGTCACACTCTGTGTTTGTTACCTTCTGTAACCAAGTTCAGAATGAAAAAGATCTTAGAATCGTTAAAGTCAGAAGTGATCATGGTGGAGAATTTGAAAATAAAGATTTTGAGTCATTCTTCAATGACAAAGGCATTCTGCATGATTTCTCTTGTCCTAGAACTCCCCAACAAAATGGAGTTGTAGAACGAAAGAACAGAACATTGCAAGAAATGGCCAGAACCATGATCAATGAGACAAACGTTGCTAAGACTTTCTGGGCAGAGGCAATAAACACAGCGTGCTACATTCAGAATAGAATCTCAATAAGACCTATTCTGGAAAAGACTCCATATGAATTGTGGAAGAACAGAAAGCCCAACATTTCATATTTTCATCCATTTGGATGCACTTGCTTTATATTAAATACAAAGAATTATTTGAACAAGTTTGATTCTAAGGCACAGAAGTGTATTATGTTAGGATACTCTTAACGCTCAAGAGGGTACAGAGTATACAATACAGAAACACAGATTGTGGAAGAATCAATCAGTGTTCGTTTTGATGACAAGCTTGACTCTGAAAAGTCAAAGCAGAATGAAAATTTTGCAGGTATAGAAATTGAATTTGCAGGTTCTGAAGACAAGTCATCAGAAGCTCTCAACACAGACATTCCTTCAACGTCTGAAAGGAGCACTGCTAGAAATCCTCCAACAGCTGCTGATCAACCTCAGAAGAGATTGCCCAGAAGCAGTTTGGATCACCCAGAAGAGACTATCCTAGGAAGAAAGGAAGATCCAATCAGAACAAGAGCAAGCTTCAGAAACTCTGAAGAAACTCTTATGGGACTTGTGTCTCTGATTGAACCTTCTTCTATTGATGAAGCACTTCTGGATAATGACTGGATTCTGGCAATGCAAGAAGAGCTGAATCAATTCACCAGAAACGACGTATGGGATCTCGTCCCCAGACCAAAATGATTCAACGTCATTGGAACAAGATGGGTGTTCAGAAACAAGTTAAACGAACAAGGTGAAGTCATCAGAAACAAGGCACGACTGGTTGCACAAGGTTATAGTCAGCAAGAGGGGATAGACTATACAGAAACCTTTGCCCCAGTCGCCAGGTTAGAATCTATCAGACTTTTAATCTCATTTGCTGTTAATAGAGGCATCACTCTGTATCAGATGGATGTCAAAAGTGCATTCTTAAATGGTTATATAGAAGAAGAAGTTTATGTTCACCAACCCCCAGGTTTTGAAAATACAAAACATCCAGAACATGTTTTCAAACTAAAGAAGTCACTGTATGGTCTGAAACAAGCTCCCAGAGCTTGGTATGAAAGGCTAAGTAACTTTCTGCTTGAAAATGAATTCACCAGAGGGAAAGTGGACACTACTCTATTCTGTAAAACAGTTAAGAGTGACATTTTAGTCTGTCAAATTTATGTTGATGATATAATTTTTGGTTCTACTAATCCTTCTCTTGGAAGAAAATTTGCTAAGTGTATGCAGGCAGAATTTGAGATGAGCCTCATGGGGGAACTGAAATTCTTTCTAGGAATTCAGATCAATCAAACTCCAGAAGGAACTTACATTCATCAGAGCAAATACATCAGAGATCTTCTGAAGAAATTTGACCTCTCAGAATGTAAGCCATCAAAGATTCCAATGCATCCCACGTGCATTCTGGAAAGAGAAGAGGTAAGCAAAAGTGTAGAACAGAAAGTCTACAGAGGTATGATTGGTTCTCTCCTCTATCTGACTGCTTCAAGACCTGATATCTTATTCAGCGTATGTATCTGTGCTAGATTCCAATCAGATCCTAGAGAATCTCACTTAACAGCTGTTAAGCGAATTTTCAAGTATCTGAAAGGTACTACTAATCTGGGTTTGTTTTATAGAAAATCTAGTGATTACAGCTTAGTAGGCTACTGTGATGCTGATTTTGCTGGAGACAGAGTGGAACGTAAAAGTACTTCTGGAAGCTGCCAGTTTCTGGGAGAAAATCTGATCTCGTGGTCCAGCAAAAGGCAATCAACAATTGCTCTGTCAACAGCAGAAGCTGAGTACATAGCAGCAGCAGGATGTAGCACACAAATGCTCTGGATGAAAAGTCAGCTTGAAGACTTCCAGATTTTTGAGAGTAACATTCCTATACTTTGTGATAATACTTCTGCTATTTGCTTAAGTAAGAATCCTATTTTACATTCTAGAGCTAAGCATATAGAAATTAAGCATCATTTCATTAGGGACTATATTCAGAAAGGTATTTTGAACTTGAAATTTATAAATACAGACCATCAATGGGCTGATATCTTTACTAAACCCCTTTCAGAAGATAGGTTTAATTTCATTCTGAAACATCTCAGCATGAAAGTATGCCCAGAATGAAAATGTTTTAATTCCATATATTTATCTTCAGAATGTAATTATATTACTGTGAACTTCTGATCAATCTTCTTTCAGAAAGATAGAACATGCAGATTGTATCAGATGCAAGTCTAAAGATCTGAGAGTCTAATCTCAAAGACAGACGTGCTGATCACTACATCAAACAAGTGTCATCCAATCATCAGCAAATCTCTGAAGCAGAACGCGTGCACGCTTCTGAGAAGGCAAAGCGCTGATTGGGTGCATTGAGACACATGTCTGGTAACCGTTTTTAAGTATCTTTCTCAAATCCCCCAAAATCAGCAAGCATTTAATGAAAAGTAATCACGCTTGTTAAATGGCAATCATTATCTTTTCTCTCTCTTAAAAACGTTTAATTTTTCAAAATAATTTTGAAAAACTCTATTTAAGCACATTAATCCTTCATTCTTATTCTTTACGCTTTCTCATAATCTCTCAAGCATTTTCTGCATATTTCTGAGTTCATCTCCTACAAACTTTTTTTTTCTCTCAAATCATTCTCAAAGCTTTTTAGTGTGAACAATGGCATCCTCCAGCATTTCTGCAGGCAATCAGAAGAAAGAAACCTCTGAACAATATCAAGTGCCCCTCAGAACTCTTCTCACACCGGTAAAGAACCTTGAAGTTCTCTCTGAGTTAATCATCGACTTTGAAAGTTTGAAGGAAAATGGATTTGACCTAACTGAAGAAATTAGGGCTCAAAAGTGGGAGAGGTATTTCGATAGGTTGGTTGGACCAACATTCCCAGCGCTAGTCAAGGAATTTTGGATTCACGCCAAGGTTTCTAAACATCTAGTCATCTCTTCTGTCATGGGAAAGAAGATAGTGATTTCTGAAGATCTCATTGGAAGGCTAATCGGTCAAAGTGGTGGTGGAGTCCGTTGTGTGGACATGGCTGAAAGATGCCCTGATGTAGGTGTGGTAGCCAACAGAATTTTCACTCTTGGATTGCCCAGCAGCAAGATTAAGGATCTGAAGGACCACTGCAGAGTATGGGCCAAGATTGTTCTGGGATGCTTCAACCACAGGAAACCAACAAGTTCTCCTGATTATATAAACGTGGATCAGCAATTTCTGATCTACTTTATTGATCAGAGGGTAAAGATCAATCTGGCACACTTCCTGTTCAACCATCTCAAGACCAGTGTCAAAGAAACAAGAGAAGAAGAAAGGACCAAAAGGGACTGGATACCGTTTGGAAGACTTATATCAGATATTCTGACAGAGAATAAGCTGATAGAGTATCTGAGCGAAGCTCAAGTGCTGAGCACTATTGAACCAACTGTTGGAAAACCGCTGAACGCTAAGAACCTGAAAAAGATGAAGCTGATAGAAAATATTCAGAAGGAACCCAGAGCTACTTCAACTGCTGATATCTCCAGCAGAAGAGTGCCTCTGAGTGATTTTCCGGTATTTTCTGAAATGGAATCCAAACCAGAGTTGTTTCTCAGGTATCCAGATTCGTACAAGGAAGAAGATACAGGTTCAAAGCTGAAGATCAAAGATCTGAGTCAAATCCAACCAGAAGTGACTCAGAAGAAGACAAAGAAGAGGAAAGCGCCAGCAGAAGGATCATCTCATCAGACTCCAAAGAAAAGAGGTATTTCATCTGCTGCCCCTATCTCAAAATCTTTTACTATTCCAACATCTGTTGCCCCTTCTCAAACCTCTCACAGAATATCAATCCCAATCCCTACCATTGATGAAACCATACCAGAAGACCCTTCTGAGGCCTTACAACTCAGAAGAACTAGAACTAAGATTCCCAAACAACCAACTGTTTCCACAACACCAGCACTTGATCGAGTGCTAGCTGATATTGAGCGTGAACATGTTTCTGCTCAACCAAATTCTGAACCACCAAATATTCCTCCTCCACAACCAGAACAACAACCTGAACCAGAACAACAACCTGAACCAGAACCACAACAACAACAACCTCTCACAGAAGAACCTCTGATCCCTGAGCAATCAGAGATTCCACCTCCTCAACCAGAAAATAATCCACCTTCACCACAAACAGAGTTTCACCATTCCAAAACCCCTTCTCCTCATAAATCTGACCCTCACTCACCTCAACCTTCACCGCTGGCAATCCAGTTGCCATGTGGAACCACTATTGTCATGCCACAGTTACCATCTTCAGAGGAATCAACACCTCCAAATACTCCTAAACCACCATCCACTCCAATCGAAATATCTGACTCTGATTCTGATACCCTTCCTCCAAAACAAACAGCCTCTCAGCAAACCTCTGAAAACCCCAGCAGAACTTTCATTGACTTAACAAGTCTTGAACGTCTTGCTGACTTAAGACACAAAATTGCCATTCCCAAACCAAAGCAACCAGATGTTGGCTCTGGTATTTTGAATTTTGAAACAGGGGTGCTGCAATGGATTGCTTCTTTGAAGCAAGTCTGTCCGGGGATGATTGACCCAGCTGCTTCTGATCAGCTCTGGTCACAGTTCAGATTATGGGTACGTGCTGAAGCCCTCAAGTTGCAGGATGTCAACTATGAGCAGGCACAACAGAACTTCAGCAAGCTGCTGAAGGAAGTTGAAAGTCAGCTGCCTCAGGAAGTTGTGCTCCCTCTGGACAGTGAATCTTGGTCTGAGAAACAGCAAGCTGCACAGGTGCAACCATCAGAAGAAGACAAGACCATTCAGGCTGAAAGTCAAGCAGAAGATGTCGCTGAAAGCTCTGAGAAGCCTCCTCCTTCTGATGCTTCCCAAGCTGCCTTGGACAGGCAGGCTCTGGAAGAACTAAGGCTGAATGACTTGCGTCTACAGCAGCGGATGGAAGAGAATGATCAGAAGATGAAAGCAAGAATGGATGTACAGGACAGCAAAATTGACACTGTTGTCAACATGGTTCAGAAGCAGAATGAAACTTCTGAAAAGATTCAAGCGATGCTGGAGAGCCTGTTCTCACGCATGCCCCCTCAACCTTAAAACTTTTTCATGCATGACATTCTCTATGTTTTCTTGATTTTCTAAAGTACTGTTTTGACTATGTTTTGTAATGTTCTTTTGCTCTGATTCTGAACTATTTTAATATAATTTGTTTTTCTGATCTAAATTGTTTTAGCACATCACCAACACTTTTTGATTGCTGACAAAAAGGGGGAGAACAAGAATGATATTTAAAATCAATAACGGCTAACTAGACAGAAATTCTCAAACATTCTAACTCCATTACTTGAAATGTTTTTCTGTTTTGTTTAAAGTCTACAGGCACAAGGAAGCTCCTGAACACTATGAAGACTAGAAGCTCTGATCAAAATGTAGAAGCTCTGATCAATGTTGCTCTGATCAAATATGAAGTTCTGATCGACCAAATACTCTGATCCAAAGCAAAGCTCTGACAGGAAAAGCTCTGAAGCTCTGCTCTCTGATAAGTCAAAAGACTCTTATAATCTGATGTTCAAAGAAAGAAAAAGATCTGATCCTGAAGAACACGTATCATCAAAGGGAAGTAATCAACTCAGGGGGAGTATCTCTTAACTCTGATTTCTCCTTACTTCTTAACTCTGAAACATTTCCCAGACACCTTTTCACGTTATTTTTCATTTAAAATATCTAGTTTTTGTCATCATCAAAAAGGGGGAGATTGTTAGAACAATGTTTGAATCTACTACCCTATATTTTAGTTTTGATGATAACAAAGTGAAAAGATATAGTATTTATATGTTTCATGTTTGAACTATATGCTGCCTAAAATTACTATGCTCTGACTTACAGATACGCTGATTAAAATAAGCAAGATCACTTCTTCAGCATCAGAATTTGATTTCATACACCAGCATCAGAAGTTGCTGAATCAGAACGTCAAGATCAGATGATCAACTCACGTACATGCTGAAGCTTGATGAACAGAACTGCGCGTAAACACTCTGATACAGAAACACAATAGTTCATCAGCAGCGAAGCAGAATCAGAATGAGCCAAGCCAGAACGTGCATTGAAGAAGCAACGGTACTGTGCATTGAAAGCTAATTAATCCCAACGGCCTCATTCTAGACAAGATCTGCTCAAAAAGGAAAGCTTGTTATTAGCATTGAATCAAGGATATTGCATTCAACGTTCATCTTCCTAAGTGCTATATAAACAAGGCTTCGAAGATTATAATGGCTAATGCTCTCCAAATCTCTACACGCAAAAAGCTGAACAATAATCTTCATCTACCAGTTTTGCTAAACCACAAACTCTGATACTCCATTAGTGTTTAGCAATCTAGTTTCTAAGCTTCATTTTGTGTATACATCACAGTTGTGATAAAGTTTTGTAGAAAACATTCACACACATTGTTTTATACCTTTGTAAGAAAGTGTTGCCTTGACAAACTGGATTGTGGTTTGAATCAAGAAGGCTTTAGCAGTTGTTAAAGCAGTCTGTAATATTCAGTTGAATATAGTGAATTAAGACCTCGTTGGAGAGAGGCGAAATCACCTTGACGGGTGGACTGGAGTAGTTTGAGATCAAACGAACCAGGATAAAAATATCTTGTCAATTGCTTTAAGATTTCAGTTTTACAATTCAACCCCCCCCCCCCCCCCCTTCTTGTGTTTTTCACCCCTTCATATTTCACATAGTTATCTTTTCTTTGTATCTAATTTTCATTTTTTACGACGGAATTCTCTTACTAGAATGTTTGTCTCATTGTACAAAAACACTTACTCAAAGTCAATACAAATATGTCCCTTTGAAAGTGCAAAACTATCTGTTTTTCTTTACTATTGTGTTTTGTTTACGAAAACGTCCAATGATTTATTTTTGAACATATGCATTTGAACGTAACTACTGTTTACAAATGAACAAAATAGAAATACAATCACTAATGGCTTTAAGAGATAGGGAAATCTCTCTAAGCTATTTCCATAAAATATCCCGCAGTATGCAGTTTAATCCCCAGCGGAACAAAACTTCCAGTTATCACTCCCCAGTAGAAGTCGCCAAATTTCTCAGGATTCCCCAACATGATTTTACAAGAAGTACACGACATTTCCCTTACAACAAGGTTTATTTCTCTAAGTGGAAATTTATCAACACTTCAAAACATGAAGAATTGCACTCCATATCCTCAACAGTAGTCGGGGATTTATTTTCCCCAATCCAACAAGAAGTGCAGCAGATTAGCTCACATATGCATACATCGCATCCATATATCATAAACATCGATAACACAAATGCATGTATCACAATCTCATTACACCATGCATTTCATACAACATGACCTTTCATATTAGCTAAACATTTTACCCTTTTCAGGATAAGGTTAAACATTTTACGCTCCAGACACGGATGCCATCCTGATACTCATTCAGATTCAACTCTCAGATACAGTTCAGATACGCTCCATACATGGATGCCATCCTGATACTCATTCAGATTCAACTCTCAGATACAGTTCAGATATGTTCCAGACACGAATGCCATCCTGATACTCATTCAGATTCAATCTTCAGATACAGTTCAGATACGCTCCAGACACGGATGCCATCCTGATACTCATTCAGATTCAACTTTCAGATACAGTTCAGATACACTCCTGCCACGGACGCCATTCAGATTCAACTTTCAAATACAGTACAGATACGCTCCAGACATAGGTGCCATTCTAATACTCATTCTGATTCAACTTTCAGATATAGTACAAATACGCTCCAGACACGGATGCCATTCTGACACTCATTCAGATTCTCTTTCAGATGCAGTCCAGCAATCATTTTTGGATGGCATCTGCAAGCCCATCTCTGACAACTTTCCATCAACTCTCTAAATGTCATCTTTAAGCTCATTCCCTATACCATCAACCATCACATCCTCGAGTGCAAATTTTTGGGCACTCTAATGTCCAATCATCTTCCACCTTCGAGTCATGAATGGAAAAACTCGCCAAAATAACTATTCAGGCTTAAGAAGATTGAACAGGGGTAGATGTTGTACCCCAAAATTTTCCCTCTTATTTATCAATAATTTGCTCACAAGATCTCCTTTGGCTCAAGACTGCACTAGGGTTGATCAGCTTAAGCACTGATGACCAAAATTAGGGTTTGAGATTGCACAAGGATATTTAAACTTCCAATGCCCCATATGACTTTCATGGATCATTATGGACCCTCAAGATTACTCATGTCATTTTTCAAGCTTTGGATCACACTTTTGCTCAGTCAATTGAGCAGTTGACCTAAAAATCAACTGTATTGGGGAAAAAGTCAAATGTGGCCAATTTACAATCAAACTTCACAATTTTTGACCCACATCAACGTTTTAAACTCATATGTATCATTTGATCAAGTTTGTACCATAATTCCTTAAGAAATATAATCAAATCTTCAAATGGGCTAAATGTTCAAAATTAGGGTATTGATTGGGAAAGGGCAATTTCTGATTTTTTGACCTAGAAAATGATCAATTGGTTTAAGTTATGATCTCAAGAGTCCAATTGCATCATTTTGACCTAATGACATGGCTCAAAACATTTTTCAAGTCCAATGGATTGACAGATGAATTTTCAGTCAACTGATCAAAAGTCAATTGTATACTGAAAAGTCAAACTTTGACTTTTTGGTCAAAATCAAATGTCAAAGATCACAATTCATAAAAGCATGTCAAAATATGAAACTTATTCATCAAGAAATCAAAAATTCAAGATTTCATTTTGAAAAGTTAAAATTTCTAAAAAACTTAGAAATTTTTTAAAGTGTTGGAAATTTCTTATTTTTTTCATTACTTTGAGCAAAATTTTCACTATGATGCAAGATGATTCAAAAGAAACTTTCAACATGAAAGTTGTATATCTCCATGAAATCTATAACATTTCCTTACACAACTTCTTCCAAAAGTGCTTGGATCTCAAGTTATAATTTTAAGAACACATGGTCATGAAACAAAACACTTAGTGAAATTTTTGCCCTAATTTAGTCAGGATTTTGACCTAACTTCATGGCACTTTTTCATATAGTTCCAAGGGGAATTTTCAAAAGTGATTAAAGGAGGGTTTGTAGAGCACATTACAAGATTTCCAAAATGTCCAAGAATTCCTTGAGATCTTTTTGATTAGGGAGAATTGAAGAGATGAAGTTAGGGTTTTCACACTTGAATTACAAGTCATTTTATGATGAACAAGATTCAAAATTCAAACTTATGCTACATAACCTCTACTTTGCAGGCCTCAAACTTGTTAGGCACTCCATAATTAATTGTTTACACAGCTGTTAGAGGTCTCAATTCAAGCATTCAATGCAAGACCATGCTTTATATCCATTTTGGGAAGAAAGTGCACAATGCCATTTTGATAAAGTAGCTTTTTGCATAAAACTTATTCTTGAGCCTTGAAATTACTTTCTTCTGATCATACACGTACCATAACTCAAGAGAAGATTGTCTAGACACTTACAATCACTCAGCCCATGCTTTTACTTCCTCTTGAAACTTGTTTTCCCACTTTTCTTGAAAATCAAGTAACATAGCAATTAGCTTGTAACTTGTACTTCTAACTCTCCAAAGCACTCAAGATTTTTGCATATACATACACAAGTATTTTGTCATAAATCCCACGCATGCTTGAGCCCCAAAAAACACCAAGAACACATAATTAACAAAAACACCTCAAAACTTGCCATTTTTGAGTTTTGAATCCAATCTCCAAATTTACTCGTGCGTTTCTTAGCCTTTTACTTTAAAAAGCTTCTAAATAACATACACAAACAATTCCAACATCCGCAACACCACTGTAACACCTCCATCATCATACACCATTTTCAAAAACAACACCTTGCACCTTGACTTCTCCAGAACTCCTCAGACACTTTCAGCTCAAGCTAAGTATCACATTAGCTTCCTGGGAACTTGAGGAAGCTAATCCAATCATTGGAACTCACTAAAAGCTACTCAAAATCAAAACACGATACCCTCTTGCAAGGTAAGTTATCTCGACTTTGAACTTTTCATACAAGCATCATTAATGGTTTATTTGTGTGAAAAATGTAGATATCATTGCCCTGAAGCTAACCATGTCCATAGTTTTCATTTATATTGCTTGAGCTTAGAGAATTTTAAGATTAAACTTTATGAAATTTTTAGGGTTAATATTAGGGCCATTAAAATTCATTCTTGTCTTTGATCTATAATTTTATTGTTTTGCATTTTTGAAACCGTGAGGAAATTTGCTACAAGATTCATGTTTACATTTTTGCAAATGGATGAGAGATGAACAAGATGCAGGTACTCTGGCTAGGCGTGAGGTTGAAGATGAAGTTCAGGCCATGGATTTATTTCTATCATATATTTATAGTTTTGATTATATAAACAGATGTATAGTCACCCCAGTGGTAGAAGCGCGCGCCTGTGACTATAGGGACCTGGGTTCGAGCCCCAGTGGTACCCTTTTGGATTTTTTTTCATATTTTTCACATATTATGACTTTTTTGGCAGCGCTGGGCCTCATCCCCTTGGGCCTTTATTTTTTTACTTCTGACCCCCGTTGCTGGCTATTCACACCCCTGGCCCATTTTATTTTCTTTTTTCTCATTTTTATTTATTTGTTTTCTTAAATATTTTATCTAATACTAAAAAAATCAGAAAAAATATAAAAACATTAGATTTATATTTTGATATAGTTTATTTATTTTTTACACACAAAAAATATTTTATTTAATCATACTTTATTTATTTTACTAATTGGTTTGTAAATTTAATTAAAAAACTAGGGTTTTAGTTATTTTCTTTTACACAATTTTAATATTTTATTTTAAATATAAAAAGACCAAAAATATTTTATAATACTATAAATTATTTTTAAGACAAAAATACCAAAAATATTCTTCTTATAAACTTAATTTCTTCTTTAATCAATTAATGGATTAGGGTTTTATTTAAATTATTTTCCTAGTAAATTTAGGTTTACTTTTTACTATTTTAATTAATTATTTTCTTTTAGTTAATTAGTTTAAAACCAAACCCTTTCCTAAAAAAATCCAAACAAAACATCCATTTTCTTTATATTTACATTCTTGTATATTTATTCATTTTTGTACATTATTTATCCAAATTCAATATGGTTGTAATAGATAATTAGGTTTTATTTTCTTGCAATCCTAATTTGTAATTTGTACACCCCCCCCCCCTCCCACAAGTATTGTAATAGCGTATTAATTTTAAATTCCGCAATTTATCGCTTTATATACAAATGCTAGTAATTAGGATTTGTATGGAAAGACTAAAACTAATCAATTAGAAAACCCTAATCAAAGACAAAACCAAGCATGAAAAATAATACACTTGCACACAAGCATCCCTAGGGTAAAATCCACTTGGTTGCCTTACAAAATGGCCATATTACGCATGTGAGGTATCTTAGCAAAAACAAGAAAAATATAAGATCATAGTCCCTCGATGACGCTATCTATGTTGCCTTTCAAATGATCTTAGTCCCTAAAAGAGAATGGTAAGATACCTTACAACATTGCTAATCATGGTTATACAATGACCCACGCCCGTCCCGTTTACATCCAAAGATAGGGTTACTTACCAAATCAATGGTAAGATAACAATGTAAAAGGAAAGAGGAAATGAACATGAAAGACTTTTGAGTAGGTAGAAGGCTCCTAGTTACTTGCTCACTTTCAAAACAAAACATCCCTGCTATTTTCAAAACAAACACCTACACTTTCAAAACATCTTACAAACTTGAAAACATTTTCAAAAGATCAACATCTTTGTATACATTCTTACAAACGAGAATCATTACAAAGTTTGCCTAATCAATGGCCTCTTTACAAAATACTTTCAGAAACCACACAAAGCACAATTTCAAACAAAAGAAAGTGATCTAGCAAGTAACTAAGAGCCCATGGAAAACCATGGATGAAAAGGGTGCTAATACCTTCCCTTTTCATAATCTACCCCCCGAACTCAAGAAATAATCTCAAAGGTATTTCCTGTGCTTTTTCACCTTTCCTTTTGGATAAAAGAAAAGTCGGTGGCGACTCTTGTTAACCGCAATATTTGCAATCAAACACAAAACACCCAAGTCAGTTCTCCCACCATATCACAACTAGCTAAAAAGGAAACAAATGCAACAATTGTATTAATAAGTTCAAAGATTACAATTTCCCCTTGGTCTTACAATGGAAAAGCAAAAAGGTCTCAAGGAGACAACATAATAGACTCCTAAAACAAAAGACTCAAGTCTCATATGGGTGTTTCCTCTTAGGTGCAATATAGGCATTCAGGATTTTCTCCTTGTGAAGTTACCTTGTAAGCTCTAACACTTTCTTCTCGCTTGCATAGAATCGAGCTTCAAAGGTATCTCGTTCCCCCTTGAGTTGAATCCACAATCTCTGTAATCCTTTGAGGTCGATAGGCATATCCGGATGGAGAATAATATAAGAAGTATCTCCCTTGGTAACTGGCTCCACAACTATTGGTAGGATGGCAGGATATGGCATCATGAGGCTTTGAGTGCGAGCTCACACCCATTTGAGATAAGGCTCAAAAGGAATGGAGTTCTTATGCTCCAAAGTCTTGCTATCAACCTTGTTCACCATGCCCCAAGCTCGTACAAACCTTTAACGATAACCTTGGACATCGTTCTCATAGTCAAATATAATACCATGGATAAGTGCATCATGAGGACCATCTCTTTGAGCATATCCAAATCTTCGTAGAGCTACTGAAGGGTTATAAGTAATATCTCCCCCAATTCCCAAGAGTGGAACATTAGGGAACTCCCCACAATGGTCAATGATAGTAATGTCCTCTAGAGATCGGTAACACCAACGAATATCCGAATGAGAAAGTGACATCAACCTTTGAGACCATATCAGGCCTTGTTCATTCTTCAATACTGATCGAGGAAGGTTAGAAATAAACCACCTAGACATCAACTGTATGCAACACATAAGAGCTCCTCGCTTCCTCATAGTGCAAGTGTGAAGACAATGTAGAATGCCTCCAAGCAAAGTAGGCATGGGGCTACAAGAAAGAAAAACCTTGACAGCATTCTCATCTATGAGTTGGTCCGGATTAGGGAACAAAACCAAACCATAGATTAGAAGAGCCAATACATCTTCAAAAGCTTGAAAATCCATATCTTCCCAAAACAGTCGAGCCTTATCTAACAGGAAATTGGCTAGAAAACCCTCGACTCTACTCCTTGTTTCCTAATTAGCTATAATGTTGGATCTCTTTAAATGCAAGGCCTTAGCAATAAATTCAAGCTTTGGAGTTTCCTCTAAACCGGTGAATGGTATTTGATCAATCACATGCACTCCTAATAGTTGAGAGAATTATTCTAATATGGGCACCAATTGGTTATCGGGAAAGGTGAAGCAATGATGCATAAGATCAAAGAACTGAAAGAGCACACACATCATTTCTTATTGAAAGCTTGAGGTAGCTAAACTGAGAAGTCGACCTTATCTTTTGGTGAAGGTTGAATCTTCAGAAAATCTTTATGCTAACTCTTCGAGTTGAGGAGGAACTTTTAAGAAGCTGACTGAGATGGTATTTCTACGAGCGAAGCTATATCCTACAAAACAAAACAAAGATAAATTCCTAGATCTTTGAAATGGTTAGTGAGAATGCTATGGCATGATGTCATGAATAATTAATTACAAACAAAGCACACAATGACCTTAGGTTTAGGCTTGCATGGGGTTTATATGTAAGTACCCTCTTGAAGTTTAGTTGGTTCAACCTGTCCTAAAAGAAGTAATCGGGTTCTAAGAAATCTCAATATCATTGATCTTTCTTCATCGGGAATTGTTTCAGCATAATCAATCTTTTCTTACAGCCAAAATATCCCGAAATTCCGATCTCAATGAGTGCAGTATCGAGTATCAACCAATCTTCAGTTTTGCACCAAAGCCGGCTATCTCACTTTTTCTAATGGCCAAGTTGTTCAACTAAGGTTCTACGGTCAATTAGTTCTTCATGACACCACACAGCGGCCCCGTATTCTCCTTGATTCAACACAAGGGACACCGGTACCAACAAATGTGTCACACTAACATATCCATCGATTTAACCATATCGGTCGACACCGTACAGTTTCCATGGTCTATTGCTACTTACCTAATGTGTCCCAGCTACGGGTATAGGATCTTTACAAGTAATAAACCCAAGCATTACCCATAAATGTAAAGCAAACAAGGCAAACAAAATAAAGCAAATAAAGGTGATCTAACTCTTAAGGTAACCCCACTTTTAGTTTATATTTCCCCAGCGGAGTCGCCAGTTCTGTAATACGGTGGGAGAACTGACTTGGGTGTTTTGCGCTTTATTGCAAATGTTGCGGATAGCAAGAGTTTCCATCGACTTTTATTTTATCCAATAAAGAAAATGGTGAAAAGAACAGGAAAGACCTTTTGAGAATTTTCTTGAGTTAGGGGGGTAGGTTATGAAAAGGGAAGGTGTTAGCACCCTTTTCATCCGTAGTTATCTACGAGCTCTTAATTGCTTGATCACTTTGAAATGCTTTGTTTTTGTGTAAGTTTTAAAATATTTTAAAAACGCCTAAGTTTGGAAAACTTTGCAATAATTTTCGTATCGTTGAGAATGTATACAAAGTGTTGGTTTTGAAAATATTTGTTGAAATGAAGTGTTTGGAAAGATGTTTGAAAATGCCAATGTAAGGCCATTTTGTAATGATTCTCGTATCATTGAGAATGTATACAATATGTTTGTTTTAAAAAAAATTGAAAGTGTGGGGGTGTAAATGGTTTTTTTTTGTGAGCAAGCAATTTCGAGCAATCTACCTAATCAAAAAGTCTTTGTTCTTTTCCTCCTCCTTTAGATAGTTCTTCTTCACCATTGATCGGTAGAGAGCCATATCATTGGATGTGAGGGACAGGCGTGGGTCATCTTACAGTCATAGAAGGCAACTTGTAAGATGTATTATCAATTGTCGTAAGGGACTAAGATCATTTACCGAAGACAACATTGAAGGGTCATCGAGGTGTTAGCTGGGAATTTCGACCAGGTTAATAAAGGAACTTTTACATTTTAAAATTTCCATAAGATGGCTGAAAAAAGAGCTTTAGTCGAAGTATATTACTAGATCTGCGTCGAAGATAGTTTGAAAAGACAAGTTTTTTATTTGGTCAAGAGGGCGCATTTTCGACGGCCACGTGAGAAAATCATTGTTGAAGGCTTGAGCGAGATTATTTGAAATTCGAAAGTAGTTTCTTTGGATAAAAAGGACGCGTGGAAGCCTTAGAGTGTCGAAAGACATGCAAGAAGCAACATGGCCTTTTCTTAGAATAGTACCGTTATGGTTAGGACATTATAAATAGCTCCTTAGTGTTAAGAAAAAAAGGGAGGTCAGAATTCGTACAAAGTTACTCACAAAAATACTCAAGTACCAAGTTAAAGAGAAAGAGTTTCGTTGAGATTGTACGTATGACCTCACAATTTTATCTTTGAAATTGAACTTATCAACATAATTTTCTTTCAAACCATTCTTTTACATATTCCTGCAATTGATCTTAAATTCTTTATGTTCTGTTAAATTCTTTATGTTCTGTCGAATTGTTTTACTTTCCTGCAAAGCTTTATAAACCAAATTCCTTTTAAAAGGCTTTTTCTTTACAATCAAGTCATTTAATTCCAGTATTAAGTCTTTTTATTGTCAAATATTTACATTCAAACCTTTTTCGTTTAATTAAGACGCTTCGTCTAAACCTTTACATTTGAATTTAATTTCAGAAGTCTTGCATTCCAAGCCTTTACACAAACACATGCATAAGTATCATGTCATATTTTACATAAGCCCTCAAGAAAGTGTTACAATTAACGTTAAGACAATGTCCTATGATCAATCTAGTCGATCCTGCAAGTAACCATACATATCAAATTTGTTTGGAAGACTAGTGGTTGTTTCTCCAGAAATCACTGCGAACAAATTGGCACGCCCAGTGGGACTGTGTCATAACATTTTAAGGAAAAACCAGTGGTAATCATAACAGAGGGTTTAAAACACTATTTTCTGGTAAAATACGCAAAAGCGTTATATGAACCTTAGGAGTGGCAGAATTACTAGCGAATCTCAACCAATACCTAAGAAAAAACATACCAGAAGAATGGTTAACACAACTAATGATCAAGGAGGACAAAATCCTCCACAAGGATCAGGAACGATCGGTACAAGTTCGACGACTAGTTCCCAGGCCATTCCAACATCAATAGGATCAATGGCCGCAACTAATTCGAATCCACCTTACACAGGAACTGCTTCTGTGGCTAGTGCGACCAATGTGCCCCCCTTCGGGGGTACATCAGAATCTATGTCGAATACTCAAAATGGTCCTGTTTTGACATATGTAGGAGGCCAAATACCACCTTCGACACCCCACAGGCCACCAGGATTCGAAAATTTTAAGCCTTGGACAGAACAGCCATATGGAGGGCCCTCATAATCATTCATAAGCGGTTTACACAATGACACTTCCACATATACGCAACCCAACATAAGTACTTTTTCGCCGATTCAAAATGTTCGTTCAATTGGTCGAAGCGCCCAAAGCCAAGGCCTATCAGCCCAGATGCCTGCTTTAACAACAAATACCCAAGCAGCACTTAGACAACAGATGGACGCTAGTAACCAAGATATGGTTGGAATATTGGCGAGGGAAATGAATACTATCTTTTCTCCCCTAATCCAGAATATAAACAGAACCAATCAAGAAAACACCCAATCATACCAACAGTTGTCAGCGCATATGGCGCGAATAGCAGATTTCTTTGGGAACCCCCAACCACCTGTTCGACGCAGGCAAAATATCATAGGGGTTCAAGAAGAACCAACCATAAACCAAGTTCAACAACCTAGACAGAATTTTGTCGAAGAACCAAGAATTGAACCAGTAGGTATTCGACAGCCAGACCCTGAGGAACCACTCAGGATAATAGCCATGGTCAATAGAGGCCAAGATGCAGATGAAGTTGTTCATAGAGTGAGACAAGACCACCTGTTGGTCGAAAATAATATAACAAATATAGTCGAAAGAATCATGGCTAATAATGGTTTAAACACAGGGTTTCGACGCCCCGACTACACTTCCCCTATAGCGGAATTTATTCTACAAACAGAATTGCCAAGGGGTCACAAGATCCCAAAATTCACTAATTTCTCAGGGGATACAAATGAATCCACCATTGAGCACATTGCCAGATATTTGACAGAGTTGGGAAACTTGGCAAACAATGAAGACCTAAGAATAAAATATTTCCCTAGTTCACTAACCAAAAATGCATTTACATGGTTTACCACTTTACCTCCTAGTTCCATAAATACATGGTCTTACTTAGAAAGATTGTTCCATGAACAGTTTTATGTGGGATAAACAAAGATAAGTTTGAAGGAATTGGCAAGCGTAAAGAGGAAATTCACAGAACCCATAGATGACTACTTGAATAGGTTCTGTCTTCTAAAATCTAGATGCTTTACTGTGGTGCCTGAGCATGAGTTAGTCGAAATGGCTGCAGGTGGATTAGATTATTCCATTAGAAAGAAGTTAGATACTTAACACTTGAGAGATATGGCCCAGTTGGCAGATAGAGTTCGACAGGTCGAACGACTGAAAACTAAGAAGGCCAAGGCAAGTAAAAATCATAAAAAAGAAAGGGTAGCCTATGTCAAAGCAGAAAGTGAAGAATATGAGCCACATAACAACCCTTTTGGTGTTGAAGAATTAGAAATAGATTTGGCTGAATTAAAAGAGGCACCCCCTTACTCTTGTAAAATGTTAACACCTTCGAATGGGAAGAACCCCGTCGAAGAGGAAAAGAGTGATAAATATCCCAAAAGAACTTACACTTTTGATGTCACTAAATGTGACGAAATATTTGATTTACTGGTGAAGGATGGCCAAATGATAGTGCCTCCTAACGCTAAAATTCCTCTGTTAGAACATCGGAAGAAAATAGGTTATTGCAAATACCATGGTTTTCTTGGCCATAAAACATCAGCTTGTTTTCTTTTCAGGGATTTAATTCAAAATGATATCAAGGATGGACGGCTGAAATTCGCTGACAAAGGGAAAGGACCTATGAAAGTGGATGCGGACCCTTTAAATGTGGCTGCCACCAACTACGCTGAACCTCTGAACATCAATATGGTGGACGTGGTCAACACTGAACAAGCGAAGATCGTGGAGGAAGGAAAGTAGGCTACTGATGGCCTAAACACCGGAGGGTCTTTCGACACTGACGTTGAAGATCCCCAGGCGAGACAAATCAAGTTTGGGACTACTGAGGGTCCTTTAAAAGATACTAATGGGGCTACTGAAGGTCTCAGAGTTAGACTCGAAGGAATGGAAATCTCTGAAGGACCCATGGGAGTCAACATGGTCAATCTGCGCCAACCCGCTTCAGAGATGGAGGAATTGGAAAACTGCCTGTTGAAGCAACAAAAGAGGAAGAATTTTGGCTACCCAAAGGCAAATGAGAATCTGCGCGAATACTTGTGGAGATGCCATGAGAGGAATGCCCACAAGACGTTACTGTGCCCAAGGTGCTCCATTCTGTTGAGTCGAAGAGTGGCTGAAAATTATGAGAGGGTCCAACGCATCAACACCCAAGGAAATTGGCGCCAAGAAAGTCAACTGATGAGAGTATACCCAAGGCCAGGCGAAAGGCTTTTGGCTTTCATACTCCGTTGTTACAAAGCAGAATCAGAAATCCTGATGTGCCCAAGATGTGGCGCAGTATATGACAAAGAGATTGCTGAAATGTTTGAACGGATCCTTTTTCATGGTAGCTGGGAGCCAAGGGAGGCAAACCCAAAGATGTACGTGTTTGACAAAAAGGGAACATCAAAAAGGCCAGATAGCCCACATCCCAAGGCAAGAATATTCTCGTTTAAATTACCTGCTGAGATACCAACTAACCGATGAATGCATGTTAATGATGAGAAATCTAAGTGGGGGAGTTTTGATAGGGGAGGCAGAATAGCTTTCGCCTACAGAAGGCAGTTCCAGGCATCAACAAGGGAGGCTCACAGGCTGGACAATTACAAAGGAAAAAACCCTATGTCAATATCCCAGTGGCGTAGACACCAGAGAACGAGGAAAACAGAAAGGGAACTAAACCAGAAAGGAGTAGGTGAGTCAAGCAATACCAAAGCAGTATTCGGAACATCGACATCCATCAAACCACCGGTAGGACGAAGGTTGTTCACTGAGGAACAGCAGAAAACAAAAGAAGTGACTCAAGAAAATCCCATAAAATCTGAAGATATGTTGACAGACGACTTCGACTCTGATGGCGTGTCGTCTCTGAACATGAATTGCAACATGGTATTTGTTATCCCCCATGAGTACTATCAGGAAATGGAAGTGGTAGATTGCGAAGAAGCTGATGAAGAGGAGATGGCAAAACATAAACCAATATGTTACTACATCCTCAATAATGGAGCAGTCGAAGAACAGAATTCCTTCTTCGAAAGGCCTGACGGAGCTATGAGAAATCATCTGAAACCTTTATACATAAGGGCCAAAATCTAAGACACTGGTATTAACAAGGTACTGGTGGATGGAGGGGCTGCAGTTAACTTGATGCCTCATATATGTTGAAAAGAATAGGGATGTTTGATACAGACATTAAACCTTACAATATGGTGCTATCCAACTATGAAGGGAAAATAGGTCACACCCTGGGGGTGATTCAAGTAAATTTGACAGTTGGGTCTGTGACAAGACCAATTATGTTCATGGTAATTCCTGCGAAAGTGAATTACAATTTGCTGCTAGGAAGAGAGTGGATACACGGGGTGGGGCAGTGCCATCAACCATGCATCAGAGATTAACCATCTGGAGAGAGGATGGAATTATGGAAAACATTGAAGGGGATCAAGGTTACTACATGACGGAGGTAAATACGGTAGACAGGACCAACTTTGACAAAAATTTAGCAAATATTGGACCATGTGGAGTGGCAGGAGATTGCTATTTACCAAACAAGCATGCATTGTATTATCTAACTTTGCTTCCAAATGGATTTCGTTGGGATAGAGAAATCATGGGAGAACTGGATGACTAGGAGAATGTCGAAAGCAGCTATCAAATACGGCCAACTGGCTGGGACACAGACATTGACCATGTCTGAGCCCTCTTTCTTTTAGAGGCTTTCGGCTTATGTAGCCGAGAATAAAAGACAGACGGTTGTTGAAGCTGCAACAACAAATGTGGCTGGCGAAGCCATTACCAAAGCAACTAAAGTGGCAGAATCTGGAGCAAACCCCAACTCAGAACCAACTGATGAACAGGTTCAAGATGAGAAGGTAAATCAAAGATTATATGCCATCTATGACGAAGAACCCTTAGGGTTCGAAAAAGATCCGACAGTGTCAAGTCCCAAGATGTTGGCTCAAGACCCCCTTGAGGAGATTGATCTTGGAGATGGGAGTTCGAAGAGAATCACTTACATCAGCGCTAAACTGAAACCCAGTTTGAAGGCAAAGGTCATATCGCTCCTTAAAGAAAATAAAGATTGTTTTGCTTGGGACTACAACGAGATGCCTGGTTTGGAAAGGGAACCGGTCGAACTAAGACTGCCTATAAAGGATGGCAAGAAGCCCATCAAGCAGACTCCAAGAAGATTCTCCCCAGAGATCCTTTCAAAAATCAAGACAGAGGTCGAAAGACTCCTACGTTGCAATTTCATCAGGACCACAATGTATGTTAAATGGATTGCTAATATAGTACCTGTTATTAATAAAAACAGTTCTTTGAGGGTATGCATAGACTTTCGTGATTTGAATGCTGCTACCCCCAAGGATGAATACCCAATGCCAGTGGCAGAAATGATGGTTGATTCAGCCGCAGGTTATGAATACCTTAGTATGTTAGATGGGTATTCAGGTTATAATCAGATCTTTATTGCTGAAGAGGATGTGCCTAAAACAGCCTTTAGATGCCCTGTGGAAATTGGCACTTATGAATGGATTGTTATGCCTTTTGGCCTAAAGAATGTTGGGGCAACGTACCAAAGAGCAATGAACTCTATATTTCATGATTATATTGAAACATTTATGCAGGTGTATATAGATGATATTGTAGTGAAGTCTGGATCAGACGAAAGCCATTTGAATCATCTTCGCCAATCATTTGAAAGAATGAGAAAACATGGTTTGAAGATGAACCCTCTTAAGTGTGCTTTCTTTGTGCAGGTAGGAGATTTTCTAGGATTTGTGGTCCATAAAAAGGGGATAGAAATCAATCAGAATAAAACGAAGGCTATCATGGAAACAAAGGCGCCTTCGACAAAAAAAGAATTGCAGTCACTATTGGGGAAAGTAAATTTCCTAATATTTATCTCTAATCTCAGTGGTCGAACGCAAGCTTTTTTCCCCCTCCTGCGCCTAAAGCAAGGAAATTTTGAATGGAACAAGGAACATCAATAAGCTTTTGACAAGATCAAGCAATACTTGGTGCAACCGCCCATTCTGTCACCCCCAAACGGGAAGAAGTCTATGAGACTCTATATATTAGCCTCTGACACTACTTTAGGTAGTATGTTAGCCCAAGAGGACGAAAATGGCGTCGAAAGAGCCATCTATTATCTTAGTATGGTTCTAAATGATGCAGAAAAAAGATATACTGCAATAGAAAAATTATGTTTGTGTTTATATTTCTCCTGTACAAAACTCAAGCATTATATAAAGCCAGTAGATGTTTTCGTTTCTTCTCATTGTGATGTT
Organism: Vicia faba; assembly: GCA_948472305.1. Lineage (NCBI taxonomy): Eukaryota > Viridiplantae > Streptophyta > Magnoliopsida > Fabales > Fabaceae > Vicia > Vicia faba. The sequence goes on from OX451739.1 coordinate 878,321,424, forward strand.
ATAAAACATATGTTGTCAAAGCCAATATTGCATGGCAGAATTGGAAAATGGGCTTTGGCCCTCACAGAGTTTTCTTTAACTTTCATGCCTTTAAAGGAAATGAAAGGTCAAATAGTATCAGACTTTATAGTAGACCATGCAATGGTCGAAAGCCAACTCTATGTTGAGTTGAAACCTTAGAGATTATTCTTCGATGGTTCAACACACCGGAATGGTAGCGGAGTTGGAATGCTTTTGATTTCTCCTGAAGGAATTCCAACAAAGCTTAGGTATAGGATTGAAGGCCCTCTTTGTTCAAAAAATGAGGCTGAGTATGAAGCCTTGCTTGCTGGACTCGAAGCTTTATTGGAATTGGGGGCAACCAGATTCGAAATCAAATGGGACTCTGAATTGGTAATAAAGCAACTAACAAAAGAATACAAATGCATAAAAGAAAACTTGATTATGTATTTCGTCTTGGTTAACAGATTGCTCAAGAAATTTGAATATGTGGATATAAAACATGTCCCTAGAATAAAAAACCAAGAAGAAAATGACTTGGCACAAATAGCCTCAGGGTACAAAGTGTCAAAGGAAAGATTAGAAGGATTGATTGAGATAAGAGGAAAAGCATTGGCTACGAGGTTATCACCAATTGACTTAGAAACTACTAGGCTAGGGTTTGCCAACCCAGAAGAGTTTGAGGTACTAAATATAAGCACTCTGGAAGATACAGATTAGAGAAGCCCAATTATTAACTATCTAAAAAACCCTTCAACCAACACGGATAGAATGGTTAAATACAGAGCTTTATCTTATTACTTGATGGGAAACAAATTATTCAAAAGCCCCCTGAAGGAATTTTGTTAAAATGAAGCGTATCTGGAAGTATCAAGCATTCACAATGGAACCTATGGGGCCCATCAAGAAGGACATAAGATGAAATGGTTGTTGTTTCGATATGGGATGTATTGGCCAATTATGTTGAAAGACTGTATAGACTTCGCCAAGGGTTGTCAAGAATGTCAGCTACATGCAAGCATTCAACATGCTCCTGCAAGTGAATTACATTCAATCATTAAGCCATGGCCATTTAGAGGATGGGCATTGGATTTAATAGGAGAGATTCAACCCACTTCGTCTAAAGTACAAAGATATATATTGGTAGGAATAGATTATTTCACCAAATGGGTAGAAGTTATTCCTTTGGCGAATGTAGACCAAGAAACAGTCATTGAATTTATCCAAAAGCATATACTATATAGGTTTGGAATCCCAGAAAGCATAACTACGGACCAAGGGTCAGTTTTTACTGGTCGAAAGATGCAAGAATTCGCAAAAGAAACGGGGTTCAAATTACTAACATCTACACCATATTATGCTCAAGCAAATGGTCAAGTCGAAGCAGCCAACAAAGTCATAATAGGCTTAATTAAGAAGCATGTCGGAAAGAAGCCTAAAAACTGGCATAAAATGTTAGATCAAGCACTTTGGGCTTGTCGAACTTCACCTAAAGAAGCAACCAATACTACACCATACCAACTTACCTTTGGGCATGATGCAGTATTACCAGTCGAAATCTTTCTGCAGTCAGTCCGCATTCAAAGACAGGAAGAGATAGCTCCAAACCTTTATTGGGAAATGATGTTGAATGAATTGATAGATGTAGACGAAGAAAGGTTGCGCGCTTTAGAAGTGTTAATAAGGAAGAAGGAAAAAGTAGCTAGAGGCTACAACAAAAGGGTGAAAGGTAAAACTTTCGTTGTTAATGATTTAGTTTGGAAAGTTATTTTACCTATGGATAAAAAGAAACAAGCTTTAGGCAAGTGGTGTCCCCATTAGGAAGGTCCTTTTCGAATTTTAAAAGTATTTTCGAATAATGCGTATGAGGTGGAAGAACTAGCAGAAGATCAAAGGATCCTAAGGGTAAATGGGAAATACTTAAAGAAGTACAAACCATTTCTACAAGAAATTAGAATAAGAAAACAGTAGTGACAACTAAGTAAAGCGAAGCCAAGATGGAAATACTAAAATGGCTATTGTAACGTATCAGAGATTTCTAGAAAATTAATTAAAGGTGCCAAAATGGTATTTGTCTGAATATTACAATTAAAAGGGCAATGCAACAAGAAAAGTCAAGGCTAGCAGCTAAAAGCTAGAAAGGAAGATTGCTCTTTATCCTTGCATATTTGATCTTCGACAAATTAAGTTTATATTGGATAGCCGCTATGGACTCTTGAATTTTGGCTATTTCTTTGTCCATATTGGTAGCCGATTCCACATGAGCAACACTTTCCTTCGCCAAGAGGTCAGCCTGAGGGTCATTCAAGCCTTGAATGGCAGCCTGTTTCTATTTTGCCTCAGCAATCCTCGCTTGTAACTTTGAGATCTGAGTTTCCCAAACTTGGATGGAGGATGCATAGTTATTGTACTCCTCTTGGGCTTTCTTCTTCGACTGCATGAGAGTTTCAGAGGCAGTGTAGGCGTTGTAAGCTTTTTCATATGCTAGAGATTATGCCTTTTCCGCCGCTTGAAGTTTCGTTTGAGCATTGAAGTCTCTATTGAACGCAGAACTCACTTGATCAATCAATTGTTGAATATAAATTAGAGCTTCACCCACATTAGGTGGACACGCTGTGATGGGTATCTGAGAAATCAGTTTCTTTCTCTGAGAACCAGCGGTGTGATCCTCCTTTAGGGTGGTAAAAAGGTCAACATCAAAGACAGCTTGCTTCACCTGTTGCAAGAGGGCATCAAGAGAAGTTTCTTTGGTACCAACACCAGCTTGGGCAGAGGCATCAGGAAACGTTTTAGCAGGAGATGAATCCTTTAAAGCCATCATTGGTTTGACATACTTTAAGGGATTCGTTGCTTTAAGGGCGGTTCTTTCCTCTTTTAAGAAAGTGGCAATAGTGGGCTGACTTGAAGAAGGTTGGTTGTGCGTCGAAGCAGGATTAGACTCTTCAGTGGCGTGAGCGGAATCCAAGTCTTTGTTACTGAGAATCTGTTCTGACTCTTCGACGTTTCTTTCATCATCTACCATCCCCTCGTTACCTTCGAAGAAACCTTCCATGTCGGAAGAATGTTCTGCGTCCTCATTCGTTTCAATTTCCTCAGACGTGCCAGTATTAGGGGGAGTGCCACTTTTTTGAGCATCTACCTCAGAAGAGGAATTCTCCTGATCTTCTGCGTCCTTCGACTCAGATTGAGGATTGCCAGTCGCAGACCCTTTGTTTTATGAGATTCCAGCATTGGGAGGGGGTGAAGGATTTCCTTCGACAATCAGATTTTTTAGAGGATCACAAGGTTTGGGGGACTTGTCAGACTTTTTCTGCAAGAGTGAATGCCAATGTTGGTTCAAGAAATATAATATGTCAAAATATAGGGAAATGAAAAGAAGAGTTTAAAATAAATACCTTATCAGCAGTAGAGGTATTGCTTCCAATATGCTCCGAAATTTTGGCTCCAGAGGTTAGAGGCCCCGCTTCTTTCGCAGAAGTAGGGAGAGTAGCAGTTTCAGTTTCCTTTTGGGTAGTGCCCTGGGACGAAGTAACCTTCGACCCTTTTTTCTTTTGCTTCTTTAAAGGAGGAGGAGAGTCATCAGTGCTTCTACCTTCAAGTGTAATTACTTCTTTTTCAGAAGCATTTTTTCTCTTCTTCGCCTTGGCAACTAGCGAACTCCCATCCTGCAGAAAACATCAAAATTTTGATAAGTAAGCAAAACTAGAAGAAAATACCAGAAAAGAAAGTTTAGTATGAAAACCTCAGAAGCTTTGGCAGTTTTTTTTGAAGAAACGTTCTTCCCGGCATTGTCTGGTTGTAGAAAAGTAGGCTTTGACGTTCCAGTTGGAGTGGTCTTTGAAGTGGGTTTTCCCTTTTTGGGGGTTTTCCTTTCGACAGCTGAAAATTCACAAAGTTAGAAGGGAACATGTTAAGATGGGAAATCTTAAAGTACATTTTTCGACATGGCACCTTAAAGTGTTAGAGAAATGATTTTCACAGCAGATAAGTCATAGTGTAGGAAACCATCGAAATTGTTCAGAGTGAGCTTAGTCGGAACAACCCGTTTTGCACGTTTTTGACTATCATTATGTAAGTCATGAAAAATATTCCCACAAACGAACCAGTCTGGATAAGGTGGCGAAAATGCACAGAGCGAGGTCCGCTGTGGGCAATTTTGTAAATCTGGGTGGTTGCAGTTCAAAGGCTAAATCATACTTGAATTCAGGTTTTACAGATTTGGAAAGTTTTAATTTTGAAAGAGTTTTCGTAAATTTTTCTTTCAAAATAAGTGACGCTTGATAGACTGTTCGACTAAGCTGCGTAGGGTCATAGACAGTTTCAAAATAATCCTGAAAAGCTTTTATTTCTTTGCAATGAGTAATTTTACCTTTGGGTCCATGATCCTGCAAAGATGAAAAGGTTTGGGTCAGTTGATCTTTTATTTCAGTACTGTCGAACATGTTGTTAGAATAAAACTCTGTCCACCAAGTATAAAAGCCTTTGGTCATATAAGTCGCAGGTTCGAAAGAGGCAAGTTTGAAGACAACAAAGTCAGCATGATATTCTTGATGTTTCGCCACGTCCCTCATAACATAATCTATTCCAGCATAGCAAATATCCTTCTTACGGTTAAAAAGAGACACGGGGACAAGTTGATTCAACCCAAATTGTCGAGAGACAAAGTTTGGTTGATAGGCTAACATGCATACGTAGTTCTTCATAGGCAAAATCCTGGAAATAAGGAGTCTGGGAAGGAGGAATGCACGCCAGACATCTTCAACTTCAGTGTTGGCATCTTTTATGGCTTCTTCTATCGAAGCAGTAAACCAGGAAGGGCCATGAGTTCGTTTGGCGAAGGGATCCATAGCAGGAGTAAAGGCATGACGTTTCTAGAACATCAGAATATACTTGGTAAGGCTGGATTGAAGATTCATGTCTTCACTAGGAGTCATTCACATTTCCTCTTCATTCACATTTCCAGAAGTTTGAAGGGATGGTTCGAAGGTGGCATTCAGCCACAGTTGAAGAAGCCAGTAAGGTCCGGCTAAAAGGAGGTTACTACCAGCTTCATGTTCTTTAAGCTTGGTTACAGCAGCGCCTAGACTTTCATACAAACTTACTAGTAATAACTCACTAAGGCAAACCTTTCTACCAGAATGTAGTTGGTTAGCCAAAGTTAAAAATCTTCTAGCTACTTGGAGGGATTTGCAACAGAAAACAAATTTGGACAACCATAAAGCTAAGAAAGCTATATGTTCGATGTCGGAAACATCTTCGCCGTCTGTATGATAGAAATTCATATAGGCATTAAAGGAGGCAGTTTTGGTGTTGAAATCTATTGTGTTGTCAGAATGGAGAAAAGGGTCAAATGTTTCTCCAATAGGAGAAAGTCCTGTAATGGTTGCTACGTCAAACAGTGTAGGGGTTATCATCCCACAAGGAAGATGGAAAGTGTTATAAGTGGTATCCCAAAAATAGTGAGACGCGAGAAGTAAAGGTTGGCAATAGCTAAAACCTAATTTCGACATCTGGATCGGGTAAAAAATGCCTAAATCTTTCCAAAATTAGCTTTTCTTTTTTTCTACTTTTCCTAGCCAGTTCAAATAAGACTTGTCCAAGGTGGGGCAAGATCGAAAAGGTATGAAATTCTCAGTAATATAGTTCATTTGGAAAGATTCCATATTTACTTCAGGACTTTTTGTGGATATATATTTAGGGGATTTGGAAGAATCATCGGAAGTGTTTCCCTTATTAGCTATGGGTTTAACAGCATGATAAGTTGAAAAAAAGTTTTTACAGTCTTCCAGATGTTCAGTAGAAACTAAAGGACCTAGGAATCCTAAGGTTTTACCAGATAATGAAGAAGAAATTAATACCTGGGAAGCAAAAATGGCTTTTTGTTCTTTGGACAGCTTCAGAGGTGTGATAAATTCCTTATTCTCATGCGTGACTATTTTACTAGTTGGAATAGATTGAGAAGATGAACCTGCGGAAGCTCCAGAGTTTTTGATTTTGATTTTCATTAGTTGTTTATCAGTGGCCATTGTTGAGATTCTTTAGATCTTTCTGGAGATTTTCTGATTTTTTTGGAAAGGAAAAGGTTTTACGGAGGCTGAAAGGGTTTTGCTAAGAGAAGTTTGTAAAAGTAAGAGAGAGGAAGGAGAAAAACCTTTTTTTATGGTGAAGAGTGATTGTCCATCAAGGGACACGTGTTCGCATCCTGAAGGAGAAGGTGAGAAGTTTGTCAAGTCGCATGACATTGGGAATGGTTATTCATCATTATAACTGTTTCACGCACGTCTTGAAGAGACGTTCTTGAAGAGATGTCATGATGGTATCATTGAAATACGAAAAGGTTCTCTTTGCTGGTCGAAATAACATAAATCACAAGAAATGCCTATTTCTGCATATATTCGAAACAGACATTTTTTGGGGGCAATTTGTTAGCTGGGAATTTCGACCAGGTTAATAAAGGAACTTTTACATTTTAAAATTTCCATAAGATGGCTGAAAAATGAGCTTTAGTCGAAGTATATTACTAGATCTGTGTCGAAGATAGTTTGAAAAGACAAGTTTTTTATTTGGTCAAGAGGGCGCATTTTCGACGGCCACGTGAGAAAATCATTGTTGAAGGCTTGAGCGGGATTATTTGAAATTCGAAAGTAGTTTCTTTAGATAAAAGGACGCATGGAAGCCTTAGAGTTTCGAAAGACATGTAAGAAGCAATGTGGCCTTTTCTTAGAATAGTACCGTTATGGTTAGGACATTATAAATAGCTCCTTAGTGTTAAGAAAAAAAGGGAGGTCAGAATTCGTACAAAGTTACTCACAAAAATACTCAAGTACCAAATTAAAGAGAAAGAGTTTCGTTGAGAATGTACGTATGACCTCACAATTTTATCTTTGAAATTGCACTTATCAACATAATTTTCTTTCAAACCATTCTTTTACATATTCCTGCAATTGTTCTTAAATTCTTTATGTTCTGTTAAATTCTTTATGTTCTGTCGAATTGTTTTACTTTCCTGCAAAGCTTTATAAATCAAATTCCTTTTAAAAGGCTTTTTATTTACAATCAAGTCATTTAATTCCAGTATTAAGTCTTTTTATTGTCAAATATTTACATTCAAACCTTTTTCGTTTAATTAAGATGCTTCGTCTAAACCTTTACATTTGAATTTAATTTCAGACGTCTTGCATTCCAACCCTTTACACAAACACATGCACAAGTATCACGTCATATTTTACATAAGCCCTCAAGAAAGTGTTACAATTAACGTTAAGACAATATCCTAGGATCAATCTAGTCGATCCTGCAAGTAACCATACATATCAAATTTGTTTGGAAGACTAGCGGTTGTTTCGCCAGAAATCACTGCGAACACGAGGGACTATGATCTTTTAATCAAGGATCTTTGCTAAAACATCTCATGTTCGAGGGACATGACTGTTTTCTATCTGAGAAAACAAGTGTGGGTTACCCTAGAGGTGCATGTGTGCAAGGTGTTTTGTTTTCATGTATGTTATCTTGGAATTAGGGTTGTCTAATGTTGATTTTAAACCTTGCCATACAAACCTTAATTACTAATAATAATAAGGAAAGCGATAAATTGCGGAATTTAAATGTCATACGCTATTACAACACTTTGAGAATGGGGATACAGATTTACAAATGGGGATGACAAATAAAATAAATCATATTTACTATTACAAGGCTTTGGAAGTTACATAAATTGTAATGAGAAATAATAAAATGTATAAAAAATGTAAGGATGAAGAAAAGAGAAAAGAAAATTATTTTTATGGCTTTTTCGGAAAAGGTTTTAATTAACTTAATTAAACAAATTAATTTAAAAGGGAAGTTAATTAATTATTTCACAAAACCTAAAGTCTATTTTGATTAGAAAAGAAAATTAAATAAAACCTAAGTCTAATTATTTTTAATCCTAAAAAAAATAACTAGTTGAGAAACTATTTTTAGTGTTTTATTTATAAAAATAAATAAGGTGAAAATAAAATAAAATTAGAAAATTATTTAAGAAAATGTATTTTTTATATTTTTGGTTAAAATAAAATAATAAAATAAATAAATAAATCAAAGTAAAGAAAATATATAAAGAATATAAAAATATTGGGCTTAGGTGTTAGAAAGTAAAAAGGGTGTGAAAAACTATTTTTGTTAAGCCCAACCAATTTTTGTTTAATCAGAAAATAAAATAAAAAATGGAAATGGGCTTGAGTATAATAAGTAATTAGGGGATATGCTGGAGGAAAAAAGGTTGGGCCCAAAGCAAAGAAAGCCCAGGCGCGCTGTAAGTGAGAAAGGAAGGAAAGTCACAAAAAATAACAAAATGTCCCATGCCTGGCTCGATTTCGTGACCAGACATATGAATGCCTTATACGCGTGTGCTCTACCACTGGGGTGGCTATACATCCGGTGTTTAAAACACAAACCAATAAATATATTACAAACTCAGTCCTGATTGTAACTTCATCTTCTTCCTCGCGCCGGATAGTTCATCACCATTTTTGAAACCTGTAACTTGCTCATTTCTCAACCAAATTGGAAAATGTAAACATGAAAGTTGTTTGAAATTTCATCACGGTTTCAAATATGTAAATAACTTAAGTTAACACTCAAAGATGAACACACATTTTTGTTGGTACCAAATTCTGACCTAATTTTTCAGAAAGTTCATCTTCAAAATTCGCATCACTCAGGCAACATAAATGAAATCTAAGGGCATGGTTAGCTTTAGGGATATGATGTCTACATTTTTTATTCACAAAGTAACCATTAATGATGCTTATAGAGAGAGTTTAAAGTTTGAAAAACTTACCTTAAAACTGGAAATCATGTTTGATGATTGAGCACTCTTTGAGATGTTATGATAATCTGGATAGCTTCACTGAACCTCCAGGAAGCTAATGCAATGCTTACTTTGGATTGAGAGTGGTTGTATTGTTCTAGAGAATTCAATGTGCAGAGCTCTGTTTTTTGTTATGGAAGATGAGGAAGATGATGTTACAGTTATGTTACAGGTGTTTGGATAGCTTCTATATGAGTTATAGAATCTTGATGATTGATTAAAATGGAAAACGCACTAGTGGATTGTGAGATGGGTATTCAAAGTCAGAAATGGCACAAAATGGAGTTTATGTGCAAATTATGATTTCAGGGAGTTTGAGAGAGTTTCTAGGCTTGTGAATTCGTGTGTTAGGCACCATTTTTGAAATCTGTAACATGCTCATTTCTCAACCAAATTGGAAATGTAAACATAAAAGTTGCTTGAAATTTCATCATGATTTCAAATATGTAAATTACTTAAGCTAACACTCAAAGATGAACATGAATTTTTGTTGGTACCAAATTCTGACCTAATTTTTTAGAAAGTTCATCTTCAAAATTCGCATCACTCAGACAACATAAATGAAATCTAAGGGCATGGTTAGCTTTAGGGCTATGATGTCTACATTTTTTATTCACAAAGTTATAATTAATGATGCTTATAGAGAGAGTTCAAAGTTTGAAAATCTTACCTCAAAATTGGAAATCTTGTTTGATGATTGAGCACTCTTTGAGATGTTGTGATGATCTGGATAGCTTCACTGAACCTCTAGGAAGCTAACGCAATGCTTACTTTGGATTGAGAGTGGTTGTATTGTTTTGGAGAAGTCAATGTGCAGAGCTCTATTTTTGGTTATGAAAGATGGGAAGATGATGTTCCAGTTGTATTACAGGTGTTTGGATAGCTTTTATATGAGTTATAGAATCTTGGTGATTGATTAAAATGGAAAACACACGAGTGGATTGTGAGATGGGTATTCAAATTCAGAAATGGCATAAAAATGGAGTTTATGTGCAAATTGTGATTTCAGGGAGTTTGAGATAGTTCCTAGGCTTGTGAATTCGTGTGTTAGGTTACAAATACATCCTTTATTTATAGGCAAGAGGTTTGAAAGGTTCAAGGGATCAGAATCACAAGATCACATGTTATGGTTTTTGACTTGTTTTTGAAGCAACCTTGACAAACATTGTTTCAATGCATAGTACAAGGATATCTAAAGTGGTTAGGAACTTTAAACATGTTGCTTCTGGCTTTTGTGTTGAGTGTGTGCAGAGGGAACAAGTTAGAGGCTCAATACAATTTGAATTTGTGATTAAAGCAACTTTACAAAAATGGAAATGTTACTTTATGCCAAAAATGGATGAATCTTTAGAACAATGGCTAAAATGTTTGGATCATATCTCTAACAGTTGTGTAGTCAATTAATTATGGAGTAACTTGCAATTTAGAAGCCTGCAAAGCAATATTATGCAGCATAGGTTTGAGATTTGATCAAGTGTTCTTCATGAAAATGGCTTGAAATGTAAGAATGGATGCTCAACTTCTTCTCTTTGATTCTCCTAGCTCAAAAATGATCTCTTCAAGTTATTTGACATTTTGGTAAGCTTGAAACATTGTCTACAACCTTCATGTTGACTATTTTGATAAAATCAAATTGGAACTAGGTGAAAATTGGTCAAGAAGTTAGGTCAAAAATCTTCCTAAACGAGTTGAAAATTTCACTAAGTGTTTTATGAAAAATGTCATGACTTCATGGGCTTATATCTTCAAATATAAGAATTTTTGGACATCAACCCTCTAATACAAAGTTGTAGAGTTCATCAATATCTACAAATTTCATGTTGAAAGTTTTCCTTGAATCATCTTGCATCTTGGTGAAAAATTGTCATGAAGTAATGAACTTATCAAGTATAAAAACACTTAGAAATTTTCTAAGACTTAGAAACCTTGACTTTTTTATTGACTTTTTGAATTTCCTGATTCTTGATGATCAAGTTTGATATTTTTGAGTATCTTGGTGAATCTTGATCTTTGAAATTCAATGTTGATCAAAAAGTCAAAGTTTTACTTTTTGTGTATTAATTGACTTTTTCATTAGTTGATCCAAAATTCAACTATCAATCCATTGATCTTGAGAAATGATTTGAGCCATGAATTTAGGTCAACATGTTGTGTTTGAATCCTTGAAATCATGCTTCAAGCCATTGGGTCATGTATTAGGTCAAAAGTTAATGATCGGTCCATCTCAATCAAAAACCTTAATTTTGACCATTTTGCCCCCTTGATGATTTGAATACTTTTCTTGAGGAATTGTGATCAACACTTGATCAATTGATAAGTATTACTTCAAAATGTTCATGTTAGCCACAAATCATAAAGTTTGACTGTATGTTGACCATAGTAGACCTTTACCCAATACAGTTGATTTTCAGTCATATGAGCAATTGACTGAGCAAATTTGTGTTGCAAGACTTGAAACTTGGTTTAAGAAATGTTGGAGACCTATAATGAACCATTAAAGTCATTTGAAGCATCAAAAGTCCAATTGTCTCTGAGAAAACCAAAACCCTAATTTGTGGGCTCAATGCTTAGGAGGTGAACTTGTATGATCAAACTCTTGAAACTTCTCGAGCATTTGAGATCTTTTATGGGAAATGTCTTGAGAGTGTAGAGGGAAAATTTTGGAGTACAACAATATGTTATTACTAACGCGTATTTTATTATTTTTTTATTATTGTAATTGCTAAAGGAATGTAATTGCTTAAATTAGGATTTTATCGCTTGCTATTTTCCCCCCAATTTTGTGGTTTTGTACCCCCCCCCCCCTTCCTCAAAGCATTGTAATAGCGTAGAACATTTATTTTCTGCTTTTACTGCTTTCCTTATAACTTTCTAGTTTAATAGGATTGTATGGCAAGATCTAAAATCAAACGCTAGATAACTGTAATATAGTGGAAGAACCGACTTGGTTGTTTTGCATTTTATCGCGATTTTTGTAGATAGAAAGAGTCGCCACCGACTTTTCTTTTATCCAATAAGGAAAGGGTGAAAAGAACAGGAAATACCTTTGAGATATTTTCTTGAGTTCAGGGGGTAGTTTATGAAAAGGGAAGGTGTTAGCACCCTTTTCATCCATAGTTATCTATGGGCTCTTAGTTTCTTGCTAGATCACTTAAAAATTACTTCGTTTGAAATGTGTTTATGGTGGGTTTTGAAAGTATTTTTGAAAAGCACATTCATTTAGTGAATGCTGACTGAAAACCAAAGTTTCAATCATCATGACCCCAATTCGTCCCGTCATGAATCCAAACCCTTAATTCGAGATAAACTCAAATACGTGCATTAATATTCCGCAACCATTAAAACACGAGATTTTGATCTCAGCAGGCGTCACATCTTTAAGAGTTAAAACCCTAGCTCAATACTAAAGGACAGTAGAAACTTTGAGCACTTGCAAACTTGAACCCTTGATGAATCAATTGACATGTTTGGAGGTCTGAGAAACCTTGAATAGTTGACAAACCCTAGAAGAAAATTTTAAAGGAAAGGGAGGGAAAATTTTGGGGTACAACAATAACCCTAATATACAAGATAAAATAAACTGAGTTGAATCACTATTCGCACATGCACCTCTAGGGTAACCTCACTTGTTGCCTTAAGATATGTACAATCATGTCCCTAGTACGTGGGGACACTTTAACAAAGACCCTCGAATAAAAATATTGTAGTCCCTCGATGACCCTTCGATGCTGCATTCGGTAAACGATCTTAGTCCCTTACGATAAAATTACTAAAGCGCCCTACGAGTACCTTTATGACTGTACGATGACCCGCACTTGTCCCTCACACATCTAATGATAGGTCTTCCTACTAACTAATGGTAGGATAACACTATTGTTGGCTGAAGATTTTGATGATATTATTAGAAGCGAAGAAAATTGGATGTTTCGATTGGAATAAAGCAAGATGTCATGTTTCGAAATGGTAGAAGCAGTGCTTCGAATGGGCATATCAAAGCTTGGAGCTTCGAGTGTCAGTTATGAGAATATATTCAAAGAGGTCTCGAAATGATAACAAGGTTGTGTCCAAGAAATACGTTCGAAGCGAAGAAGTGCCAAAACATTTGAAATTCAAATGCAAGCGGGATGTTCGAAATTTAAAATATATGCGCTGGAGCATTCGAAGACGCGTGGAAGCTAGAGAGAGGCATTGCTTTGCATGTTCTGAACGTGGCAGAATCTTATAGCAAGACCGTTATGGTCGAAGTAGTATAAATAGAAGTCTTAGCATTAGGATTTCGTGTGTCATGTCTATTGTACAAAAAAACTCAGTAAACATTCAAAATACCACATGGCTAGGGAAACGAATGCATGAGCAATGTACGTATGATAACACCAAGTATTTATGATTTAATCAAACTCTTTATCATTTCCAGTATTTTCCTCTATCTTCATGTCAATACCATTCAAAAGCCTTTGCATTAAAATATTTTCATTCGAAGTCTTTTTACTGATGCCTTACATTTAAATGTTTTCTTTCCATTTCAAATACTTTACATTTCAGAAACTTTTGCACATTTCATGCCTTTATCTTCAAGCTTTTATCATTCGAACACCTTTTTTTCACTTAAAGTCATTCTACTGTTTTCTTGCATTTAAATGCTTTCTTCATATTCCGAATCTTTTACATTCCAGAGAATCTTTTACATTACATGTTTTTATGCTTCGAAGTCATTTACTTGTCTTTTCTACAGTTTTACATGTCTTTACAATTGAACTTTATTCATGCAATTTAGTTCCGCGCACATTTACTTGATCACGCATTTAGATCTTTAATAGAGTAATCGAAGTAAGTTAAACACCTACACAACATTCTAAATACCAACCATGAATACCAGTTCTATAATGAGAGTTATCCAAATGACCAATACATCCTAGGATCAATCTAGTCGATCCTGCGAGTTACCAGAGAGATTGAATAACAGTCATTAAGATTATTCGATAGTTTGGAGGACTAGCGGTTGTTTACAAGAAATCACTGTAAACAAATTGGCACACCCGGTGGGACGCGTCGTTGGCCATTACGAAATTTAGAACAGAGTAAAAAATTATTGAGACGTAACCATTGTAAAAATACTCTCTGAGGGATAAGTTTGTTGTTTTATGAACCTTAGAAGTGGTAGAATAACCAATAGCAACCAACCCTTATCCAGAAGAAAACGTTTGAACAAGATGTCTAATTCTGACAATCAACAAGGGGAACAAAATTCCCCACATACAATAGGAACTAATATCTCCGCCTCGATGGGAACATCTAATGTGATCCCTTCGAATGCACAGTCTGTTGCATCCTCTACCAGTAATATAGCCACTAATGGAACAAGTGGCATATCAACTAACAGTTCGATCCTAGGAAATACTGGAACCATTGGTTATCCTGGGGGATTCGTCCCACCATCAGGGACACAAACCTATTTCGCCACCCCACTAACTAGACCACCCGGTTTTGATGGTAATAAAACCAGAAATTCCTCTTATGGAATGCCAACATCTTTTATGGCAGGCTTACACAATTCCACATCGAATTCATCACCACAATTAGGGTCTGGGTCTGGGGCAAATCAGTTTATGACAAATAACCAAGGGTCAGTGGGTTATAGTGCAATGCCTATCTTAACCACAGAAAACCAGTTGGCTTTTAGGCAATTAATGGATGACAGTAACCATAATCTGATAGGAGTATTAGCACAAACTATGCAGGAGATATTTTCCCCAATAGTACAAAATGTGACTGTGACAAACAGAGAAAACGCAGATAATATGAGTCGAATAGCAGATTTTTTCGCTCCCCCAGAGAGGCGTAGGCAGAATCAGGCGGGAGTTCGAGCGAACGTACCTATTATAGAACAAGTTGCTAACGACCCACCCTATAGACCAGCCAGAGAGGAGGTTAATTTGGGGGCAAAGGCACAAAGGCTAGAAGCCCCAATGATCTAAGGCCCACAAAGGGAAATTATGGAACCATGGGTAAGGGTCGAAAGGCTAGAAGTCCCAGAGTTTCGAGAAGAACAACCTAGAGGGTTGTCATGGTGGGTCGAAATCAAGATGCTGATGCAGTCGTTCATAGAATTCGAAACGATAACATCTTGGCAGAAAATAATTTAACCACCATGATAGAGAGAATCATGGCCCAGAATGGCCTCAACACAGGAATTAGAAGGCCAAATTATGCCTCCCCTATATTAGATTACATAATGCACACTGATTTACCAAGGGGATATAAAGTCCGTAAGTTTATAAAGTTTGCTGGGGATACCAATGAGTCAACAGTCGAACATATAGCCAGGTATCTAACCGAAGCGGGAGATATAGCCAATAATGAAGACCTTAGGATCAAATATTTCCCAAGATCCCTGACTAAGAACGCTTTCACATGGTTCACCACTTTGCCTCCTGGGTCCATTGATACTTGGGCTCTTTTGGAGAGACTATTCCATGAACAGTTCTACATGGGACAATAAAAAATAAGTCTGAAGGAACTAGCCAGTGTCAAGAGGAATTTCACTGAGCCCATAGATGACTATCTGAATAGATTCAGGCTCTTGAAATCTAGATGTTTTATAGTAGTGCCTGAACATGAGTTAGTCGAAATGGCTGCTGGCGGCCTGGATTACTCTATTCGAAAGAAATTAGACACTCAATACTTGAGGGATATGGCTCAATTAGCCGATAGGGTTTGACAGGTCGAAAGGCTAAAGGCCGAAAAGGCCAGAGTCTTTAAAAATAACAAGAAGGAAAGGATCTTCTATGTTGGAACTGAGGAAGCAGAAGATTATCCTGAATTCGAATTCGAAGAGGTCGAAATCGACCTCGCTGAATTAAAACAGGCACCACCTTACTCCTGCAAATTATTAGTTCCCACAAAAGGGAAAGAAATTGTTGAAAATGAGAAAAGTGACAAATTCCCAAAGAAGGTTTGTACCTTCGATGTCACTAAATGTGACGAGATTTTTGATTTACTTGTCAAAGATGGCCAACTCATTGTGCCATCAAATGTCAAAATACCTCCTTTAGATCAAAGAAAGAAAAGAGGGTTTTGCAAATATCATAGTTTCCTAGGCCACAAAACCTCACAGTGTTTTCTTTTCAGGGACCTAATTCAGAATGCAATTAAAGATGGCAGACTGAAGTTTGCTGATAAAGCAAAAATGAAAGTGGACGAAGACCCTTTGGACGTCGCAGACACCAATTACTCTGAGCCTGCATGCATTGGAGAAATTAACATGGTGGAAGCTGACCAAAGTGACGCTCCAGTAGGAGAGAAAGGTACTGAAAATGAAAGTTGGGTGATAGTCGAAGTCAATAAGGGGGTCACTGAAGACGTCCACAAGCAACCAGAGACTTCGATTGAAGCAGCACCTTTAGCTGTTGCAAAGGAAATCCAGGCTACTAAAGGCCAGGAAAACCAAAACCAAGAGTTGACATAGGTTACTGAAGGCCTGAGGCTAGAATTGGAGAAAGTCCAAATCACGAAGCCAACCTCCCCTCAGAAAGAAATATGGGATACTTTAGGGGAACCCAGTGGAAAGTTTGACTACTTGGTCAAATATTCTGCCCCGGAGAGTTCAAAGGTCCACATTGAAGATATAAAACCCACAGGATGGGGAGATGATGACGCTAAGGGGGAGGATGTTGAGGTAAACATGGTGGATATGGAGAGACCTCGCTCTGAGATGGAGGAGGTAGAGAGATACTTAGAAAAAGAGAAGTATAAAATGGAGGATAATCATGCTGGAGATGCTAGTCTCAAGGATTACCTCATGATGTGCCACAAAGGAGATACAGGAATGATACTATGCCCTAGGTGCAGCATCCTCTGCAACCAGAGAATCGCTGCAAACTTCGAGAGGGTACAAAGGGAGCGAACTGGAAACAACTGGCGCCAGGATAACTAGTTATTCAGGTGTTATCCTAAGGCTGGAGAAAGTTTGCTGGAATTTGTGTTTCACTGCTACAAAGGGGTAACCAAGTGCTTGATATGCCCAAGGTGTTCCGCTGTGTATGATCAAAGCATGGCCAGATCCTTCGAAACAATCCCTTTCGCCCCTTGCTGGAACCATCAAGAAACCGTTCAGATGGGCCCATGTTTCGATAGCAAATACAAACAACGAAAGCCTGATAGTCCTCATCCCAAGGGTGCTCGAAGAGTGACGTTCAAACTCCCTGCTGAAGTGCCAACAGACAGATGGCTGCAAGTCAGAAATGACAAAGGCAAAGACAACTGGAGAAACACTGAACGAAACGTACGCCATGCTATGACATATAGAAGGAAGTTCAACATAGCGAGGAGGGAAGAGGTGAGATTAGAGAACTACAAAGGAAGAAACCCCATGTCAAGATCTCAATGGCGAAGGCAACAGAGGATTCGAAAGGCTGAAAGGGAAGTTGTGGCAAATAAAGGGGCAACTTCAACAAAAAACCAAGGTGAATCTAGCACCAACAAACCCACACCAAAAAATCAAACTAAAGACAAACCCCCAGTTAGCAGGAGGCTCTTCTCTGAAGTACAACTAGATGAACCAAAGGAATACACTCCAGGTCCAGAGGAAGACGAAGATATGCTAACGGAAAACTTCGAATCAGAGGGGGAGTCTTCGTTCAATCTCAATTGCAACGTGGTATCTGTGCTTCCTTGTGAGTTTGGATAGGAAACTGAAATTGACGAGTATGAGGAAGAAGATACCATAGATCTGATGAAGCACAGGCCTGTGTGCTACTACGTGATGGATAGTGGAGCTGTCGAGGAGCAGAATGCGTTCTTCGAGCGTCCAGAACCAGCTATGAAGAATCATCTGAAGCCATTATTTATTCGGGCAAAGGTTGGTGCCCATAGAGTAAATAAGGTTCTAGTGGATGGGGGCGCTGCAGTCAACTTAATACCCCACTTCATGCTGAAAAGGTTAGAAATACGCGAAGGAGACATCAAGCCACACAACATGGTTCTATCCAATTATGAAGGGAAAGTAGGCAAAACACTGGGGGTGGTTCAATTGGACTTGACAATAGGCTCAAGCTGTAGGCCCACCATGTTCATGGTGATCGAAGCCAAGGCCAACTACAACTTGTTGCTGGGAAGGGAGTGGATCCATGGCGTAGGGGCAGTTCCTTCGTCAATGCACCAGCGATTAGTTTTATGGAGAGAAGATGGGATCGTGGAAAACATTGAAGCGGACCATAGTTACTTCATGTCAACAGTCAACTTAGTTGACAAGAGGAATTATGACAAACATCTGGCAAAGATTGCTCCTTGTGTCCCAAATGATGAAATCAACGAAACCAGAAACACCCACTACTATATGACCCTTCGCAATGATGGCATATATTGGGATAGAAGAATAATCAGTGAAGACGAAGGAGTCGAAAGTACTATACAAAGATGGCCAGCAGGCTGGGAATTCGACAACCTTACTCATGACTGAGTCCTCCTTTTTCGAAAGGATTTCGGCCTATATGGCTGAGAACGAATCAAAGGCGGCCTTAGAGGCTGAAATGAATAAACTGGATGTAAAGATGAACGAAATACATGGGGATAGCTCGAAAGGCTCACCCTTTAAAGAACTTGAGATAGATCAAAGGCTGGACGCCATCTATGATAAAGAACCCTTAGGCTTCGAGAGGGACCCCATAGACTCAGGTGCCAAAATGTTGGCGCAGGATCCACTCGAAGAAGTGAACTTAGGGGATGAAAACACGAAAAGAATAACCTACATAAGTGCAAAACTTAGCCCAGGCCTCAAGCAGGAAGTGATCGAAGTCCTCAAGAAAAACAAAGATTGCTTCGCGTGAGATTATGACGAAATGCCTGGTTTGAAGAGGGAGTTAGTCGAACACAGACTTCCCATCAAAGATGGCAAGAAGCCCATCAAGCAAACTCCTAGAAGATTTGCACCAGCGGTCCTCACAAAGATCAAAGTTGAGATCGAAAGGTTGCTGCGTTGCAGATTCATCAGAACCACAAGGTATGTCGAATGGTTAGCAAATATAGTGCCTGTTATTAAGAAAAATGGTTCTTTGAGAATCTGCATAGATTTTAGGGATTTAAACACTGCAACCCCTAAGGATGAGTACTCCATGCCTGTGGCAGAAATGCTAGTGGACTCTGCTGCAGGATCCGAATATTTAAGTATGTTACAGGGATACTCTGGGTATAATCAGATTTTTATTGCTGAAGAAGATGTTGCCAAGACAGCATTTCGTTGCCCAGGAGCCTTAGGCACCTACGAATGGGTGGTGATGCCTTTTGGTTTAAAAAATGCTGGGGCAACTTATCAAAGGGCAATGAATTCGATTTTCCATGATTTCATTAAAACCTTTATGCAGGTGTATATTGATGATATAGTCATCAAATCTATATCTGCAGAAACCCATTTGCATCATTTGAGCCAATCATTCGAACGAATGAGAAAACATGGCTTAAAGATGAATCCCCTTAAATGTGAATTTTTTGTGCAGGCTGGAGATTTCCTTGGCTTTGTGGTTCACAAGAAAGGAATTGAGATCAACCAAAACAAAACCAAAGCCATAATGGAGACGAAAGCACCTACATCAAAAAGGGAGCTGCAATCTTTGCTAGGGAAGATTAACTTTCTCAGAAGGTTCATTTCGAATCTGAGTGGAAGAACCCAAGCTTTCTCTCTGTTTCTTCGTTTAAAGCAAGTCCAAGCCTTCGAGTGGAACGAAGCCCATCAGGAGGCATTTGAGAAGATAAAAAGATACCTCTCTCAGCCTCCCATCTTGTCTCCACCTTCATGGGGAAAGCCCATGAGATTGTACATATCTGCCTCTGAAGTTAGTATAGGTAGTATGTTAGCACAAGAAGATGGAAATGGCATTGAAATAGCCATATACTATTTAAGTAGAGTATTGAATGATGCAGAGACCAGATATAGCAATTTAGAAAAGCTATGTCTCTGTTTGTACTTCTCTTGTATGAAACTCAAGTATTATATAAAGCTTGTTGATGTTTATGTTTCATCTCATTTTGATGTCATTAAACACATGCTTTCAAAACCAATAATGCATAGCAGAGTTGGCAAATGGGCTTTAGCCTTAACAGAATATTCTTTGACTTTCATGCCTTTAAAAGCTGTGAAAGGCCAAGTGATTTCTGATTTCATTGTGGACCATTCATTGGTTGAGGATACTGTCATGAGTTACATCGAAATGCAACCATGGAAATTATACTTTGACGGTTCGACCCACAGGAATGGAAGTGGTGTTGGAGTCCTTCTAATTTCTCCTGAAGGAATTCCAACAAAATTCAAGTATAAATTAGATGGTCCTCGTTGCTTGAACAACGAAGCTGAGTATGAAGCGCTCATTGTTGGACTTGAAGCTTTGTTGGAATTGGGGGCAACTAGAGTCGAAATTAAAGGAGACTCAGAATTAGTGGTCAAGCAAATAACAAAGGAGTATAAATGCATAAAGGAAAACCTGATGATATACTTCGTCATAGTTAACAGGCTACTTAGAAAATTTGAATACATGGATATTCAACATATACCAAGAATAGAAAACCAAGAAGCAAATAACTTAGCACAGTTGGCTTCAGGTTATAAAGTTTCTGCCAGAAACTTTGAGGATTTAGTTGAATTAAGGGGTAGAGTTATGGCTACTAGATTCACACCATCAGATCTAGAGAGTATGAAATTAGGTTATGCTGAGAAACAGAGATTCGAAATATTAGCCATAAACACTTTATCAGATGTAGATTGGCGAAGTCCACTTGTGAGTTATTTAACAAACCCAACTTTGAATGTTGATAGGAAGATAAAATATAGAGCATTGTCATATGTCCTCATGGGAAACGAATTGTTCAAAAAGACCCAAGAAGGCGTATTACTGAAATGCCTAGGAGAAAGTGAGGCATACTTAGCATTGTCAGAAGTCCACAATGGGGCATGTGGGGCACATCAAGCAGGTCATAAAATGAAATGGTTGTTATTTCTATATGGCATGTATTGGCCCAGCATGCTCAAAGATTGTATAGACTTTGCTAAAGGCTGTGAAGAATGTCAGAAACATGTAGGGATTCAACATGCCCCTGCAAGTGAGTTTCATTCAATCATTAAACCATGGCCATTTAGAGGATGGGCATTGGATTTAATAGGAGAAATAAATCCTGCTTCGTCTAGAGGACAGAAATATATCTTGGTAGGAATAGATTATTTTACCAAGTGGATTGAAGCAATACCATTAATAGTTGCTGATCAAGAGGCTATTATTGAGTTTATACAGAAACAAATTATCTATAGGTTCGGATTGCCAGAGAGCATAACCACAGACCAAGGTTCTGTGTTTACTGATAGAAAGATGCAAGAATTTTCTCAAGAAATGGGGTTTAGATTACTAACATAACGCCATATTATGCTCAAGCAAATGGTCAGGTCGAAGCAGCTAATAAAGTGATAATAGGGTTAATCAAGAAACATATTGGTAAAAAGCCAAGGAACTGGCACAAAACTTTGGACCAAATACTATGGGCCTGTAGAACATCTCCTAAAGAAGCTACTAACACCACGCCTTTCCAACTCACATTTGGTCATGATGCATTTCTGCCAGTAGAAATTCATCTACAATCAGTTCGAATTCAAAGACAAAACGAAATTCCAGCTGCATTATATTGGGAGATGATGATGAATGAGTTAGTAGAATTGGACGAAGTTAGATTGCATGCATTGGAAATCCTGATGAGACAAAAGGAAAGAGTGGCCAGGGCATATAACAAAAGGGTGAAGGGAAAAGCATTCACTATTAATGACTTAGTCTGGAAAGTCATATTGCCCATGGACAAGAAAAATAAAACGTTAGGTAAATGGTCACCTCATTGGGAAGGGCCTTTTCGAATAATAAAGGTATTCTCAAACAATGCATATGAAATCGAAGAGTTGATGGATGATAAACGTATCCTAAAGGTTAATGGGAAATATTTAAAGAAATATAAGCCACGCCTGCAGGAGATTCGAATAGTAACAACGTCATCAAAATATCATAAAAATTCCAAAATGGCAATATGGGGTTGCCAAAATGGCGTTGTTCAGATGTTACAAAAAACCAAATTTCAACCAAATCAACACTAAGATTTAGAAATAGGCATTATTCTTCAATCTGTTAAAGGTACTTCCAAAAGACTCAAGCCTTTGTTGAGCAAAATGTCTTGCTCCCTCTAAGGTAGCCACTTCTCCTTTGAGTTGTTCTGCAGTTTCCATTTCTGCAAGCCCTTTGTTGAGGAGCTCTTCGAATTGGTTGCCAGCAGTATTGGTTTCGTAGGCTAATTGTTGTTCTTGAGCCTCTTTAACCTTCTGTTGAAGTTCCTGAATTTTCCTTTCCCAGAGAAGGATGGACTCAGCTTGAGCCTCATAATCAGTTTTTGCTTGCTTTAGATGCATGGCTTGATCCTCAGCTTCTTAAGAGAGTTTCGAAGCATGCTCATAAGCAGCATCCATTGCATTTCGTTTTTCTTGAACCTTTCTGGCAGCAAATTCATCTTGGAGAAGGTACCCAGTTACGTTGTCTAGCAGAGATTGAAGATCGAACAAGATAGTGCTAACTGGCAAGGAGCAGGTAGCAAGGTTGACTTTTGTAAGTAACTCCTTCATAGTGTAGCAAGCTGTGCTATCCTGTTTGAGCACTTCGAACAGATCCACATCAAGAATTGTTCTCCTAATCCTGTTAAGAAGTAAAATTCTATCATCTGTGGGCAACGGATGGCTAGTCGAACTTGTACCAGCCCTAGCAGGTGGAATATCCCTTTGAGCCAGCTTCGCCTTCATGTACCCAATAGGGTCATTTCGTCTCAGGAGAGCAAGCTCCTCTTCAGTCATTTGGGACAGAGACAGTTGAGGGAGTTCCACGCGCAGGGGAGTCACATCCATTTCGACTTCCATGGGTTTATTGGTCGCGTCACCGTCACCTTCATTCGTTTCATGCTCATTGTCTTCTTCATTATCATCCAAATCCACCACTTCGATATCTTCGTTCTTGCTGCTATTTGCATCTGACTCTGTCCCAGCAGTCGAACCATCGTTGGCATCTTCTTCCTCAGACCCTTCCTCTGCAGATTCTTCGTTTCTTTGATCAGAATCAGCTTTCTCTCCTTTAGCGTGAATGTCCTTTGGATCCTCTTGAAGGGTTTCAAGAGGGGACTTTTGAAGAGAAGTTCTTTGTAAAGTCTCTGCAGATTCATGAAGCGTTGCTTCATTTGTTTCTTTTAGAGGAGGAGAAGTACTCTGGTCATCTTGTTGCTCCGAAGCCCCAGCCAGAACAGCCATATTGGAGGACCCTTTGTTCTGCACAAGATTGCTGGAATCCCCTTGAGGAGAAGAGTTGATCGGAGCAGCAGTTTTCGATGGTGAAGTCGAAGTGGTAAGAGCTGGATTCAAAATGTCCTGCAGAGGCAAAAGAATATTAAAAGCATGCACCAAGGTAATGAATAATTATTTTGTCAAAGATTTAAAGTTCAATTTACCTGTGGACTCTAGGAAGAGAGGTTGCTAGCTATGCGTTCCAACATTACGTTGGAGGTCGAAGATGGAATTTTGGATTTAGGTGAGGGAGCAGCATCCCTGGAATCGAGTCCAGAGACACTAGTTGGTACAGCACTTTTGGAAATTTCCTTCTTCTGCTTCTTCTTCGAAGCAGCTGGTAAATTCCCTCCAGTATTGGGGTCTTCCCTAGTAGTGTTTGTTTTTCGTTTCTTTGGAGTGGTTGGTGGGAGTTTGTTAGTCTGAAAAGATTTAAATAATAAGTTAGATGCAAATCATGAAACATTAGTGTATTCGAAACATCAAGGCTAAGTGATTACCTGTGGAGTTGGAGCACTGGTTATTACTGGTGTTGTTGTTGTTGTTGCAGCAGTTGTTGTTGGTTTGGATAGAGTCACAATATCAATGGTTTCGACAGAGGCCTGAGAGGCGCTCCCTTCTTTTGACTTTGAAGCACCAGTCTTTATCCTGATGGCTGAAAATCGAAACAATTAAGGCAAAAGTTAAAAATGTAGAAAATGAGAAACATTTGGGATTTTCCCAAGCATTCGCACCTGTGCCTTGATCAGATTTAATCGACATGGCAGAAAGGTCATAGCGAAGATGTCCTGGGAAATCGTGGAGCCAATGTCGAGCCCATGTCACAGTCTCAGATGGCTTTGGTTTCTTTTGAAGATATTTGAACATTTCTTTGCAAGTGAACCACCAAGGGTATGGAGGAAACCAAGCCAGAGCCAGTTCTGAGGTAGGTAATCTAGGAAATTTAGGTGGATGCATTTTGAATGCCAACCTATACCTATCCTCAGGTGACAACCCTGAAGGAAGTTTTAACTTAGAAATTTTTTCTTTGAATTTTTCCTTCAAGGTCTCAGCCGCTTGATGCACAGTGGATTCCAAGTGTGTGGGATCATAAGTAGTTTCGAAATAATTTTGAAAAGCCTTAATCTCTTTGGCATGAGTGAACATACCTTTCTTGGATTCTACCTTCACATCGAATGCATCAGTTAGTTTCTGCTGAATAGTAAGAGTATCGAACATATAAGTCTGATAGAACTTTGTCCACCATTCCAGAAACCCCTTTGTTGTAAGGTGTGTAGGTTCGAAAGTTATTAGTTCAAAGTGGGCGAAGCCTTGGTATTGTTTCTGCTGTAGTGTGGCTTCTCTTGCCTTGAAGGTTCGCCCAGAGGTGATGGCATTTTGTGTTTGGAATAGGGGTTCAGGGATTAGTTGGCACAAGCCAAATTGTCTCGAAACGAAGTTGGGTTGATAAGCAAAAAGGAAGATTTGATTCTTAGCAGGAGTAATTCGTGAAGAGATTAGTCTGGGTAGCAAAAAGGCTCTCCATACATCTTGAATTTCTTTGCTTTTGATTGCTTCTGAGAGAGCCATGGTGAACCATGAGGGTCCATGAGTCCTCGAAGCGAAAGGCGCCATGGTCTCTTCGAATTTATGCCTCTTGGAGAAAATCATGATATATTTTGAGAAGAGAACTTTGAAGTCATCCTTGTCATCGTTGGGGGTAAGTCTTCACAGCCTAGTGCCTTCGATGATTCTATCCGCTATTTCTGGGTCTTGTTCAGCAATAGTGTTGGCTGTTGATAGTGAAGGTTCGAACATGGCATTGAGCCATAACTGGAGTAACCAGAAAGGGCCAGCTAGCAGGATGTTTTTGGAGGTGTGAGATTTCAAACTCGAAACAGCTGACCTTAGACTTTCGTAAAGATCAACTAATAGCAGTTCGCTTAAACACACCCTCTGATTCTCATGCAAATCTCTAGCTAGAGGAATAAACCTACTGGCTACCTGTAGGGATCTTCTGCAAAAGACATACCTTGACAACCATAAGGTAAGGAAAGCAATGTGTTCCACATCCGACACACTGTCTCCTTCAGTGTGATAGTGGCTGATGAACTTTGAAAAGCTAGCTAGCTTGACTTCGAAGTCAATAATACTCGAATGCTCTTCATTGTCAAGAATATAGGTTTCTCCTATAGGTGATAACCCAGTAATGGCTGCTATGTCAAAAAAGGTGGGTGTAATCATTCCACCAGGGAGATGGAAAGTATTGTAAGTACTGTCCCAGAAATATAAGGACGCGAATAATAATGGGTGGCTATAGGTAAAGCCTGGTTTCGATAGTTTAATCAAGTTGTAAATACCTAATTCTTCCCATTGCTGGGATTTCTTAGCTTCTACTTTAGTAAACCAGTTGTGATAAGCTGTGTCGGAGGTGGGGCAAGATCGAAATGGTTTGAAGTTACTCTTGACATAATCTAGCACAAAAGGGTCCTTATGGGGAATGATTGGATTTTCCACGGTGGTCGAATCAGAAGACTCTACTGTCTTAGGGGTATCCATTTTATTAAACAGAGGTTTAAAATTATAACAAACAGGGAAAAAATTTCTGGTGTCTTTTAAGATTTCAAAGACTGTAAGAGGGCTCATTAAAGCTAACCTCTTGCCAGCGGCGTTAGTAGGAATTAGTACCTGGGATGCATAGAGCATTTCCTTCTCTTTTGAGATCATCTGAGGAATAAGAACAGATTGACCTTGGTAGGTGCCAACCTTGCTTTCCATTATGGTTCCTGTGTTCTTTCCTTTCTTTTTGGAAGCTTTTTTCAGTTGAGATGAAGTTGAGGAAGACATTGTTGGAAGAATGTTGGAAGTTTAGGGTTTCGGTAAGAAAAGAGAGAGAAAAGATTCAGAATGTGGGAAGAAAAGAAAAGACTAAGTTGATGGGTTTTTATAGTGTGGAAGTTTAAACATCCACTGAGTAAGATTGTGATACGTGGTAGTCGTGGGTTGGTTTGAGAAGGAGGTGGCGTAAAGTTAATATTGGTAATAGGCGTGATTAAATGATAATCATTGTTTTATAACTGCACCATGTTGTGAAATGGTTCAAGGCGGTTAAGGAATCTGAAAAGCGTCATGATTGACGTGACTGGAGTCATATGCAATAAATGTTACGATGATTCGAAGGTCACATCAAAATCTTGTGTATATGTTTAAAATAAGTATTTCTCAAAGGAATCGAAATACATATTTTAAAGGGGCATTTTATTGGCTGAAGATTTTGATGATATTATTAGAAGCGAAGCAAATTGGACGTTTCGATTGGAATAAAGCAAGATGTCATGTTTCGAAATGGTAGAAGCAGTGCTTCGAATGGGCATATCAAAGCTTGGAGCTTCGAGTGACAGTTATGAGAATATATTCAAAGAGGTCTCGAAATGATAACAAGGCTGTGTCCAAGAAATACGTTCTAAGCGAAGAAGTGCAAAAACATTTGAAATTCAAATGCAAGCGGGATGTTCGAAATTTAAAATATATGTGCTGGAGCATTCGAAGACGCGTGGAAGCTAGAGAGAGGCATTGCTTTGCATGTTCTGAACGTGGCAGAATCTTATAGCAAGACTGTTATGGTCGAAGTAGTATAAATAGAAGTCTTAGCATTAGGATTTCGTGTGTCATATCTATTGTACAAAAAAACTCAGTAAACATTCAAAATACCACATGGCTAGGGAAACGAATGCACGAGCAATGTACGTATGATAACACCAAGTATTTATGATTTAATCAAACTCTTTATCATTTCCAGTATTTTCCTCTATCTTCATGTCAATACCATTCAAAAGCCTTTGCATTAATATATTTTCATTCGAAGTCTTTTTACTGATGCCTTACATTTAAATGTTTTCTTTCCATTTCAAATACTTTACATTTCAGAAACTTGTGCACATTTCATGCCTTTATCTTCAAGCTTTTATCATTCGAACACCTTTTTTTCCACTTAAAGTCATTCTACTGTTTTCTTGCATTTAAACGCTTTCTTCATATTCCGAATCTTTTACATTCCAGAGAATCTTTTACATTACATGTTTTTATGCTTCGAAGTCATTTACTTGTCTTTTCTACAGTTTTACATGTCTTTACAATTGAACTTTATTCATGCAATTTAGTTTCGCGCACATTTACTTGATCACGCCTTTAGATCTTTAATAGAGTAATTGAAGTAAGTTAAACACCTACACAACATTCTAAATACCAACCATGAATACCAGTTCTATAATGAGAGTTATCCAAATGACCAATACATCCTAGGATCAATCTAGTCGATCCTGTGAGTTACCAGAGAGATTGAATAACAGTCATTAAGATTATTCTATAGTTTGGAGGACTAGCGGTTGTTTACCAGAAATCACTGTAAACAACTATCTAAAGGAGGAGGAAAATAACATGAAAGGCATTCGTGTAAGGGTAAAACTGTTGATCGCTTGCTCACAAAAAAAACATTTTTACAAAACACCTTTTTTTTATAAATATTTTCAAAAATAAAACATTTTGTATGCATTCTCAACTGATAAGAGAATCACTACAAAATTGCGGCACTTAGGCATTTTTTCAAAATATTTTCAAACACACATGACACAAAGGATTTCAAAAAAAGTGAGCTAGTGATTAAGAGCCCGTAGATAACTACGGATGAAAAGGATGCTAACACCTTCCCTTTTCATAACCTATCCCCCAAACTCATAAAAATTCTCGAAGGTCTTTCCTGTTCTTTTCACCCTTTCCTTCATTGGATAAAAGAAAAGTTGGTGGCGACTCTTGATATCCGCAACATTTGCGATAAAATGCAAAACCAAAAGTCAGTTCTCCCACCGTATTACAATTGGGATTCAGTTGTTCTTGTAAAACGAGCATGTTCTTTTGCCCGCGGCAGGTTTAACAACTTTCCAATGCCTCTCAGCTTCGGGATCATCGGCGACATCCTCGATCGTGATAAACACGTCATCCAAAGACGCGAAATAGGGGATGGCGATGACCCGAGGCTCAGGAGCAACCCATGTCAGTTGAGGATCAATGTTCAAATATACTATTCAGACATCTTCCGCATGTTCAACCGTTTGGTCCTCTTTGACATATTCGGCCATATGAACATCTGCGACAGGATCGACCATCTCACATGAAAAGTATAGGAATAACATGAATTCAATTGTCAAATCAATCCACCCTTCCACCATAAGTCAAGTGAAATGGCGTACCATGGGACGATGATACAATCCTCTACAAAGCTCCTGCTCGATCTCTCGAAAGGAAATCAAAACTGCCCCAAGGTCAAGGGCGCAATCAAAATCGGTTGGATAAGCAAAGGCGGGGGCTTCACACACGAAAAAACCCTCCATGAATTATAAGTAACGAGGCATTCATGTTTCTTCTAGGGAACACATGAATCTCCTGATGAGATTTCAAGAATCTCCCAGGGAACGCATTAATCTCCCAAAGAGAAACATGAATGTCGCGAGCGAAAACATGAATATCGCAGGCGAAAACATGAATATCATGGGAGAAAATATGAACCCAATTTTTGACCTAAGATCCCATCTTCATTTTCATTTTTATACAAAAATCAAGGTCACGAAATACGGTCGGTTTTAACCTCTCACCTTCGAGCATTGCCTATGCAGAGATAGTCAAGTGTTTTGAACATTTTTATCCTGTGTATCACTAATTTCTAATCACATATAAAGGTGTATATTTTGTTTCTTTTATTTCGTGTGCAGATACATGTCTGAATTGAGAGCATCAGGTATTGCGCCTCAGTTAGGGTTTTTGGTCCCTCAATTGTTCAAGTATGATGAATCACTGATTCTCAAAGGCTACTTCGTCAAAGATTAGCCTTTAATCTCAAACCACAATCAAGATTTCATCATTGTTGGTTCACATGTGCATCAATATTATTTGGAATGCAAGAAAAGATCAGGCTATATGAGACGATTCAAAGCACTTCGACCAAAAGTAGACTCTTGCAAGTTCAAGTCCAAACGATCATAACTTCTTAATTATTATGTATTTTTGAGTGGTTCTTTTTGCATATGACTCTCCTTGACGTTATCTCCCATTTCTCTTTACAAGTCAAGGGTTGATTTTGTGCGAAGGATCATCAAAAATTTGAATACTTTAGAGGTCATTTTGAAAATTTGACCTAATCTCAAGAAACTCTTGTCCAACTTTCGAGGGTCATAACTTCTTCAATTTTCAATGTACCGGGGCGATTCTTTTTGTGAAGTATCACAAATAGCATTGTCTGTGAGATTACTTCAAAGGTCGAGGTTCAGTTGTGCTTGGGAATCCATGAAATTTACTGAAACGTTATAGGTCATTAATTGACTAATGATGATTTTAATTTCTAGGTTCAATTCATGCCACATACATTTTCTCAAAGGACGTTTGATTCTTATGTTGGGATAATTCATGAAACTAGAGTTCTAGTTCAATGATTCTTTGATTTCTTGTTGCCTACTTCAAGTCATTTGTAATTGAACATTAGTGATTGTTGGGTTAAGGTGGATTGTTGATCAAATTTCCTAAAGGCACGATTTGTATTATTGGCTCGTATTGCAAGTTACCACGAATTGAAGATATGGGTTTTAAAGAAGAAGATTTTAGGATCAAGTTGAATAATTCTTTTTGATTTCAAGTCGATTCAAGTGTGCGAGGCGCAATTAATTCATATGAATTTTCTTTTGGATTCAAGATATACAAAAGAACAGATTTCTCATGATACAAGTTTACTCAGTTTTGAATATCAATTCATGTAATTTGTTTGGAATTCTAGGAGCAAATACAAGATGTTCATTCATCATTCAAAATTCATTCAAACATTCGTCATTCCAAGTCAATTTTTTATTCAAAATCGCAAGATCAAATAACTCAAGACTTTTGCTTCCATGTCATAAGAATCGATGTAAAACTCGTTAAGTTCCAAAAAAATCTGTATTCATTCAAGTTTGATTCAATTTCATCCAAGTTACAAAGGATTAATTTCAATAGATTCAAAAGATCGATTACAAGTTACAAAAGAGACAAATCCTAAACCTACAAAGCTCCTAAGGCAAAGCTTTGCTTCATGATGCATCAAACTTGTCCAAAATCAGTTCACAACAGTCTATCAACCTTGTGGTCCACAAATAATGCTCTGTCCTTGTCCAAGTTGCATAAAACTTGCATAATAATGCCAAACCATAGCCATGCTTCCCTGTACTAAAACCAGGACATAAACAGTCTAAAAAATCTGTGAAAATTGCATAAAATTAGCAAAGAAAAAGCTACATGATGTAAGTGTTTGTTTGTTGGCATTATTTTTTGGTAAAACCAGATTTGCGAATGTCATGACTGATGTCATAACATTCTGGGATAAAGGTACATTCTGCAGAAGGAATGTTCTATAGGAACTACTCAGTATGAGTGATTATCATGATCATTAAGCTATGATCGTATGTACTGAATTCTACCAAAATCAGTGAGCAAGATACATGATGTCATAACCAATGTTAAGACATCCTGTACTGATCAAGTTGTTGTGCAGATTTATTATTCCTGAGAATTTTCATGAAACTGGTGTGCTACTCTGAGTTGAAGAATTATTGTCCATATCAGCTGCTCACGTGGACATTAGGTTAACCTTGCTTAACTCTAATCTGTTATGAAAAAGCCCTAGACCAAGTCTTTAGGTTAACTTTAGTTAACCCTAGCTATTTTTATGGAAGCCCTAAATGAGGAATAGTCTGCTTATATATTTCTCATGAAGCCTAATGGACTGCAGCACTTTTGACAGAAGATCAATAAGGCATTGTATAGTTGTAACTACTATGAGCCAAGCAATTATCGTTTTGATAAGTAACTTGGAGTAGGATTTGGTTGTAAGGGTTATTTATCACTCAAAGCTTTGAAGCACGAGTGTTTGTGTCTCTTGATTAAAGCTTTGAAGCAAAATCAAGTGTGTGTATTGAAGAATGTCTTCATAACCTCATTAATCAATAGATTAGTATCACTGTTGTGATTGAGGGGGGGTGAGTAGGAACTCAGGTTTAAGTAGGACTTAGATTGAAGTTGCATTGGGTAGGTCTTAAGTGAAGGATATAAACTGGTTGGTTTATTCCTAAATTAACACCTCTTATAGTGAATTTCCTCCCTGGCTTGGTAGCCCCCTGAGTAGGTGTCGTTACACACTGAACTGGGTTAACAATTGATTGTATTCTTTACTGTATTTTAAATTACTGTTTGGAGTGTGTACAAGTTTGTCAGATACGGTATCATAACATTCACTGTGACATTAAGTATTTGTTTCCAGAATTTCAATTGGCATCAGAGTAGGCACCCTGCCTGTCTTTCTGGGTGAGATCTAGGGATATTATTTTCTGGCGCTATGGACAAGGAAGGAGGATTTGGGAACAGACCACCTATTCTAGATGGATCAAATTCTGACTACTGGAAACCTCGTATGATTGCCTTCTTGAAGTCACTGGACAAAAAGGCTTGGAGAGCTGCCGACAAAGGATGGAACCATCCCACCATAACTGGGAAAGATGGGACGACCAGTCTAAAACCTGAGGAAGAATGGAGCAAAGAAGAAGATAGTTAGCCCTGGGTAACTCTAAAGCATTAAATGCCTTGTTCAATGGAATTGATAGAAACATATTCAGACTAGTACATCAATGTGAACTGGCCAAGGATGTTTGGGACACTCTCAAAACCACCCATGAGGGTACATCCAAAGTAAAAATGTCAAGACTTCAGATGCTCACTACCAAATTTGAGAACCTAAGGATGATGGAAGAGGAGACCATTCATGAGTTTCACATGAACATCTTGGAAATTGCCAACACCTCAGGAGCATTGGGAGAAAAGATGTCAGAAGAAAAGCTGGTGAGAAAGATTCTCAGATCCTTGCCTAAAAGGTTTGCAATGAAAGTGACTGCTATAGAGGAAGCTCAGGATATCTGCAACTTGAAGGTTGATGAACTCATTGGGCCACTTCAGACTTTTGAGATGGGGATCAGTGACAATGTTGACAAGAAAAACAAGCGCATATCCCTTGTATCCAATACTGAAGATGAAAGCAAGGAGAGTGATGAAGAGAATATTTCAGAAGCTATAGCTATGCTTGGAAGGCAGTTCAACAAACTCATCAAGAGAATGGACCCAAAGTCAAGGTCAAATGTCAAGAACATTTCCTCTGACATTAGCAGATCCTATGACTCCAGCAGAAGAACTAAGTCTGAAGAAAAGGGAAATCAAAGCAGAGGAATCCAATGCCATGGATGTGAAGGATATGGGAACATTCGAGCTGAATGTCCTACCTTTCTTAAGAAACAAAAGAAAGGAATGTTTGTTACTTGGTCTGTTTGTGACTCAGAAAGTAACTCTGAAGAAGAATCTACTAAACTAGTTACTTCACTATCTGGTATTTGTAACTCTTATAGTGACTCTAGTGATGAGGAAGTGACATTTGAAGAACTTGCTGACTCCTACAAGAAGCTATGTATCAGAAGTGCTGAAGTCTGTCAGCAAAATGAGAAATAGAAAAAACTCATAGTGAAGTTGGAGGCTGAGAAGAAGGCAGACACTGATACTATAAGTCATCTCGAAGGTGAAGTTCAAATGCTGAACTCCAAACTTGATCAGATGACTAAGTCTGTCAAGATGTTGACAAATGGAACTGACAAGTTGGAAGAAATCCTTCAGGCTGGACAAAATGCAGGAAAAATGTCTGGTCTAGGATTTGTGGCTGCAAAGAAATCTGTTGTTGACAAGAAGAAGACCAGGCCTGATAAACAAATGTCAAAGCAGATGTCACAACATAGCACTCAACATCAAGAACAGAGAAATATGAAGAAAAAGTATCAAAGATGGAGATGTCATCATTGTGGAAGGTTTGGTCACATAAAGCCATTCTGCTTCAGATTATATGGATATCCTAATCAGACCCCATATGTCAAACCTAAAACTAACAAGGCACCATATACTCAACAGTGGAAGAAAAAGTCTGCACCCCTGATAGCTCACACCTCCCTTAGAGTTTCTGCCAAGGAAGACTGGTACTTTGACAGTGGATGCTCCAAACACATGACTGGAATCAAGAATCTGCTGAATGGTGTTAAATCTCATACTACTAGTTATGTCACTTTTGGAGATGGTGCTAGAGGAGAAATCAAAGGAGTTGGAAACTTGGACTGCCCTGGAGTTCCAAACCTAAATGAAGTGTTGCTGGTAAATGATTTGACTGCTAATCTCATAAGTATCAGTCAATTATGTGATCTAGGATTCAAGGTCAACTTCACCAAGTCTGAATGTCTTGTAACTAATGAAAAACAAGAAGTTGTAATGAGAGGAGTCAGATCAAAAGACAACTGTTACTTATGGGAGTCTGAGAACACTAACTACTCTTCTGTATGCTCTATAGCCAAAGAAGAAAAGGAAGTGAAATTGTGGCACCAAAAACTTGGTCATTTACATCTAAGAGGGATGAAAAATATCATATCCATGGAGGCAGTCAGAGGGATTCCAAGGCTTCAGATTGATGAAGGGAGAGTCTGTGGTGAATGTCAGGTTGGAAAGCAAACTAGAATGTCACATCCAAAGACAAGACATCTGACCACCTCTAAGGTGCTAGAACTTCTACATATGGATCTGATGGGTCCAATGCAGGTGGAAAGTCTTGGTGGAAAGAGATATGCATATGTTGTTGTGAATGATTTTTCCAGATTCACCTGGATAAACTTCATTAGGGAAAAGTCTGATGTATTTGATGTATTTAAGGAACTGTGCAAAAGAATACAAAGAGAAAAAGAAGGATGCATTATCAGAATCAGAAGTGATCATGGTAAGGAATTTGAAAATAGTAAGTTTGACGAGTTCTGTTCCTCAGAAGGAATCAATCATGAGTTCTCTTCACCCATAACTCCTCAACAAAATGGAGTTGTGGAAAGGAAAAACAGGACTATACAGGAATCTGCCAGAGCAATGATACATGCCAAAAGGCTTCCTATTCATTTTTGGGCTGAAGCTATGAATACAGCCTATTATGTCCATAACAGGGTCACCTTGAGAAAGGGAACATCATCCACCATTTATGAACTATGGAAAGGAAGAAAGCCTACAGTGAAGTACTTCCATGTCTTTGGGAGCAAATGCTATATTCTGACAGATCATGAACAAAGGAGAAAGATGGACCCTAAAAGTGATGAAGGAATATTCCTAGGATACTCTACCAACAGCAGAGCATATAGGGTATTCAATTCCAGGACCAAAGTTATGATGGAATCTATAAATGTCATAGTCGATGATCACCATGAGGAAACAAATGTCCCATATGATGTTGAGACATTCTTTGAGACTTCAACTAAAGTGTCTAAAAAGGATGATGTGCCTAATCCTACTCCATCAGAGTCTGAATCAAAGGAAGCTAACAATGATCCTTCCATCAGAATTCAGAAAAATCATCCTAAGGAACTCATCATTGGAGATCCTAACAGTGGAGTCATTACAAGATCTAGAGAAATCATCACAAACTCTTGCTTTGTGTCTAAGATTGGACCAAAAAATGTTAAAGAGGCTTTGACTGATGAATACTGGATTGGAGCAATGCAAGATGAATTGAACCAATTCAAGCAACATGAAGTATGAGAGTTAGTTCCTAGACCAGAAGGAACAAACATCATTGACACAAAGTGGATCTACAAGAACAAATCAGATGCTGAAGGAGTTGTCACCAGGAATAAGGCAAGGCTTGTAGCTCAAGGATACACTCAAGTTGAAGGGGTTGATTTTGATGAGACTTTTGCTCCTGTATCTAGACTGGAATCAATCAGACTTCTATTGGGAGTTGCTTGTCTCCTTAAGTTCAAGCTATTTCAGATGGATGTGAAGAGTGCCTTCCTAAATGGGTACTTAAATGAGGAAGTATATGTGGAACAGCCTAAAGGATTTGTGGATCTAAATTGTCCTGATCATGTCTACAAATTGAGGAAAGCTTTATATGGTCTGAAACAAGCTCCTAGAGCTTGGTATGACAGGTTGACAGAGTTCCTCACTGACAAAGGATACAGGAAAGGAGGTTTGGATAAAACTCTTTTTGTCAAAAATGAAGGAGGAAAGATAATGGTAGCTCAAATTTATGTTGATGACATAGTGTTTGGAGGAATGTCAGATAAAATGGTTAAACATTTTGCTAACCAGATGCAAGCTGAATTTGAAATGAGCCTCATGGGAGAATTGACCTACTTTCTTGGACTGCAAGTCACACAGATGGAAGACTCAATTTTTCTGTCTCAAAGCAAGTATGCAAAGAATATTGTCAAGAAGTTTGGAATGGAGAATGTCAGTCATAAAAGGACTCCTGCACCTACTCATTTAAAGTTGTCCAAAGACACAAGTGGGGAAAATGTGGATCAAAGCTTGTACAGAAGCATGATAGGAAGTCTGCTATACTTAACAGCCAGCAGACCTGACATTGCTTTTGCAGTTGGAGTATGTGCAAGATACCAGGCTGAACCCAAAGTAAGTCACATCAACCAGGTGAAAAGAATTCTGAAGTATGTGAGTGGAACTTACAATTATGGCATGCTGTACTCTCATGGATGTGAACCAATTCTGTCTGGTTACTGTGATGCTGATTGGGTTGGTAGTGCTGATGATAGAAAGAGCGCCTCTAAAGGATGCTTATTTTTGGAAAATAATCTTGTCTCCTGGTTCAGCAAGAAACAAAACTATGTGTCTCTATCTACTGCTGAAGCTGAATACATAGCAGCTGGTAGCAGCTGTTCTCAAATGATCTGGATGAAACAGATGTTGACTGAGTATAATGTCACACAAGATGTCATGACATTGTACTGTGACAATCTGAGTACTATTAACATTTCCAAGAATCCTATACAGCACAGCAGGACTAAGCATATTGACATTAGACATCACTTCATCAGAGATCTTGTGGAGGAAAAGGTGATTAAGCTGGAACATGTTGCCACTGAACTACAACTGGCTGACATTTTTACCAAGGCACTTGATGCTAGTCAGTTTGAAAATTTGAGAGGCAAGCTGGGTATTTGCCAATATGAAGAGATGTAAAAATTAATTTTGCTTAAAACAAGGGATGAAAGAGATATTTTAGTCAAGTCTATTCTGATTGGGCTAATCATTTGTTTCCCTCTTTCTTTCCAAAATTTTAAGAAGTGGAATAGACACACTTATATCTCCCTCTTCTCTTTTTTCTACAACATTCTCCATTCCCTCAAAAGAAGATTTCACACACGCTGTCACCTATTTTCTTAATCTCTCAAGATGTCTCAACAATCTGTGTCATCATCTTCATCAAAGGCAACTGCATCTTCCTCACCCTCTGACACCGAACCTAGAGCAATCGTAAACTGCATAGATGCTGATGTTCTTGAGATAAATCCACTTCGTGAAATGGCAGCTGATCCAACTAAGGTCAAGAAGCTGCGAACCAGACATGCAAGAAGACCACAAGCTTCTCCATCTGGTAAATCTTCTCAACCATCATCTTCTGTTCCTCCAGAGATAGCTAATAGGGAAGGTTCTGCTTATGTGCATCAAGCTATTTCCAGACTAGTCACTAGGATTCTTAATGAGAATCACTCTGTTCCTGGCATATATGTACCATTGAACCAAGAAACTGCTAGCCCTAATGTAGAAAGGGATCCAGATGTCACTCAGAATGTTGAGACACCTGATGACAACATTGGGAAATCTCCAGAAAAACCTGATGTTCACCAGACCCCTACTGACAAGGCTGTTGAACCTCTTGTCATTGATGTTGATGAAGAATTCTCTGACAATGATTTAATTTCCAATATCAACCCTAGCATAGCTAGAAGGATGATGAGTAGAAAAGAGAAGCAGAATGCTGCCCAAAGCCCCTCCAAAGAGAAGGCTACTGATGTTGTTCATGAGAGTGTGAGGCCTGAGATCAAGGCTGAGAAGGCTGGAACTTCGAAAGGGAAGGGTAAGGTAAAATCTAGGGTATCTGTTGGTAGTCTCTCAAAACCCTTGAGACAACCTATAGCCAAGAAAAGAAAGGCTCTTGAACCCTCTGAATCTGATGAGGAATCATACTTTGATTTTGATGTTGAGAGCAATGTTCCAGACATTCCTCTCAAGAAGAAACCCTCTTCTAGAAAACTGCCTAAGGTTCCTGAAGTTGCCATTGACAACATCTCCTTTCACCATCCAGAAAATGCAAGCAGGTGGAAGTATGTGTTTCTGAAAAGGATTGCCTTGGAGAGGGAGCTGAACAGAAGTGCTATTGAGTGTAAGGAAGTCATGGATCTAATCAAAGATGCTGGCCTGATGAAAACAGTGGTCAAGTTTTCCAACTGCTATGAGATTCTTGTCAAAGAATTCATAGTAAATTTGTCTGGTGGTTGTGCTGATGGAAAGTCAGTTGATTTTAAGAGTGTTTATGTGAGAGGAGGGAAGGTAAATTTCTCTCCTACTGTGATAAACAAATACCTAGGAAGGCCTGATGATGCTCAACCTGAGCTTGAAGTTACTGACAACTAGGTTTGTCAAACCATCACTGCCAAGAAAGTCAAGCACTGGCCCTTGAAAGGGAAGCTAACTGCAAGCAAGCTGAGTATAAAGTTTTCCATACTGCACAAAATTGGTGCAGCTAACTGGGTTCCCACCAACCACAAATCCACCATTTCCACAGGTTTGGGAAGATTTATCTATGTTGTTGGAACCAGAACAAACTTTGATTATGGCAACTACATCTTTGATCAAACATTGAAACATGCTGAGAGTTGTGCTATTAAAGGCCCTATTGCTTTTCCCTCTCTCCTGTGTGGTATAATCATTGATCAATATCCTGATATCCTAGTTGAAAAAGACTCTGTGCAAAAGAGCCCCTGCACTTGGTTTTCACTATAAGCTATTTCAGGGAACACATGTCCCTGACATTGTCATGACATCTGCTGAGACATCAAATGTCAAAGATCATTCCAAGAAAACTGATGTTATAGTTGTTCTAAAAGAAACCTACAGAGAGCTTGATGCAAGAAAAAGGACTCTTGAAGAGCTGATTGCTAGTCTGGAACAGGAGGAGAATGACGAACAAATGAGGGAAGAGGATGCTGATGAAGAACAGCATGATGCTGCTGAAAATAATGCTTCCTCAGGGGATGACAGTACCTGAAGGTCTGTGTTTGATGAAAAGATTGGTGCTGGAACTTGTTGCTGCTAAATGATACCTTCTCTCTGTTTATTTTTTTTAATTTCCTTTTGGATGACTGTATAACTTAAAGTACTAGTACCTTTGGCCTCTTTATGGCTAAAAAGGGGGAGAAGAAATTGTGGTAATTTTGGTAGAATTAGATATTGGTAACTGTTATTAAAAATTTTTGCTGCCTTCTAATCTTTGATTGGTTAGGGGTTTTAGCCAAAAATTTGCCAAAGAGGGGAGTTTGTAAGTGTTTGTTTGTTGACATTATTTTTTGGTAAAATCAGATTTGCGAATGTCATGACTAATGTCATAACATTCTGGAATAAAGGTACATTCTGCAGAAGGAATGTTCTACAGGAACTACTCAGTATAAGTGATTATCATGATCATTAAGCTATGATCGTATGTACTAAATTCTACCAAAATCAGTGAGCAAGATACATGATTTCATAACCAATGTTAAGACATCCTGTACTGATCAAGTTGTTGTGCAGATTTATTATTCCTGAGAATTTTCAGGAAATTGGTGTGCTACTCTGAGTTGAAGAATTATTGTCCAGATCAGCTGCTCACGTGGACATTAGGTTAACCTTGCTTAACTCTAATCTGTTATGAAAAAGCCCTAGACCAAGTCTTTAGGTTAACTTTAGTTAACCCTAACTATTTTTATGGAAGCCCTAAATGAGGAATAGTCTTCTTATATATTTCTTACGAAGCCTAATGGACTGCAGCACTTTTGACAGAAGATCAATAAGGCATTATATAGTTGTAACTACTGTGAGCCAAGCAATTATCGTTTTGATAAGTGACTTGGAGTAGGATTTGGTTGTAAGGGTTGTTTATCACTCAAAGCTTTGAAGCACGAGTGTTTGTGTCTCTTGATTAAAGCTTTGAAGCAAAATCAAGTGTGTGTATTGAAGAATGTCTTCATAATCTCATTAATCAATAGATTAGTATCACTGTTGTGATTGAGAGGGAGTGAGTAGGAACTCAGGTTTAAGTAGGACTTAGATTGAAGTTGAATTGGGTAGGTCTTAAGTGAAGGAGATAAACTGGTTGGTTTATTCCTAAATTAACACCTCTTATAGTGAATTTCCTTCCTGGCTTGGTAGCTCCCAGAGTAGGTGTTGTTACACACTGAACTGGGTTAACAATTGATTGTGTTCTTTACTGTATTTTAAATTACTGTTTAGAGTGTGTACAAGTTTGTCAGATACGGTGTCATAACATTCACTGTGACATTAAGTATCTGTTGCCAGAATTTCACATGAGAAAGTTAAAAAAAACAGTTAACTAATTGTGTTCAAATCCAATCCATTTCCCCCTTAAAATCTCCCACACTTTTGATGCCAATTTCATCTCTCTCACCTATAAGTGAAGGGCTTAGTAACATAGAAAAATAGAAAAAATTTACTGATAGAGAAAAACAGAGAATTTTTTTTACTCATAGAGAAAAAAAGAGAAATTTTTTATTGATAGAGAAAATAGAAAAAAAAAACATAATAGAGAAAGGAGGTCTAAAAATAGATTCAATACGGAGGAGAGAGAACACAAAAAAAACCTCATACAAAAAATTCTCCAACTTCACACATAGAAACACATAAGAATCACATGGATATACACACCAAGAATCATTCAGAGACACTATCAAAACCTGCATACATAACCTGCCTCACAATGACAGTTCAAAACCTGCATACATACATCAATTTCCAACCTGTAAATTTTTTAAATTAGAAGCAATAGACGAAGAGAAGAGAAGCTGAACAGAAGACCGGTAATTATCGTCATTCGCGAGTACTACCACGTCTGATCTTGTCTTGATCTTCCTAGGAATCTCGATCGCCCCTCCAACTGTATCCTCACCGTCGATTCACACAACACCGATAACAATGAGCCTGCATATCAGAAATGCAACAACTACATCAAAAGCAAATAGCAACGCATCACCGACGTTCAATCCAAACACCGAAATTACCATCATCGCAGAAACACCTCTTCTCAAATCCCATAGGAGGGACTCCGATAGGTCCGTCGGCAGAAATCAAAAAGAAAATCATAAACAAGATGAGAAAGACTGGGAATTTTTTGTTTGATTTTTGAGAAAGAATATGGTGAGATGAGAAAGAAGAAGAGCCGAGATATGTTGTTTGGTAGATACAAAAGGTGCTTTGTTTTGTTGCTAATTTCTCTCAAAGTTATGTATGGTTTGTTTTCTCACTCTTACTGTTATGTTATGCTTGATTTTATTATTATTTGTTTTTTTATTTATAAGTAACTCTGCCACTTGGCACCATATAATTGGGTAAGATGAAAATAAAATGAACATAGAGAATGCCAAAAGATGCACCGCCTATATGATAGTATCACTTATTTCTTTTTAGTTTTTAATTTGCTTAGTTAAACCATAGTTTGAATATTAAGTTTTAGTAATTGGCTTATATCCTATTTGAAGCCTATGTTTATTTAGCATCCATCATTTCAACTCTACCACCCCTTTTTTTTTGCTTGACACCCCACGTTTTATTAGTTTAGTTTCATAATTTTCTTTACTTAATTATCTTAATTTCTTAGTTTAATTTTTTCTAGAGGGCAACCAAACTATCATGTTATAATTAATTAGATAAATTATTATTTTAAATTTAAAATTAATTTAGTACCTTTTAGAATTGAGATTTATGTTTAGAATTAATTTAGTAACCTTAGAATTTTAATTTAGTTTAATAAAATATTTTTAGTTAATTATTTAATTACATTCTCTTTCATTTGTATTTGATTGTCTTTTTCATTTTAAATTAAATTTCTCATTGCCTCTTTGTCATTATTTGTTTATTTAGATTTGTTTTCTTGTGGATCCGCGAATGCTTATGCTTTGATTATTGTGCTTTCATTGCTTAAATTCTAATGGAAAATGGTTAAATCAGTTGACTTTATATCATGAAATATATTTGTTACGATTGTGCGAAACCCTTTATATTTTTAATCTTAAAACAAATTTTCCTAAAAGACTCAATTTTAAAACTCACACCCCTTTTTAAGTCAAAACTTCAACATTAGATCGTCGTATCTTCCAAATCTCATTCACACTCTTTTTAACCAAACAAACAATTTTAACCAAAAAACAGATATTTCAAAAGGTTCTTGCGGAGTACCGCAGATGCATTGGATGCTAGTACCTTCCCTTTGTATAACCAACCCCCGAACCTTCAATCTCTTTCAAAAAACGTGTTGTATTTTCATTACTTTTAAGTATTACTTTACATTGCATATTTAAGGGTTTTATTTCGCTCTTTTACCTTGGAAATAATAAAGTGTGGTGGAGAATCTTGCTTATTTGAGAGTCAAGTTAATCAATAGCTTGATCTCCGATTTTCACCGCTACAGAATTGGCGACTCTGCTAGAGAACAAATTGACTTCTTGATGGTCCATCCCTAAGTGGGTTAAGCCTAATTTGTCATATATGTTTTTATTATATGTTTGTTTGATTATATGTTATATATTATGGTTATTTGGGTGTTGATGATACTTACAAAGGACAAGTCCTATACCCGAACTAAGTTACACTTAAGAATAGGACGAGCGGTATAGTCATGTTAGTTTTGAGGGAGTAATCCCGAAGAAGGAGACATGAAATCCCCCATCAGTGGAGGCTCCTTTGACTGTAGTATTCGTTTATCGAGTAATCAGGAAGATGTTACTGCTTTCGACCTGGGAGCCAGAGAAGCTGAGAGCCGTAGAACCCCTAACCCATCTTGGCCTTTTTAGATGTAGTGCGGAGACTATGACAGAGTA
This sequence comes from Vicia faba, assembly GCA_948472305.1. NCBI lineage: Eukaryota > Viridiplantae > Streptophyta > Magnoliopsida > Fabales > Fabaceae > Vicia > Vicia faba. The sequence continues at coordinate 878,363,614 of OX451739.1, forward strand.
ATCTTGAAGTAATTGTCACGCGATGCTGCACTCAGACGAGTTTTTCCTTCGAATATTACTAATTACCGAGTAATTGGGACGTTGGTAATATCCAAAGGAAGAATGTAGACTCTTGGAACCTCTTAGAACCTTGATCTATAGGTGATTTGAAGACCTTAGTCCATACCTTGTGGGTGGTCCTTACCTTTGACTCCAAGCTCGTGATGTTGAACCTTTCAACTTTGTTTGTGACCTTACTTGTGGTTGTTGCATAGCCATGCCTTCATGCATCCATGAAACCCCTTTTCACTTGATTTCCAAGAAATTTGGAAGTCTTTCTTTATAAACATCACAAGTTTCGTCAAGCTCAATGGATCTTAGGTGTTGATGGGGTGAAATCCCTAATCCACCAAAATGGATGATTGATCTTGATGATAACTTGATCAATGTTTTGATCCGATTTAAAATTCATCTTCTATCTTCATACTTTGATGTTTACTGAAACAACCAGCTGAACAATCAACTGATAATGAAATTAATGAATTCACCTTCGAACATTTTTTATCCTACAGGAAGGGAAAGGTAAACATCGAGTAAACCTAAGAAGGGTGAAATCAAGGTCAAACGATCGAGAGATCAGGTAAGGGAGTCAGTTACGCAAGGGGAAGGTATTAGCACCCCACACGCCCGCAATACTCTACGGTATCCACTCTTGTTGTCTATCTTATGGGTGTATTTCAAATCTATATCTAATATGTACAAGGAATGGATGCAAAAGAAAGGAGAAAATAATGTAGGGAAAATAAAAGTTGTTCTCGTTCGGGCCCCACCCCAATGCCTACGTATCCCTTTTTAGGAATCAGAGCAGCCGTAGTTCGGATCACATATTTCGGTTTGTTTTATGTTTTTTAATTGAACAATGTTAGGTTCAAATCAATCCACCGTGGGTCAACCTTTGGAGACTCACGACCTGTAGTGGGAGGGAACTAACATGTTATTATAAAAGAAATGTTGATTGGCAAAAATAAAGGTGTTTGTTTGTCTTTTTTACCTTGAGAAAGGATTTGAAAGTTTTAAGTGTTTCATGATTTGCAAAGAAAAAGAAAAGAAAGGTTTTTGTTTTATTATGAAAAGGATGCACACAAAAAAACATCTAAGGGAGACTAACCTAAATTTATCCCTAATGTTATCACACAAATGATTGACCCTAAAGTTGAGTTTTGAAGGGGAAACTCTAACTTATGTTCACATGCATGGATAACAATCCTAATGTCTATCTCAAATCATCATCTATATATGAATCAAGAAGGCCTAAAGGAGCATAGCAAGGGCTATCACCTAAAACTATGTCTATCTCGAATCATCATCTATAGTTGAAACGAGATCTCCTAAGGGAACATGCCGAGGGTAAATCATCTCAAAACATGCACACGAAACAATATGTCGTGAGCAGCATATGCTAACTCAAGTCAAATGCCTAACCATGATATGGACGATCAAGGTAGGTATAAAATTAGGTAAGGATGCTTTAGCCAAGGGGTCATATCAACCGAGGCAAACAAGCGGGGAGAGGATAGAAGAAAATAGCAAGGAGCATCAATGTCGACCAACGCGAGCTCAAGATAAAATGTGGGGGATTAATTACAAATTCCTTTTCCACTTGACAACTCGATAACCATGATCTACACAACTCCGAAGCATCGACGTACAACGTGAGCTAAGGATGACATGGACTAGAATGTGCGGGGGTCGATTGCGCACCCTCCGCACTTGCCTACTTTTGAGGACTTATTATTTGTAATAATGCATGCACAAATGTAAACACACATGTGGAATACCTACTTCAAAGTTAGGATTTTAACCAATCACAATTAGCATACAGAAAATGGTGCCTGCTATAGGTCTTTAAATAGATGCTTCGACCGCACGCTCTTTATTTTCTGCTTCCTACTTCTCATGATCTTTAGAAAGAAATAAAGAATTTGATAACGAATGCGGTAAAAAGGTATGAGAGAAATACCAAACGGATAACAATCCGTATCAAGCAGGCAAAAATAAGAAACCCGAAAAACTTCAAGCAAGCTGGCATCAACAAATAAATTCGGTGAGAATATGCGTCGAGGTATCAATAAGCAAGATTAGAATGTGTAGCGAACACATCCGTATCACAACATTCCTGCACAAAATGCAATTAGGAAAACCAAGAACGGAATGTGTATCGACACATCCGTATTCTCGAGCACCTACACAAAATACAACTATACAAGATACGGGGAACAAGACAATGGCATGTGCGTCGAACGCAAAAATTGGACCATAAATCGATAGTCCAAACGAGTTTTCTGATCAAATAATCGAGTAATAATTACATGATCAAAAACCATCCAAATGTACCTTGCACAATCAACACACATGTTAAAAATAACAAGGAAAATTAAAGTATAAAAGAGTAGGAATAAATTTGGAGCAAACAATAGCCAAAGCAAAGCCAAAAAAGAAAAAAACAACAATTTAGAAAAGATGCATCAACCGTAACAGGATATGCATCAACTCATGCTCAAGATTTTTCTCAATTTGGGTCGACCGCTAGGTCGGCACGACACTTCCCGCAGGTGACCAGAACTGTTTGCGTCAACTCAAAAAGGCTATGCGTAGACTCATGCCCAGGATTTTCTCAGTTTACGTCAACCGCTGGATCAATGCAACACCTCCCGCAGTTGACCAAAACTGTTTGCGTCGACTCAAAAAGACTATGCGTCGACTCAACTGCAGTCTTGTTCAATTGAAACTTTGAAGCAACATAACTTTTGCATCGAGTGTCTGTTTCGCGCATGGTTCGAATCGTTAGAAATCTTAAAAATTATAGAATATCCACGACACGAAACGGAAACCAAAACAACAAAAATTATATGACAAATTCTCCCATCTCAGCACGATCGACATGTGAATTCATGATCCAATTTCATGAGTTTCGACGTAATTTTCATCCGATTGAAAACCAAATTCACATCAATTATGCTATGACCATAGCACAAGGAAATTTGTGCGCAACCAAAAATCAATTGAATCACGCGGTAAGATTAAGGCACAATGGCTCAAGTATTTTGTCAAACACATAATCTCCAAAATTCAACTCATGATCTCTGCATAATTAGAGATCCAAATTATATCACACATAATCAATCAAGAATCATCAATTAAGCTTGAAACAACTTCAACATTATATTTTCTCAAATAAGCACTTTCATGAAAATCAATTAATTGAATAAGCACTTATTTAATCATTCAATTCCGGATTTGCACATCATGATTCAAGATCAATTCACATTTTCATAATCGAAATCTCTTCCACAATTTAAATTAGATCAAAGTTCAATTTATTGATCCATAAAAGTGCTTATTTAAGAATCACTTATTTGAAAAGTGCTTAAATCAAGAATAGCTTACTGTAGAATTGAAGAGGAAGCTTAGGTATAGAGATCGCAACAATCAGATTGGAAATCTGTGAAGAATTGAGCTTCTTTGACTTTTGGGTCTTGAAATGTTGTTGGTGTTCTTAATGAAAATGAGAGAAAGTTGCTCTTTGATCCTTGAGCATGATGAGAGAAAGTTTTTTAGTGTTTTTGAGAATTGATCAATTATGAGAGTCCTCCCCCTTTTGAAAATTGGAGGGAATAATAATATATTGTGTGTCTTTTTTGAATGAATGAGCCTCCAATAAACACAAACAAATGTGCAAATTTTCAATTCATCAGAGTCCGACACCTTACGGTCAAATTCGCAGGTCCCTCAGCGCGACTTTCGAAGTTGAAATATGAAACTAAAATGTAGCCAGCATTGATAACAACATAGTGCTCGAAAATGAGTTCAATCAAATAAATGGTGATTTGGTTATGATTTTTTGAAGTTTTGCCTCAGATGAAAATATTTCTCGGTTCAGGATTTTCAAATGCGTTGCGCGCGCTTTAGACAAAAAATGAAAGCCTTCGGGATACCGTTCGAATTGGAAAGCTGAAAGTAATATTTAGCCAACTCAATTTTTGAACCAACTCCACTGGAACCAGCTTGATACGATAAGAATCGACCGAGTTATGATTTTCTGAAGATGAAGCATGTGAACATTTGTCACAATTTTCTTGTACGAACATAGTTGATAAATTCATATATTCGAAGATTCTCTGAGTAGAACTGGCTTCCGGCCGTGAGATATGAAATATAGGTGACATCAAGATGGAATTTTGTCCATAGAAATAGGTTCAAAATGATAAATGGTCTTCGAGTTATGAATTTTTTAATGCACCAAAATTGCACTTTCAGCACCTTTTTCTTTATATTTTTCACCATACAACTTCCAAAAGAACCGCGTATTCGGAGACTTTCCTTTGAGAATTAGCTTTTGGTCCGAACACGAAAATTAAAGAGAACATCGAGATAGTTTCAAAAGCTCAAGAATCAACCCAAAATACCATTCCAAGTTGGAGATACAAATTTTCAAACTCAGATCAATCAAAACACTATTTCCAATTCGCACTGTTTTAAATTCACCGAAAACACTCAAATCTCCCACAACTCAAACATGCATTGAAAAATTATGAGAGCTTTATCGTGTTGATAAAATAACTTGACCCCATGAATATGTAGCCAATGATATGCATGCATGTGTATATTCAAACAGAGTATAAGCCAATCAAAGTTAAAACAAAGAGGACAAATTTTGGGGTGCAACAACTGCCCCTATTTAATCGCCTTCAAGTTGAAGGTGAGATTGGCGCCAGCCTTTTGAACTTTCAAGGTGGAAGAAGATTAAATACTTAAAAGAACCTGAAATTTGAACTCTGAAGCCTAGTCAGGTATTATTATATTTTTTGGTTTTCTGTATCTTTTATTTTTTGCTTTTTTGGATTGCATTAGTTATCTGAGTAAATCTCTTGGATGTCGGGTCAAGGTTAGACATTTAAAAGATAGAGACCGACCGAAGAAGGCTCTAACAAATGGACGCAAGTTGAAGGCGAACTTACTGGGGATACAAATATACATTGACTCTGAATAGAACACCGATCGAAGGTGGACTTTACCAACAAAAAGGGATATCGGGTAAAGGTAAACCTAAGATGGAAAGACATCGGGCAAAGGTGAATTATGGAGAAGAGAGAACATCGGGAAAAGAAGATCCTTAACCAACAAGAAAGGGCACCGGGTGAAGGTGGACCTAGAATGGAAATACACCTGGCGAAGGTGAACTTACCGAAGAAAAGAGAACGCAGGGCGAAGACGAACCTTAACCAACAAGAAGGGACACCGAGTGAAGGTGGACCTAAAATGGAAAGACATCGGGAAAAGGTGAACTTACCGAAGAAAAGAGAACATCTGGCAAAGATGAACCTTAACTAGCAAGAAGGGACACCGGGTGAAGATGGACCTAAACTGGAAAGACATCGGGCAAAGGTGAACTTACCGAAGAAAAGAGAACGTCGGGCGAAGATGAACCTTAACTAACAAGAAGGGACACCGGGTTAAGGTGGACCTAAAATGGAAAGATATCAGGAGGTGGTGAACTTACCGAAGAAAAGAGAATGTCGGGCGAAAACGAACCTTAACCAACAAGAAGGGACACTGGGTGAAGGTGGACCTAGAATGGAAAGACACCGGGCGAAGGTGAACTTACCAAAGAAAAGAGAACGTCGGGCGAAGATGAACCTTAACCAACAAGAAGGGACACCGAGTGAAGGTGGACCTAAACTGGAAAGACATCGGGCGAAGGTGAACTTACTGAAGAAAAGAGATCGTCAGGAAAAGACGAACCTTAACAAACAAGAAGGGACACCGGGTGAAGGTGGACCTAAACTAAAAAGACATCGAGCGAAGGTGACCTTACCGAAGAAAAGAGAATGTTAGGCGAAGACGAACCTTAACCCACAAGAAGTGACACCGGGTGAAGGTGACCTTACCGAAGAAAAGAGAACGTCGGGCGAAGACGAACCTTAACCCAGAAGAAGGGACACCGGGTGAAGGTGGACCTAAAATGGAAAGACAGAGGGCGAAGGTGAACTTACCGAAGAAAAGAGAATGTCGGGCGAAGAAGAACCTTAATCAAGAAGGGACACCGAGTGAAGGTGGACCTAAACTGGAAAGACACCGGGCGAAAGTGAACTTACCAAAGAAAAGAGAACGTTGGGCAAAGATGAACCTTTACCAACAAGAAGGGACATCGGGTGAAGGTGGACCTAAAATGGAAAGACACCAGGTGAAGGTGGAGCTAAAATGGAAAGACATCGGGCGAAGGTGAACTTATCGAAGAAAAGAGAATGTCGGGTGAAGACGAACCTTAACCAGCAAGAAGGGACACCGAGTGAAGGTGGACCTAAACTGGAAAGACACCCGGAAAAGGCAAACTTACCAAAGGAAAGAGGACATCAGGAAAAGACGAACCTTAACCAACAAGAAGGGACACCAGGTGAAGGTGGACCTAAACTGGAAAGACACCGGGAAAAGATGAACTTACCAAAGAAAAGAGAACATCGGGCGGAGACGAACCTTAACCAACAAGAAAGGAAGTCGGGTGCATGTGGACCTAAAATGGAAAGACACCAAGCGAAGGTGAATTCATGATTAGAACAAAGAGACCAACTGTAGGACTCTAAAAAAGGACTACTAACATATGTTGGGCTTTAATAGTTATGAATATGCAAGAACTACAAAATCCCTCAGGCCAAAGGCGGGGTGTAATTCTTCAAGAGTGGCAATTATCTGAATCACCACACACCAAGTATGGATACTCAAACACTTGGGAAGCAAGAAAGGCTATACACCGACTCTTACTCACGCTCTGACGGCAAAGGCAAACACAGGTAAAATAACCAAAGGCTTACAAGGGCAAGAGAGACCCATAACTTACTGGGAAAATGGAAAATACCAAAGACTCGGCTGGTGGTAAATCAAACAGACTCCGCCGAGGAAACATAACAATATCACCCTAGGCTTACTGTGGAGATAATTCAAATTTGAGCATATAACAATTTGGTTACCACAGATGAACATAATTGGCTTATACTTATGCATGTTTGAAAAAAATTATAGCGTAATGCCCCATACAATGGAAATGCTACGCGTTTGGGTAGATGCAATGTAATGATGCATGTTTAGCAATGCACTAGGAAAACACATCAATAATTGGATGCTGGGAAGACAATGAACTTCGAAACGATTATTCTTGCACATCTGATCTTCTGTAGAGAAAAGTAAATCTGAACCTCAACGAGGAATCGAGATTCGGGACCATCAACCTATAAATATTGATATCACTGAGGAAGTAACTTCCTGGGGAGAATACTACAAAAATAAATTGTAGTTCAGCGAAAATCTTGAATTCTGATAAAACCCTCAACTTCTTTGGGAGCAAATTCTTTATCTTCTTGTTAAAAAGAAGAGAGCTTCGTTGGGGATGGAAACTTTCTCACATATATTTTCTTGACAAAGATAGCTTCTAATGGGGAGTATGGAAAAATCTTAAATAAAAGGAATTCTACTCAGACCACACTGGGGATAACATCGTCGGAGGGTAAAAAGATCTTCACTTGGGGAAGAAACAAATATCTTGGGACAAAAACTCCATTGGGGATGAAAGAGGTATGATTGGCACTCCCATATACACCACATTGGGGACACATGACACTTGCTCCACTAGGGGGAGAAAAATTACTCCACTGGGGAATGATAGATAAGTTACTCTAGCAGGTCTTCGAAATTCGGCTTCGACTGGGGACAAAGACTACCTCATACACTGGGGGGCCAAAAGCCTTTAAATGATAACATCAACAATGCCCATTGCACTGAATGTAGACATCTCTGCAAGTTTCAAGCCGGTAAGAAGTTCTGTAATGGGGAGGAGAAATCATTTCATTACGGATGATGGTCGTCCTCATGAGGATAACAAACTAGAATCTCCTGTAGGCAAACATGAGTCTCTTTAAGAACTCTGATATAGGCTGGCCGCATTGAAGAGAGAGGGAGTGCATCCCTCACTGAGTAGGAGAATACATACTTCATGGGGAGGATGAGTGCAAACCTCATTGGGGAAGCTGTAGAATGTCGACTTCAAGGGAAGTATACCAAAAATCTCCAATTGTTGAATAAAATGATTCTTTCGAGAAAACCTGGAGAGAAACAGGTTGCACTGAGCAAAATGGATACTCGGGAAAAAGTACGCCTTTACTGAGGAATAATGATTCCGTCTTGAGCAGAAGTGAGCATTTATTGGGGAAATTGAATCCCATTCTACAGAAGTCTTTCTGTTGGTCACATACAGACCCTTCTTGATTCATTTGTTGGTATGATTCTTGTCATAAAAGACCAACAACACTTGCAAAAATAGAAATTGCGGCAATATGCCCCATGTGTGGAATGAAAAACTTCACTGAAGAATAAACAATTTAAACTATCGCCCACTGGGTAAAAACTGTGATGCAAGATTACAACTTCAATATGTCAACTCCAAGGAGGAATGCCACTGAAAAATGGACTTTGGAGAAGATGCTGCAAAAATAAATTGTAGTCCACTGAAAAGAAATCATCTTGAACTCAAACAAATTCTAAGTTTCTGGGGGGAACATCCATTCTCCTCCTGCAGAGAACTGAGGATGCTTTGCTAGGGAATAAAGACCTCAGAAGAGAAGCCCCTTAGCAGACAGACCTTTGTCAAGTAGCGAAAGACCCAACATCTTGGGAAATGAGTCCTCCTAGGAAAACTCATTTCCATTATGAACCATGTATGGTAACAACCTCATAAGCTCTTTATGTTCCTGCTCGTATCCTGCTGATGATAATAATCCACACTTCAATTGGAGGTAATGATCCTGACTTTTGTCGGGAAAAAAATAGCCAACAACCCAAGCGTAGGTCTCTAATTTTCACCAGAGGAAAACAAGTACATGGATTTAAGTCTCTAATAAGTCGAGGATAACAGTCCTAACTTCCTGGCATGCTTTTCAAATTCACGAGTCGTTTAGCCTGTGCACGGACTTAATCTGATCAACCCTTGAATTGGAGAAAATTCCCATGCATAATGCCTTGCCCCAGCCTATAGGGCCTTTAAAGAAAATTGCTTCTAGGGGACTTCATGAGATTTGTACCATAAAGAAAATCTTCCCCAATGTTATGAACTTCGGAACACTTCCCCTGACTGACCAAAGTTGGATATAGTTTCAACTATACTTAAGTGAATGCCCCAGATTGAATGTACTTTGAGGGGTCAAACCTCGACTTGAGTGCCCCAACTTGGATGAACACTTACTCAACAGGGTATTAAACATGCATGCCCCTGCTCAACCGAGTCTCGACAAACCTTTTCTTCATCTCATGCTCAGAGAAATGAGAAGCTTGTGGAGTTATGAAAACATCATACCCTTAGGGTGATTGGCTTATGTCTTGAAAGTAGGCTACTACACATGAGGGGAAGGTATTAGCACCCCACACGCCCGCAGTATTCTACGGTATCCACTCGTGTTGTCTATCTTATGGGTGTGTTTCAAATCTATATCCAAGATGTACAAGGAATGCATGAAAAAGAAAGGAGAAAATAATGTAGGGAAAATAAAATTTGTGCTCGTCCGGGCCCTACCCCAATGCCTACGTATATCTTTTAAGGAATCAGAGCAACCGTAGTTCGGTTCACATATTTCGGTTTGTTTTATGTTTTTTAATTGAACAATGTTAGGTTCAAATCAATCCACCACGGCTCGACCTTTGGAGACTTACGACCTGTAGCGGAAGGGAACTAACATGTTATTAGAAAAGAAATGCCGATTGGCAAAAAGAAAGGTGTTGGTTTGTCTTTTTTAACTTGAGAAAGGATTTGAAAGTTTTAAGTGTTTTATGATTTGCAAAGAAAAAGAAAAGAAATATTTTTGTTTTATTATGCAAAGGATGCAAAAAAAAACATCTAAGGGAGACTAACCTAAATTTATCCCTAATGTTATCACACAAATGATTGACCTTAAAGTTGAGTTTTGAAGGGGAAACTCTAACCTATGTTCGCATGCATGGATAACAATCCTAATGTCTATCTCAAATCATCATCTATATATGAATCAAGAAGGCCTAAAGGAGCATAGCAAGGGTCTATCACCTAAAACTATGTCTATCTCGAATCATCATCTATAGTTGAAACGAGATCTCCAAAGGGAACATGCCGAGGGTAAATCCTCTCAAAACATGCACACAAAGACGGAATCAAGAAAGCAAGCCAACAAGCTTAAGAGAGAAAAAACAATATGTCGTGTGTAGCACATTCTAACTCAAGTCAAATGCCTAACCATGATATGGAAGATCAAGGCATGTATAAAATCAGGTAGGGATGCTTTAGCCAAGGGGTCATATCAACCGAGGCAAACAAGCGGGGAGAGGATAGAAGAAAATAGCATGGAGCATCAACATCGACCAATGCAAGCTCAAGACAAAATATGAGGGATTAATTACAGATCCCTTTCCCACTTGACAACTCGATAACCATGATCTGCACAACTCTGGAGCATCGACGTACAACGTGAGCTAAGGATGACATGGACTAGAACGTGCGGGGGTCGATTGCAGACCCTCCCCGCTTGCCTAATTTTGAGGACTTATTATTTGTAATATAATGCAGGCACAAACATAAACACACGTGTGGAATACCTACTTCAAAGGTAGCATTTTAAACAATAACAACTAGCATACAGAAAGTGGTGTCTGCTATAGGTCTTTAAACAGATACTTCGAGTGCATGCTCTTTATTTCCTTCTTCCTACTTCTCATGATCTCTAGAAAGCAATAAAGAATTCGATAACGAATGCGGTAAAAAGGTATGAGATAAATACCAAACGGATAACAATCCGTATCAAGCAAGCAAAAACAAGAAACCCAGAAAACTTCGAGCAAACTAGCATCAACAAAGAAATTCGGTGAGAATATGCATCGAGGTATCAGTAAGCAAGATTAGAATGTGTAACAGACACATTCATATCACAAAGTGCCTGCACAAAATGCAATTAGGCAAAACAAGAACGAAATGTGTATCGACACATCCGTATTCTCGAGCACCTGCACAAAATACAGCTATACAAGATACTGAGCATAAGACAATGGCATGTGTGTTGAACGCAAAAATTGGACCACAAATCGATAGTCTAAACGAGTTTTCTGATCAAATAATTGAGTAATAATTACATGATCGGAAACCATCCAAATTCTTGCACAATCAACACACATGTTAAAAATAACAAGAAAAATTAAAGTATAAAAGAGTAGTAAGAAATTTGGAGCAAACAATAGCCAAAGCAAAACCAAAGAAGCAAAAAATAACAATTTGGAAAAGATGTGTCGACCGCAACAGGCTACACGTCGACTCATGCCCAAGATTTTTCTCAGTTTGTATCGACCGCTGGGTCGGCACGACACTTCCCGCAGGTGACCAGAACTATTTGCGTCAACTCATGCCCAGGATTTTCTTAGTTTGTGTCGACCACTGGGTCGGGGCAACACTTCCTGCAGGTGACCAAAATTGTTTGCGTCGACTCAAAAAGGCTATGCGTTGACTCAACTGCATTCTTGTTCAATTGAAACTTTGAAGCAACATAACTTTTGCATCGAGTGTCCGTTTCGCGCATGGTTCGAATCATTGGAAAGCTTAAAAATTATAGAATATCCATGACACGAAATGGAAACTAAAACAACAAAAATTATACGACAAATTCCCCGATCTTAGCACGACCGACATGTGAATTCATGATCCAATTTCATGAGTTTCGACGCAATTTTCATCGGATCGAAAACCAAATTCACATCAATTATTCTATGACCATAGCACAAGGAAATTTGTGCACAACCAAAAATCAATTGAATCACGCGGTAAGATCAAGGCACAATGGCTCAAGTATTTTGTCAAACACATAATCTCTGAAATTCAACTCATGATCTTTGCACAATTAGAGATCCAAATTATATCACACGTAATCAATCAAGAATCATCAATTAAGCTTGAAACAACTTCAACATTTTATTTTCTCAAATAAGTACTTACATGAAAATAAATTAATTGAATAAGCACTTATTTAATCATCCAATTTCGGATTTGCACATCATGATTAAAGATCAATTCACATTTTTGTAATCGAAATCACTTTCACAATTCAAATTAGATCAAAGTTTAATTTATTGATCCACAAAAGTGCTTATTTAAGAATCCCTTATTTGAAAAGTGCTTAAATCAAGAATAGCTTACCGTATAATTGAAGAGGAAGCTTAGATATAGAGATCGCAACAATTGGATTCGAAATCGGAGAAGAATTGAGCTTCTTTGACTTTTGGATATTGAAAAAGTTGTTGGAAAAGTTGTGGGTGTTCTTGATGAAAGTGAGAGAAAGTTGTTCTTTGATCCTTGAGAAAGATGAGAGAAAGTTTTTGAGTGTTTTTGAGAATTGATCAATTATGAGAGTCCTTCCCCATTTAAAAATTGGAGGGAATAAGAATATATAGTATGCCTTTTTTGAATGAATGAGCCTCCAATAAACACAAGCAAATGTGCAAATTTTCTGTTCATCAGATTCTGACACTTTATGGTCAAATTTGCATGTCCCTCGGTGCTACTTTCGGAGTTGAAATTTGAAAATGAAATGTAGCCAACATCAATAACAACATCGTGCTTGAAAGTGAGCTCAATCGGATAAACTGTGATTTAGTTATGATTTTTTGAAGTTTCACCTCAAATGAAAATATTTCTCGATTCAGGACTTCCAAATGTGTTGTGCGTGCTTTGGACCAAAAACGAAAGCCTTCAGCATAACTTTCTGTGATACAGTGGGAGAATTGCCTTGGGATGTTTTGCGTTTTATCGCAAATGTTGCGGTTAGCAAGAGTCACCATCGACTTTTTTTATCCAAAAGGAAAGGCTGAAAAGAACAGGAAAGACCTTTGAGATTATTTCTTGAGTTCGGGGGATAGATTATGAAAAGGGAAGGTATTAACACCCTTTTTATCTATAGTTATCTATGGGATATTAGTTGCTTGTTAGATCACTTGCTTTTGTTTGAAAATGTGCTTTGTGGTGGTTTTTGAAAGTATTTTGAAAAGGCGCCTTCGTTTAGGCAAACTTTGTAATAGTTCTCGTTCATAAGAACGTATACAAATTGTTGGACTTTTGAAAATATTTTAAGTTTTGAAAGTTTGTTTTTGAAAGTGTTTGGAGTTTGTTTTAAAAATAAGCAAGGATGTTTGTTTTGAAAGTGATCAAGCAACTAGGAACAATCTACCTACTCAAAAGTCTTTGTTCATTTCTTCCTTCCTTTGATATTATCATATTACCATTGATTTGGTAAGAAGCCTTATCTTTGGAATATCCAAATGTTTGAGCGTCACCAACCTACGAGACCACCTCAAACCTTGCTCGTTCTTCAACACAGACCGGGGAAGATGCGAAATAAACCATCTAGCCAAGAGAGGAGTGCAACACATGAGGATCCCTCTCTTCCTCATAGTGCGGGAGTGAAAAGAATGTAGGATATCTCCCAATAAAGTAGGCACCGGATTGTGATACATGAAGATTTTGACAGCATTTACATCTATAAGTTGGTCGGGGTTTGGAAACAAAACCATCCCATAGATGAGAAGGGCCAAGATTTCTTCAAAAGCTTGTAAGTCCAAAGAGTTACAACAATATTTAGCTTTCTCAAACAAGAACTTGGCTAATAACCCTTTTACACCACTCCTTGTTTCCCAATTAGTCGTGACATCAGATTGTTGCAAGTGTAGTGCTCGGGAAATCTCTTCAGGTCTTGGATCTCTTTTCGTACCGTTGAAAGGTAGTTGATTGAGAATGGGAATCCTCAAGATTTGAAAGAATTCTTGTAGAGTAGGTACAAGCTGATAATCAGGAAAGGTGAAGCAATGGTGTAGAGGATCAAAGAAATGGAAAAGCACCTTCATCATATCTTTATCAGTGCCGTAGGTAACTAAGTTTAGGAGGCAACCATATCTTTCGGTGAATTAAGAATTCTCAGGGACCCTTAATGCTAACTCTTTGAGTTGATAAGGGATTCTTACGAGATTGACTTGAATGGTTTTCCTGCGGATAGAATTCATGTCCTACAAAACAAAACAAAGATAAATCTCAATAATCCTTGAAATGGTTAGTGAGAATGAGTATGATGATATGATGTTTATGATGTTATGTACAAATAAGCATATACAAACAAGGCAAACAAGTCCTTAGGTTTAGGATTGCATGGAGTCTCATAGGTAAGTACCCTCTTGAAGTTTAGTTGGCTCAAACTTGTCTTATAAATAGTAATCGGGTTCTAAGGGATCTCAATATCACTGATCTTTCTTATCGGGCATTGTTTCAGCACAAGCCTCTTTAATGGCGACCAAAATATCCCGAGAAGTCCGATCTCAATGAGCGTAGTATCGAGTATCAACCAACTTCGGACTGCACCAAAGTCGGCTATCTCACTACTTCCTAATGGCCAAGTTGGTCAAGTAAAGGTTCTAAAGTCAGATAGTGCTTCATGACACCACATAACAGCCCTGTGTTCTCCTTGACTATTCAAGGGCTACCGGTACCCACAAATGTGTCAAACTAACATAGCTATTGCTTAGACCATGTCGGTATACCCTACACAGTTTCCACAATGTATTGCTACTTACCAATAAGGTATCCCAAATCCGGGTATAAGATTAAAACAAATCCAAACAAGGAACCAAAATGTAAAGCAAACAAGTCAAACAATGAAAGAAAATAAAGGTGATCTAGCCCTAAGGTAACCCCACTTTTAAAATTTTCCCCAGCAGAGTCGCCAGTTCTGTGATACGGTGGGAGAACTGACTTGAGATGTTTTGCATTTTTTCGCAAATGTTGCGGTTAGCAAGAGTCGCCACCGGCTTTTCTTTTATCCAAAAGGAAAGGCTGAAAAGAACAGGAAATACCTTTGAGATTATTTCTTGAGTTCGGGGGGTAGATTATGAAAAGGGAAGGTATTAGCACCCTTTTCATCCATAGTTATATATGGGCTCTTAGTTGCTTGCTAGATCACTTGCTTTTGTTTGAAAATGTGCTTTGTGGTGCTTTTTGAAAGTATTTTGAAAAGACGCCTTCGTTTAGGCAAACTTTGTAATAGTTCTCGTTCGTAAGAAGGTATACAAAATGTTGGACTTTTTAAATTATTTTAAGTTTTGAAAGTTTGTTTTTGAAAGTGTTTGGAGTTTGTTTTGAAAATAAGCAAGGATGTTTGTTTTGAAAGTGAGCAAGCAACTAGGAACAATCTACCTACTCAAAAGTCTTTATTCATTTCTTCCTTCCTTTGATATTGTTATCTTACCATTGATTTGGTAAGAATCCTTATCTTTGGATGTAAAGGTACAGGCGTGGGTCATCGTATAGTCATGATAGCAATGTTGTGAGATGTCTTAGCATTTATCTTTGAGGGACTAAGATCATTTTGAAAGGCAACATTTGTAGCGTCATCGAGGGACTATGATCTTGTATTTTTGATTATTTTTGCTAAGACATTCCACATGCATAACATGACCATTTTTGTAAGGCAACAAAGTGGAGTTAACGCTAGGGGTGCAAGTGTGCAAGTGTATTTGATTAACATGCATTGTTTATCTTGAATTAGGGTTTACTACTTGTTGATTTTTTCTTTCCATACAAACCCTAATTACTAACACTTATATGAAAGCGATAAATTTGGAAAGTAAAATTACTATGTTATTACATCATTAGGGAAGGGGGTATACAAATTT
The DNA here is from genome assembly GCA_948472305.1 of Vicia faba. NCBI lineage: Eukaryota > Viridiplantae > Streptophyta > Magnoliopsida > Fabales > Fabaceae > Vicia > Vicia faba. Next base: position 878,379,364 of record OX451739.1, read on the forward strand.
ACAAATGGGGATTGCAAGAAAATTAAATCTACTTATCTATTACAACCATATTGAATAATGTACAAGAATTGAAAATATAATGTATAAGAAGATAAATGAAAAAGAAATGATTTTTTTTGTTTGGTTTTAATGAAAGAGTTTAGTTTTGACTTGATTAAGAAAATGATTAATAAAATTAAATAAAATTAAACCTAAACTAATTAATAAAAGAAATTAAGTTAGAAAGCAATTTTTTTAGGATTTTTTAAAAAAAGGTTTTAAATTTAATAAAAATAATATGAAAGTTAATTAATTAAAAGAAACCTAAATTCTAAATTGATTTTAAATATATAAAAAAAAAAGAAAAATAATTAAACCTAAATCTAATTTTTAATTTATTAAGAAAAAAAAGAAATTGATTTGTTAAGAAAATATTTTAGTCTGTTGTCTTTATAAAGAAAATAAAAAATAAGTGTGGAAATAATAAATAAAAAATATTTTTGGATTTTTTATTATTATTAATAATAATAATAATAGTAATACAAAATAATAAATAAAAATGAAATAAAATAAAATAAGAAAATAAATTAAATTAAATTAAAAATGATAAGAAAAATGTTTGGGCCAGGTGTGTGAAAGCAGACAGGGGGGTTAGGAGAAGCAAAAAATGGCAAGGCCCGGCATTGGAGGCCAATACGCTAGATGTTTGGAGCAAAAAGAAAGAACATGTGAAAAATAATGAAAAGTGGCAGCGCTGGGGCTTGAACCCACGCCATAGACATGAAACGCGCGCTGCCTTGTCACTGGGGTGGTTGTACATCCGTTAACATAAGCAAAACAACAAATACATAACATAAATCAAGTCCTAAAAATGACTTCATCTTCAACCTCCATCCATAGTTCCTTTAACTTGCTCATTTCTCAATAGAAATGAAAGATTTAACATGGAAGTCACTCCATTTTTCCATACGAATCCAACCATATAAATATCATAAGCTATAAATCAAAGATGAATGAGAATTTCTAAAAGTACCAAATTCTGACCTAACTTTTTTCAGAGATTCAAACCTAAAATTCTCTAAGCTCAATCAATATAAATGAAATCTATGGACATGTACAGTTTTAGGGCAATGATATCTAAATTTTATCTTCACAAATGCAAGCTTAACAATACCTAAATAAAAAGATAGAAGTTCAGAAAAGATACCTCAAAACTAGAAATCATGAAATGAAAATGAGCTTGATTCAAGGTGCTGCAATGATCAGGTTAGCTTCCTCAAGTTCCCAGGAAGCTAATGCAATGATTAGCTTGAGCAATGGATGGCTGGAATGGCCAGGAGAAGTCAACTTGCAGTGCTCTATTTTTGGTTATGGAGGATGATGGAAATGGAATTACAGTTATGAAACAGGGACATGGATGGACTATATTTGATTTATAGGAGCTTTGTGATTGATTAGGAAGGAAAACGCACGAGGGAATAGTGAGTTACAAGTTCAAAGTCAGAATGTGCACATAAATGGAGTTTTGATGCAAGTTCTAATTTGATGGAGTTTGGGAGAGTTTCAGGGTGATTAAGCTCGTGTCTTAGCTCACAAATAGTGCCTCTATTTATAAGCAACAAGTTTTGAGACTTGTAGTTGATCAGAATTCAAAAACAAATGTTTTAGCTCAACATGTGATTTTCTTGAAAAATCAAGTTTCAATGCTTTGTACTTGTTATTGTAGAGTGGTTATGCTTTAAACAAGCTTGCTTATGACTTTTTAGATGGAGTGTGATCAGAGGGAACAAGTGATAGGCTCAAGAATTGACTTTGTGCATAAAGCTTGCTTTTCAAGAATGGCAATGTTAGCTTTCTTCCCAAAATGGAAAATGGACTTGGACAAAGCTTAAATCATTTGGATTACAGCTCAAAAGTTTGTGTAATCCATTAATTATGGATATATACACAAGTTAGAATACCTAAAAAAAGGAAGATTACGCAGCCTAACATTGAGATTGGATTATGTGTTCATCAAGAAATGGCTTGTAATTCAAGTTTGAAACCCTAACTTCTTGCCTTCGATTCTCCTAGCTCAAGTATGATCTCAATGAGTTCTTTGACATTTTGGAAAGCTTGTAACATCCTATACAACCTCTATTTTGGAAATTTTGAATATTAAATTTGGAACTATGTGAAAAATTGATGAAGTTAGGTCAAAATCCTGCCTAAACTAGGGCAAAATTTCACTAAGTCTTCAAGTTTCATGAACATGTCTTCACAAAATCATAACTTGAAATCCAAGCATTTCTAGAAAAAGTTCTGCTCTACAATATTTTAGATCTCATTGAGATATAAAACTTTCATGTTGGAAGTTTCTTTTGAATCATCTTGCATCATGGTGTAAATTTGGCTCAAAGTTGGGGGAAATGTGAATTTCCAACACTTAGAAAAAATTCTAAGTTTAGAAATTTTGACTTTTCAAAATGAAATCTTAACTTTTTGATTTCTTGATGAACAAGTTTCATATTTTGACATTTCTTGATTAATTGTAATCTTTGAAGCTTGATTTTGATCAAAAAGTCAAAGTTTGACTTTTCAGTGTACAGTTGACTTTTCATCAGTTGACTAAAATTCAACTATCAATCAATTGATCTTGAGAAATGTTTTAAGCCATGCCATTAGGTCAAAATTAAGCATTTAAATCCTTGAGATCATGTATTAAACCAATAAGTCAGTTTTTAGGTCAAAAGTCAAAAATTGCACCTTCTCGGTCAAAACCCTAATTTTGACCATTTTGCCCTTTTGATGTTCTGATCAAATTTCTTGAGGAATTGTGATCCAAACTTGATCAATTTACATATATCATTTCACAATGTTGATGTGGATCAAAAATTATGAATTTTGACTGTAAATTGACCACTGTTGACTTTTTTCCTCAATACAGCTGATTTTAGGTCAACTGATCAATTGACTGAGCAAAAAATGTGATCCAAGACTTGAAACTTGACATGAGCAATCTTGAGGGTTCCTAATGATCCATGAAAGTCATTTTAGGAATTAAAAGTCTATTTGTCCTTGTGAAAACTGAAACCCTAATTTGAGTCATCAGTGCTAAGGAGGTGTCTTGAGCTGATCAAACCTTGTGTAGTCTTGGACCCAAAGAGATCTTATGAGAGATCTTCTTGAGAAATGAGAGGGAAAATTTTAGGGTACAACACGTTCGAATTTGAAAGTTGAAAGCAATGTTTAGCAAACTCAATTTTTGAACCAATGCCATCGGAACCAGCTTGATATGATAAGAATTGACCGAGTTATGATTTTCTGAAGATGAAGCAGGTGAACATTTGTCACAATTTTCTTGTGCGAACATAGTTGATAAATTCATATATTCAAAGACTCTCTGAGTAGAACTGCCTTTCGGCGGTGAGATACGAAATTTAGATGACATTAAGACGGAATTTTGGCCACCAAAACGGGTTGAAAACGATAAACGGTCTTCGAGTTATGAATTTTTAGTGCACCAAAATTGCACTTTCAGCACCTTTTTCTTTATATTTTTCACCATACAACTTCCAAAAGAACTGCGTATTCGGAGACTTTCCTTTGAGAATTAGCTTTTGGTACGAACACGAAAATTGAATAGAACATCGAGATAGTTTCAAAACCTAAAGAATCAACCCAAAATACCATTCCAAGCTGGAGATGCGAATTTTCAAACTCGGACCAGCCAAAACACTGTTTCTAATTCGCACTGTTTTAAATTCACCGAAAACACTCAAATCTCCCACAACTCAAACATGCATTGAAAAATTATGAGAGTTTTATCGCGTTAATCAAATACCTTGACCCCATGAATATAGAGCCAATGATATGCATGAATGCGTATATGCAAACAGAGTATAAGTCAATCAAAGTTAAAACAAAGAGGGCAAATTTTGGGGTGCAACATTTACAACTTAATATCTTGAGTTCCTTGAAAATAAAATAAAAACTCTACTTTGCATATCATGCATCATTCTACATTTTTTTATTTCACTTTCAAAGGTCATTTCCAAGTCTTATTTTTCCTTGGGTCTCACCAGTACAACACTCACGCTAAGAGAACAATGGAGAATATCAAGCAAGAGGTTTCTGAACTCCGCAGAGAGATGACTAATTTGAAAGCTAGTATGGAGCACTTAACTGGTTTGGTTAAAATTTTGGTTTCCACCGAATTCAATCCTTCAAGGAAGGAAGAAGTGATGGCAAAGGTCTTCACTGAAACTCTGAAATCATTCTTTCATGAGAAGATGATAATTAATGCACCTAGTGACTTTCTTGACAAGGTGAATATGGGAGTGCTTCTAGAAGAAGATGTCCTAAAGGGTTGTTTATATGAATATGGTGGCTCAACTAGTGGTGTGAAGAAATTTGATAATAAATTTTTCAAGAAGAGATCCAGAGGAAGAAATGATCATCGCCAGAATCATCATGTTTCTCCTATCATCCATGTGTTCAATTTACCTTCTGCAGCTCCAGTTCATCAACAGAATCAGCAAGTTCCTGTCATCAATTTACCTTCTCCTATCATCAATTTGATCCAATTCCAACGACCTATACAAAGTTGTTTCTTGTCCTGATACAGAGGAATTTGGTTCAGACTCGACTTCTACCGAAGATTCTTGGGAAGATGCCTTGGTACTACAAAGTTGACTTAACTTGTGCCTTTCATCACGGAGGCCCTGGGCATAGCATTGAACATTGTTATTCATTGAAAGATGAAGTCCAGAAGTTGGTCAGAAGTGGTATCTTGCCATTTAAGGACGTTGGTCTTGAAGTTCAAATCAAGCATTTGTCGAAGAGTAAACATGATTGATGGTTACTCTGAGTTTTGAAAGATGTTTTCAGTAGCTCAAGCCCAGATGAAGAGGGTCTTCTCAGTTTATTATCATTTTTACCGCTTTCCCTTGTAATCTTTCATGTTTGTTAAAGTTTTGTTTGCATGTAAGAACTTTTTTACATTTGAATGATTATCTTAATACAATGAGTATGTATGTCTTGAAGAAATTCATTCATTTCCCTCATATTTGTTTTCAAATTTTAAATTTCTTTTTGCGTTATGATACCAACTTTTTGCCCATTCTCTTGCTTATGCAGAGATTGAAGGGGGGATGATGATCTGAAAAACGCAAAAAATCTCCAGTTGTATGCTTTTGGATAAAATCTTGCTGAGGATGTACATGCATTAGTTCAAATCCCTAAACACCGGAGATATAAGGAAGATAATCCCTTGCTAACCCCTTTTGAGCCTTGAAGTAGGAGTTTCTTTTCTATACGAAAAAACCCTCAATTTTAACATGGGGCAGGGTAGTTTTCAGTTAATCTAATCGAGTGTTCAAAATTCATAAGGACGAAATTTCTGAAGAGAAACCGCAATGGCTATCCTTCATATATCATGAGGCCAGAAGATGTAAAACCACAATGGTTATCCATCATCCATCAAGAAATGAGGCAGTCATAATCCTCTCAACAAGTCAAGATGAGCTAATGTCACACGTTTTGTTCAAAAATCAAGAAAAAAGAAAGCCCGCTAAGTCGAAAACTTGAAAACAAGAGACTTAGGCAAAAATTAGGACATCTCGTTGGACTATCAATTAGTTCAGGAAAAAGTTAGGGGGAAAATTACAAAGAAAGGACTATAATGAAAAGTCTACAGCCAAGAACAAATTCGTGTGACTACAAACACAAACACAAGAAGGGTGACTGCTACTCTAAAAGCCTTATCATTTTCTTAACCATCACAAAATATTTTTCTGAGAAATGAACACTAGTGTTGAATTAACTGAACATAGGACTGAAGAACATCACGAAGAATGGGTGGGCACCAATAAATTTTGAGCCTTAAAAATCTTTTTTCTGAAAACCATGAACCGGGCCACGTTACAACCTTCAAAAGTCCTAATTGAATCAAGGTTATTTCTAAAGCATACTTCAACAAGATTGCGTTCCTGACTCTCATAAGTTTTGTTAAATATTTGTGTTGGTATCATATGTTTTTGCTATACAAAAATAAATGTTGCTCTAACTCTCAAAGTTTGTGCGATATCTTTTCAAAATCTTCAAGACTTACATAATTGTTGTATTAGAATTTTCATTCTCAGAATAAAATTTCTCTGCTTGAAAAACATTTGCTTAATATCAAGGAAACTTACATGTAAGCACCAATGATGAGTTAATCTTTAGGCCTGAAACTCTATGGACTAATTGGCGAATCATTTCAAGAATGATCATATCCAGGGGCATGTCGCCTGAAGACCTACAACATGAACAAATTGTTGCCTTCATAGTTTGTTTACCCTCATGGGGAAAATTTGAAAACTTTGTCGTGCCAAATATAGTCAATATGGGGCAGTCACCTCAAAATTTGACGAATCTCTCTAAGAGTTTGAAGACACTAGAGCATTTTGGATGCCAGGTCTTTTGTAAAATCCTATTGAGACAATTTCTTCTCATCAACCATATAACTTGGGGAATTTTAAAAGTGAAGTTATTCGCAAGAATTGTCATGCATCATGCAGTCTATCAACAGTAAACTTGGGGCATCCAAATATAGTTCCAGGGGAAATCCAGATTCGTCAAAATATGTGACTTGCTTTGCACACATTGTCAGATGGTGGAGTTCCCCAATATCTCCAGCTAAGCAAGATTTTTCTCCAGCTGAAGCGAAGTTTGTGTTGTTATCCTTTCAATGGATTATTGATTTTAGAAGATTGGACTTTGGGTTTTCTCCCCAAAAATATCTTCCTCCCCAGAGAGATTAGAGCCTTATAGTAGAAATATGCTCCGTAGATAACTTTTATTCTATCTCCAGTAATGATCTCATCTTGTTGAGGTTAGCCGAGTATATGGTTGTACTCTGATGTCTTATCATCTCCATCTTATCTCTTCTATCTGTTTTGTCAAACATATACATGACATTCGTTTATTCATTCACACTTGCATCATACATGCACATTCATATTTGTCGATGTTATTGGGTTCATATACCTTGGTTATGTCTATTCAAACAGTGTATTTTCTCTTTCTAAATAGAGTGTCGACTTAAGCAGAAAGTGTGCCTCCTTTATAATTCCCCACTGAGTTAACTCTCGTGGAAGAATCTTGCTTTAGCTTTCCTTTTCCATCTCTGGATAAGCTAAATCCCCAATTGAGTTATTTCCTCATTGGGTGGAGTCTTGTTTGACTATTTTCTCTTCAGTTTATTCCTGGATTGAGCTTTGTCTCTTGTAGACGCTACCCCGCGCATCTCTCTAGGTTGTGAAACCTAGATGGAGGGTGCATTTATTTTGCACATTTAAATACTTGGTCTCCTCAAGAAGAATCTATTCATGGTTTCCCATTGAAGATGAACTTTGTTTCCCAGTAGTGTTGTTGCAACACTCTTTTGGAATCTCAACATGACAACAAGTGGATGACTCTTCATGAGCAGCTTGTGTATTATTGATATCTAGAAGACGGCAAGTGGCGGACTCTTCGTGAGCAGCTTGTGTCTTATTGATATCTTTGGAAGATAGCAAGTGGCGGACTCTTCATGAGCAGCTTGTGTATTATTGATATCTTTGGGAGACAGCAAGTGACAGACTCTTCATGAACAGCTTGTGTATTATTGATATCTTTGGAATATAAAAAGTGGTGGACTCTTCATGAGCAACTTGTGTATTATTGATATCTTTGGAAGATTGTAAGTGGCGGACTCTTCATGAGCAGCTTGTGTATTATTGATATCTTTGGAAGATAGCAAGTGGCAGACCCTTCATGAGAAACTTGTGTATTATTGATATCTTTGGAAGACAGCAAGTGGCAGACTCTTCATGAGTAACTTGTGTATTATTAATATCTTTGGAAGACAACAAGTGGCTGACTCTTCATGAGCAGCTTGTATATTATTGATATCTTTGGAATATAGCAAGTGGAGGACTCTTCATGAGCAACTTGTGTATTATTGATATCTTTAGAAGATAGCAAGTGGCAGACACTTCATGAGCAGCTTGTGTATTATTGATATCTTTAGAAGACAGCAAATGGCGGACTCTTCATGAGAAGCTTGTGTATTATTGATATCTTTGGAATATAGTAAGTGGTTGACTCTTCATGAGCAGCTTGTGTATTATTGATATATTTGGAAGATAGAAAGTGGCAGACTCTTCATGAGCAGCTTGTGTATTATTGATATCTTTGAATATATCAAGTGGCAGACTCTTCATAAGAAGCTTGTGTATTATTGATATCTTTGGAAGATAGCAAGTGACGGCCTCTTCATGAGCAGCTTGTGCATTATTGATATCTTTGGAAGTCGGTAGAGGCCTCTTTATTTGAGCAGCTTATGTATCCCCGACAATATGTTTTTTCAACAGCAAATGGCATCTCTTTTGAGAAGTTTGCTCATCGACGAAAAATGGAATCTCTCCGAAAAAGTCCCACTGAGAAGTTTGTATATTACCTTTTCCGAGTAATATCTTGGATAAAGAAGAAACTATTCTCCATTCTAGGCGAAATCCAGAAGTTAGAGAAGTTTATTATCCTTCCGAGTGATATCTTGATCACAGAAGAAGTTGAGACCCATTCTAGGTGGAATGCTAGAATTTTGGGAAACTTATTATTATTCTATGAGTTGGTAGTTCACTCGTTTGTTAGTCAGTATCTTCTTCTTTCTCCTCATTAGATTTTTCCCTAATAGAGTTTAGCTTTCTCCAGTCTCAGTATTGATGATGATATTGCCAGTCTCATTATTGATGCAAATCATTACTTTCTCCAGTTGCAGTACTGATGTAAGTCATTTCATTCCCAATCCTAGTGTTGATGTCAATTATTCGCTTACTAGTCTCAAGGCTGACATTCACTGTTGTTTTTGAGTTTGTATTATGCTTCTTGTTCTACCATCAACCCTAAGTTGGTATTTCACCTCCAATAAAAGTTGGTGCATCTTTGTTTCACCTTTAGTAAAGCTCGTTAGTTCACCTTCGATAAAAGTCTGTGCATCTTTTATTTTTCTACTTTTGACTCTGACTCGGAAATTTACCATCATCACAAGTCCGTAGTCATTTATCTTTTCACACCCTATGCAAAGCGTCTTCTCTGATAGAGTCAAAAAAATTTCTTCTCTCAAAGTTATTCCCCAATAAGAGTCTCTCATTTGAAGTCTTTGGCTTTGTTTCTCCAATGGAGTTTTAATCTCTTCCCCTATGGGATTATTTTATCACATGCTTGGTTTTTTCCAGCAGTAGTTTGTCTCATGCGGCATCATTCCCCATAAAATTCAAAATATTACATTCATATCATAAACACAATTGTGGTATCTTAAGGCCAAAAATTGTGTATTCTGTATTTAAGTCCCTTCAATCTCGTCGAGACGAAGATTTCAATCTTCATATCTCTGAATAGAAGAAACTTAAATATGGGCAGCTGTCATACCCCAATTTTTAACCTAAGATCCCATCTTCATTTGCATTTTTATACAAAAATCAAGGTCACAAAATACGGTCAATTTTAACCTCTCACCTTCGAGCATTGCCTATGCAGAGATCGTCAAGTGTTTTGAACATTTTTAGCCTATGTATCACTAATTTATAATCACATATAAAGGTGAATGTTTTGTTTCTTTTGTTTCGTGTGCAGAGACAGGTCTGAATCGAGAGCATCAGGTATTGCGCCTCAGTTAGGGTTTTTGGTCCCTCAATTGTTCAAGTTTGATGAATCACTGATTCTCAAAGGCTACTTCATCAAAGTTTAGCCTTTAATCTTAAACCACAGTCAAGATTCCATCGTCACTGGTTCATATGTGCATCAATATTCTTTAGAATGCAAGAAAAGATCAGGCTATGTGAGACGATTCGAAGCACTTCGACCAAAATTCGACTCTTACAAGTTCAAGTTCAAACGATCATAACTTCTTAATTATTATGTATTATTGAGTGGTTCTTTTTGCGTATGACTCTCCTTGACTTCATCTCCAATTTCTCTTTACAAGTCAAGGTTTGATTGTGTGCGGAGGATCATCGAAAATTCGAATACTTTAGAGGTTATTTTGCAAATTTGACCTAATCTCAAGAAACTCTTGTCCAACTTTCAAGGGTCAAAACTTCTTCAATTTTCAATGTCCCGAGGCGATTCTTTTTGTGAAGTATCACAAATAGAGTTGTCTATGAGATTACTTCAAAGATCTAGGTTGAGTTGTGCTTGGGAAGCCATGAAATTCACTGAAACATTATAGGTCATTACTTGACTAATGATGATTTTAATTTCTAGGTTCAATTTATGCCACATACATTTTCTCAAAGGACGTTTGATTCTTATGTTGGGATAATTCATGAAACTAGAGTTTTAGTTTAATGATTCTTTGATTGCTTGTTGCCTACTTCAAGTCATTTGCAATTGAACATTAGCGATTGTTGGATTAAGGTGGATTGTTGATCAAATTTCTTAAAGACACGATTTGTATTATTAGCTCGTATTGCAAGTTACCACGAATTGAAGATATGGGTTTTAAAGAAGAAGATTTGAGGATCAATTTGAATAATTCTTTTTGATTTCAAGTCGATTCAAGTGTGCGAGGCGCAATTCATTCATATGAATTTGCTTTTGGATTCAAGATATACAAAAGAACTAATTTCTCATGATACAAGTTTGTTCAGCTTTGAAGATTAATTCACGTAATTTGTTTGGAATTCTAGGAGAAAATACAATATGTTCATTCATCATTCAAAATTCATTCAAACATTTGTCATTCCAAGTCCATTTTTTTATTCAAAATTGCAAGATCAAATAACTCAAGACTTTTGCTTCCATGTCATAAGAATCGATGCAAAACTCGTTAAGTTCCAAAAAAATTGTATTCATTCAAGTTTGATTCAATTTCATCCAAGTTACAAAGGAGCAATTTCAAGACATTCAAAATATTGATTACAAGTTACAAAAGACAAATCCTAAACCTACAAAGCTCCTAAGGCAAAGCTTTGCTTCATGATGCATCAAACTTGTCCAAAATCAGTTCACAACAGTTTATCAACCTTGTTGTCCACAAATAATGCCCTATCCTTGTCCAATCTGCATAAAACTTGCATAATAATGCCAATCCATAGCCCTGCTGCCCTGTACTAAAACCAGTCCATAAACAGTCTAAAAACCTGTAAATATTTCCCAGAATTAGCAAAGAAAAAGCTACATGAGAAAGCTAAAAAACAGTTAACTAATTGTGTTCAAATCCCATCCATTTCCCCCCTCAAAATCTCCTACACTTTTGATGCCAATTTCATCTCTCTCAGCTATAAGTGCAATGCTTAGTAACAGAGAAAAACAGAAAAATTTTACTGATAGAGAAAAATAGAGAAAAATTTTACTGATAGAGAAAAACAGAGAAAAATTTTACTGATAGATAAAATAGAAAAAAAAACATAACAGAGAAAGGAGGTCTTAAAATTGATTCAATACGCAGGGGAGAGAACACAAAAAAAACCTCATACAAAAAATGCTCCAACTTCATACATAGAAAAACATAAGAATCACAGGGATATACACACCAAGAATCATTTAGAAACACTATCAAAACCTGCATACATAACCTGCCTCACAATGACAGTACAAAACCTGTATACATATATCAATTTCCACCCTACAAATTTTTAAATCAGAAGCAATAGACGAAGAGAAGAAAAGTTGAACAGAAGACCGATAATTACCATCATTCGCGAGTACTACCACGCCGGAGCTTGGCTGGATCTTTCTAGGAATCTCTATCGCCCCTCCAACCGCATCCTCACCGTCAATTCACACAACACCGATAACAATGAGCCTGCAGATCAGAAACGCGACAACAACATCATAAGTAAACAACAATGCATCACCGACGTTCAATCCAAACACCGAAATTACCATCATCACAGAAACACCTCTTCTTGAATCCCATATGAGGGAATCCGATAGGTCCGTTGGCAGAAATCAAAAAGAAAATCAGAAACGAGATGAGAAAGACTGGGAATTTGTTGTTTGATTTTTGAGAAAGAATATGGTGAGATGAGAAAGAAGAAGACCCGAGATGTGTTGTTTGGGAGATACAAAAGGTGCTTTGTTTTGTTTCTAATTTCTCTCGAAGGTATGTATGGTTTGTTTTCTCACTCTTACTGTTTTGTTATGCTTGGTTTTGTTATTATTTGTTTTTTTATTTATAAGTAACTCTGCCACTTGGCACCATATAATTGGGTGAGATAAAAATAAAATGAACATAGAGAATGCCAAAAGATGCACCGCCCATATGATAGTATCACTTATTTCTTTTTATTTTTTAATTTGCTTCGTTAAACCATGGTTAGAATATTAAGTTTTAGTAATTGGCTTATATCCTATTTAAAGCCTACGTTTATTTAGCATCCACCATTTTAACTCTACCACTCCATTTATTCGCTTGACACCCCACGTTTTATTAGTTTAGTTTCATAATTTTCTTAATTTCATTATCTTAATTCTTTAGTTTAATTTTTTTCTAGAGGGCAACTAAACGATCATGTTATAATTAATTAGATAAATTATTAGTTTAAATTTAGAATTAATTTAGTATCTTTTAGAATTGTGATTTATGTTTAGAATTAATTTAGTAACCTTAGAATTTTAATTTAGTTTAATAAAATATTTTTAGTTAATTATTTAATTAGATTCTCTTTCATTTGTATTTGATTGTCTTTGTCATTTTAAATTAAATTTCTCATTGCCTCTTTGTCATTATTTGTTTATTTAGATTTATTTTCTTATGGATCCGTGAATGCTTGTGCTTTGATTATTGTGCTTTCATTGCTTAAATTCCAAGGGAAAATGGTTAAATCGGTTGACTTCATGTCATCAAATATATATGTTACGATTGTGTGAAATCCTTCATATTTTTAATCTTAAAACAAATTTTTCTAAAAGACTTAATTTTAAAACTCATACCCCTTTTTAAGTCAAAACTTCGACATTAGGTCGTTGTATCTTCCAAATCTCATTCACACCCTTTTTAACCAAATAAACAATTTTAACCAAAAAACAGATATTTCAAAAGGTTCATGCGGAGTACCGCAGATGCATTGGGTGCTAGTACCTTCCATTTGTATAACCAACCCCCGAACCTTCAATCTCTTTCAAAAAACGCATTGTATTTTCATTACTTTTAAGTATTACTTTACATTGCATATTTAAGGGTTTTATTTCTCTCTTTTCCCTTTTTCCTTGGAAATAATAAAGTGCGGTGGCAAATCTTGCTTATTTGCGAGTCAAGTTAATCAATAGCTTGATCTCCGATTTTCACCGCTACAGGGAACACATGAATCTCGCGGGGAGAAACGGTAAAATCAATGAATATCGTGGGGAAAACCTTCCCTGAACATGAAATTCGTATAAGAACATGCATGTTATGAAGATTCAATAGATCATGGATAAAGGGAAGGAACTTACTTGGTTGAGAGTTCATTCTGGAGAGTGTGAAGGAAACTACGGTGGCGACAACGACTAGAGGTTGATCGGAGAAAGAGAAGCGAGAGAGAGAGAGGGAGCAAGGATTGTTAAAATAACAAATGAATCTTTAAACTCCTATTTATAAACCCTGCACAGAAGGCGAAACATCACCTCGACGCGAAGCCTCCCAATCACCTAGGTCATAATGACCCCTACACCTAGACCATCATTATGCATTGAATGTTGTGACACATGGCCCAGTTAACAAACACCGACAGAAACTCTTCACTCCCTGATGACGGGAAAGAAAAAATTCCTCCTCCATAAGTATACCACTACTCCCGACCATGGCTTCCACATCTCATCCCCCTCTCCACGAGGAGGATTGTTAATCTGGACGATCATTTCACCTCTATGAGGAAGATTATTAATCTGGACAAACGTGTTCCCCCTTTGCATATGCTGGACCAGAAGCTGACGCCCGAGTAATTGATTCCTTTACACGGCTCAATGAACTCAAGGGTAGCCGCGAAGATCCTCAACATTATTGGTTCTCCAACACACGAACTAACTTTAACTCACAGCTCCTCTACTTAGCAGCAACGACTTGGGAGGCTCATGTTCTAGACTGGGCCTGCACTTAAGGTAAAGCCTAATCCACTTCTGCTAGGAAGAAGGCCCAATACTAAGGCCCACACTATTATGACCGTTGGGGACTCTTCCCTCACGCCCCTGTCAAAGACGTCTTCCTCGATATGTGCACACAGTGAATCCCTCCCCAACGTACTTGTCGGGGACTTCCTTCCAACTTCCCCTACAAGAGCATCATGTTTACATGCTTGACATGAGCATTATGTACACATGCTCGACAGAAGCATCATTTTCACATGCCCGACATGAACACCAATGTTTCTTCAAATAATACAGAGTCATCCTACTCCCGAAAAGAACGGGTCTTCACCTATGAGAATCGCGGAGCAGTTGAACCATGATAGGGACCACAAACCGGCCCCACCTACCCACGTAGGATCCTGGTAGTCTCCATTACAGGCCTGGGAATTTAACCCAAATGGAGATCTTGGTCCAGCACTAGGGGCTATAAACACCCTCTCATTAGAGTGCCAAGTACATTATTCTTCATACTTTCAATACTTACATTCTGCTTTGAACCTTATTTTGGCATCAGAGTGTCTTGCAGGTACCCCTCCCCCCCCCCCCCACTTCACTTTCAACCATTGTTCAATCCAAGCTTATGGGCCATCGACGATCCCTTCTGATCAGGTACAATCAGGTTTCTTCTAATCATTGGGCTTAAGGTCCTAATCGATTGGGCAGTTCAAAAAATCTTTCCAATTGATTGGATTAAGGTAGAAATTGATTCAGTAGCTTAAAAATGCTTTTAAAAGGAAACTGATAATATCCTAATCAACTAGCTCAATTTTGAAAATATTTTTAAGAGCTTTGATAGTTAAAAAAAGAGGCTTTAAGTGTGTGCATGTGTGTGTGTGTGTGTGTGTATGTGTGTGTGTGAGTTTCCTTAGTATCTTAGGAGTTACTATCTTGCATTTATAAAACTCTGGTCACTCAGACATTGTTGCACTAAAAACACACTTAGAGCAAGTTTACTGTATCGCATAAGTAGTATAAAAGATTTATTATATCCACATGGATTAATTAACAAATACCAAACTAGTAAAGATTATTTATTATTTAGACTACAAATAGTTGAATGAATATGATGACAATAGAAATTAACAACTACGAATGAATACCCAGTTGTGATTCATCGCTCTTCTTTATCCCCACACCAATCAGTATCTGAATAACAATTAATTATAGTTTCTTTGTGTGATACGGTGGGAGAGAACTGACTGTTTTTGGAATGTTGGTTCGCGTTTTGCGTTTGTTTTCGCAAAATGTCGCGGTAAGCAAGAGTCGCCACCGTCTTTTATTTTATCCAACAAGGAAAGGAAAAAAGCACAGAAAAATTCCTTTTGGAGATATTTCTCGGGTTTGGGGGGTAGATTATAGAAAGGGAAGGTGTTAGCACCCTTTCTATCTGTGGTTATCCACAGGCTCTTAGGTACTTGCTCAAAGTGTTTTCAAAATTGCTTTTTCTTTATGTTTGTGGGTTTGAAAGAAGTTTTTTGTTTGAAAGGTGTAAGTGCGAAAAGTTTTGTTTTGTTTGGAAAGAGCAAGTACTTAAGAACCATCTACCTACTCGAAAAAGGGATCAATCTGTACTAATGTCCTTTAGATAATGCTATCCCACTATTGATTAGTAGGTAGCATCGTCGTTGGAGTTTTAAGGGTCAATTTGATTAAGGGACGTGCGGTCACTAAAGCAGTGTTAGGACGCATTAGCGGTAACCCTAATGTCTTAGATCATTTTTCCGAGGCAACCGTTTCGAGGCAAATATGATCTTTGGACAAGAGGGTGACCTCTAAAACTTCCTATACTCAATGACCACGTTCGAAGGCAACCAAGTGAGGTGTACCCTAAGAGTGCGCATGTGCGAGTGTGTTGTTTCGGTTAATTTTATCTTTGTACATGTCAATGGTTATCTATGTTGATTTTAGGTTTAAACATTTGATCTTGTCATGCATTCCCTATTACCAAACATCTAACAGTTTATAAGTGGCGGAAATTAAATTGCGGAAATTAAAACTAACTATTACAAGGCGTCGGGTATTTACATCGCCAAAAACAACCCTTGAAATTAAAATGCGGAAAATAAATAAAGCGATAAAAATATTTAAAGTCCTAATTAAACTATTACATTCCGGGAAACAGATAAAATATTGAATAAAAATGGATCGCGTGCGGGAAAATTAAATCGAGCGTATTCTAGGGTTTTGACCCTTTTGTTTATTAAAGAAAAAGATTTTTTGGTTTATTTTTGAGTTAAAAGAAAATAGACTAAACTAATTATTGAATTAATAAATAAATTAATAAAAATATTTTTGGGTTTTTAAGTATTTAAAGAAATAAAAATAAATTAATCAAAGTTAATAAAACCTAATTATCTAAATTAATTTTAATTATTGCAAAAGATATTAAAGTTGTTTCCTAATTAAACTAAATTAATTCAATTAATATTTATTAACAAAAATAAAAATGCTGGAAATTAATTTAATTAACAAAATATTTTTGGTTTTTAATTTTAATGAAGAAAAAGTTTTAATTGGTTAGTTAAATAATAAAAATAATAACAATTAATTAATTAAAAGAAAATAATAAAAATAGAGAGAGTGAGGGTTTGGGCCTGTATAGGGGGTTTACTCAACAATTTCCAAGGCCCATTTGTCCATTGGCCTGGTTGACTTTCCTGATTCCCTGTGGCACGTTGACTTGAGAGTATGATGGGCATCACATCTGGACCACCAGATCTGGCCTGGGGCCATTTGGCAAGCATTTGAGTGAGGGAGTATCATGTATTGCGCGCTTGAGTTCACACTGAATTACCTGTTGAAAAATAATACAAAGTAATATGGTGGACCTGGGATTTGATAACGAGAAAACATATCGTATAATTGCCATGCTTTTCATCGATTTTATATTTCATTAAGTCGTCTAACCCCTGATTATTCCGAGATTATTTGTCTTTTTACAGGTATAACATTTGTCGACTCAAACCGATGGAAAAGGACAACATGAAGAAGGCTAGACAATAAACAAAGAGAAAAAGAATTAAAAAAATTACAAAGTTTAAATTTTGGAACAGTTACGGTCGTCACACCCTTGTGACGGGCGTAACGCCCCCCATCTTGGAGAAACGCTCGTCACACATCACTGACGAGCGTAATGTGCTACTTAAGAGCGTGACGACCGTCACCCACCTGTGACGATCGTCACGCACGTAAAGGTGGACGTTATACATGGATAGAGACGTGGGCATTGAAGGGCAGACTCGTTCTCCTAACTTCCTGCTAAGTCTCCTATTTTCCTGCCACCCACTATTGGTGCTCCCTATATTTTCTCCATTGAAGACTTCCTAAAGATTTCTTAACTGCTGTTTTTCCTATGCTATATATATGTGTGCCAGTGCAAAGTAGCAGGGGTCGAAGAATTTTCCTCAGAACAAATATTATTTTCTTTTGCAGTTATTTTCCATTTTCCTTGTTTTGGAATATTGTTTTCACGTTCCTGTAATTTTCATTCAAAGTCTTAGTTTTTAGTTTTAAGTGTTAATTCTTCTTTCAAGAATTAACACGAATTATTTACTGCAAATCAAGCTCGAAGATTGGATTATTGTAATACTTCAAGATTACCATAGCAACTTTGATTCCAGGTTTTATATTGAAATTATTATTCATTCAGTTTCTATATTATGCCAATTGTCGCTATGAATTATATTTTGAACTGTATTGATGTTAAGTTAATTATGTCTGGCTAAATTATTAATACCGGTATGTGACCGTAAGAACTGAAAGAATTCAGTGATACCTTGGCCAAAAATATTTATAAAACAATTTCTGGTTTCCAATTTCCAAGATTAATTTAACTATCCTTGTCACGAGAGTGAGAGGTTAATTAACACGATTTTGCCACGAGAGTGGGAAATTAATTAAGGCAAGAACCTGCATGCGAGAGCTGGGGTTCAACCCAGATAGTGGTAACAAAGCATTGATTTTTAAATACACGAGAGTGTTTTAATAAATTAATTAAACTCAAATTGTTTTCAAAAAGTGTTATTAAATTTAAAGTGCATCCACTAGGTTTAGTAGCATGACTTATTTCATAAACACGAGAGTGTATGTCTCAGGTTTTTAAACAATTAGCTTTTACCGAAATACTTTATAGGCCAAGCGATTTACCGAATTCCCTAAGTCCGATTATCACATACCGGTATAATTAGTACTATTATTTTTAATTAAACTGTTTCCCCCAAAAATCGAATATTCATCGCTTAGTTAGACAAATTGTAGCATTAGATCGTATGCGATTGATCCTCAGTCTCTGTGGGTTCGATAATCTTTTAAAACTAGAACGAATGAACTGTATACTTGCAGTTAGTATCCCGACAGACTCATAAAGTCCCGATCAAGTTTTTGGCGCCGTTGCCGGGGACTGGTAGTCAATTAATTACGATTCTTCTGTTGCGCGTTTAGACTAAGCAACGGATACCCTTTTTCAATTTGTATGCCAAGGACTCGCTCACAAGGCGAACCACTTGACAAATCGACAGACGAACCTGAACGCATTCTTTCTGTAAGACGTGCAGTCAGGGATTACTGTTTAAATCACGCTATTCCTTTACCCAAACCAGAAATCAAGATTGATTTTGAAACTGATTCTAATTCTTCCTCTGAAACCGAAACCAATCCAGAATTAGACATGGCCGAAGAACAAAGGACCCGTCCACTGAAGGAGTACGCAGCTCCATCACAACAAGAACCCCATAACAACATTGCTACTCCAGCAATAAACCGAAACGATTTCGAGTTGAAACCGTCATTGATATCAGCTATCCAACAACGCCAATTCTCCGGAGATCCTTCTGAGGATCCGAATGAACATCTTACAAAATTCGTTCAATTTGCCGACACAGTTATAGCGAACGGTGTTAGTAAAGATGCGATAAGATTACGTCTTTTCCCTTTCTCACTAAGAGATAGAGCTTGGGCTTGGTTTCAATCCTTGCCATCAAATTCCGTCACTACGTGGGAAGGACTGAAGATTGTATTCTTAGCACGATACTTTCCCCCAAGCAAGACCGCTGCACTAAGAGCCCAAATCAACAGATTTAGGCAGAAGGATACTGAATCGCTATTCGATGCATGGGAGCGCTACAAAGATATGATGCGAATGTGCCCATATCACGAATTAGAAAAATGGTTAATAATCCACACATTTTATAATGGACTCTTGTACAACACAAGACTATCTATAGATGTCGTCGCAGGTGGTACACTGATGGAAAAGCCTTATGACGAAGCTAACCAACTCATTGAAAACATGGCTCAAAACCACTATCAGTGGGGAGGAGAAAGAACATCTGTGGAGAAAACTCAAGCCAAAGGCGGGATGTACGAGGTTAGTAGCCTAGATAAAGTTAATGCTAAGGTAGATGCTCTTACCCAAAAGATAGAAAGCTTGACCTTACCTCCTGCAGCCACCGTGGTTGCAGTTACCCCAAGCTACGAAGTTTGTGGAGTTCCTGGTCATGTTGGAACCGAATGTCAAATCTTAGCAGGAATATCAGCTGATCAGGTAAATTACGCTCAAGGAAATCCTTATGCCAATACCTATAATCCTGGTTGGAAGAACCATCCTAACTTCTCGTACAAGAGCAATAACGCTTTATATGCACCTGGCCAAGCACCTGTTGTACCTCCAGGGTATCAAAAACCCGCCGTTAATGTTCCTAACATTCCTAAGAAATCTAACCTTGAAATCCTGATGAAGAATTTTATCGCTAATCAAGCCCAACAAAACAAAGAATTCCTCAATCAAAACGTTCACACCGGTGAACAGTTAAAGCTATTAGCAAATAAGGTAGATGCCCTAGCAACTCACAACAAAATGTTAGAAACCCAAATCTCCCAAGTAGCACAACACCAAGCTAGTTCTGCCGCACCTGTTGGTACATTTCCTGGTCAGCCACAGCCCAATCCTAAAGGACATGCAAATGCTATCACATTACGAAGTGGGACAGCCCTTGATGGACCGGTAGATCCTAGACTCCAAAACCCGACCATGTATCAAAAGCCCGAAAAAGAAATGGAGAAGTCGAAAGATCAATCTGAAAATGTAGAGGAAGACGCGAATGAGAACAAAGAGGCTTCAGAAAAACCTTATGTGCCTCCACCACCATATAAACCACCAATTCCATACCCCCAAAGACTTGCAAAATCCAAGAACGAGGGACAATTCAAGAAATTTGTAGAACTTCTGAAACAATTAAACGTCACTATTCCGTTTACAGAAGCTATAACCCAAATGCCGTCATATGCTAAATTCCTAAAAGAAATATTGGCTAATAAGAAAAAAATCGTTGAGAACGAAACCGTTATGCTAACTGCCGAATGTAGCGCCATAATTCAAAATAACATGCCTCCAAAGCTAAAAGATCCTGGTAGTTTCTCCATACCATGTGTAATTGGAAAATATGTCATAGACAAAGCTCTATGCGTTTTAGGAGCCAGTGTCAGTCTAATGCCCTAATCTATTTGCGAGAAGCTCAAATTAGGCGACATGAGACCTACCAAGATGTCCCTACAACTAGCCGACAGGTCAGTCAAATTTCCTGTTGGTATGCTAGAAAACATTCCTGTCCGAATAGGACAATTTTATATACCGACTGACTTCATAATAATGGACATCAAGGAAGATTCAAACATTCCCATCATACTGGGAAGACCATTTTTAGCTACTGCAGGAGCCATCATAGACGTTAAGAAAGGAAAACTTACCTTCGAGGTAGGAGAAGAAAAAGTAGAATTCATTCTTTCCCAATTCTTTAAAGCCCCTGCTATAGATGACTCATGTTGTCTCCTAGATATCATTGATGAATGTGTCAAAGAACTTGAATGCCAAGAGGACACCTATTCTGAGATGCTGAAAATTCAGACACCAACTATCCTCAAGAACGAAGACTGGAAACAAGAACACTTAGATGCCAACCTAAGCGAATGTTTAGCCTTAACGCCTGATCCTGACCCAACTAATAAGAAACCTGGTATAGAACTTAAAACATTACCTGAAGATCTTAGGTATGAATTCTTAGATAAAGAACTCGAACGACCAGTTATAGTCAATGCCAAATTAGGAGAGATCGAAACCGAAAAACTTCTTAGTGTGTTAAGGAAATATCCAGCCGCATTAGGCTATAATATATCAGATCTAAAAGGAATAAGCCTTTCTCTCTGTATGCACCGCATTATGCTGGAGGAGGACTGCAAGACTTCTAGAGAACATCAAAGACGAATAAATCTTATCCTAAGTGAAGTCGTTAAGAAGGAAGTGCAGAAATTACTAGAAGCAGTCATCATATACCCAATATCAGATAGCAACTGGGTCAGTCCAGTTCACGTGGTGCCTAAGAAAGGAGGTGTTACGGTTATAACGAACACAAAAGGCGAATCGGTAGCACAACGTACGCAAACAGGATGGAGAATGTGTATTGATTATAGAAAATTAAACAAAGCTACGCGCAAAGACCATTTCCCATTACCATTCATTGATCAAATGCTCGAGCGTTTGGCCAAACATTCCCATTTCTGCTACCTTAACGGATACTCGGGATTCTTTCAAATTCCCATTCATCCTGATGATCAAGAGAAAACCACATTCACATGTCCCTATGGTACCTTTGCATACCGAAGAATGCCATTTGGACTATGTAACGCACCTGCAACCTTCCAAGGATGCATGATGGCGATTTTCGCAGACTTTTTAGACGGAATTATGGAAGTATTCATGGACGATTTCTCCGTCTGTGGAGAGAGTTTCGACGGATGTTTATCAAACCTTGAATTAGTACTGAAACTATGTGTCAATGTCAACCTAGTGCTCAACTGGGAAAAATATCACTTCATGGTGAGACAAGGAATTGTGTTGGGTCACATTGTATCAAACAAAGGGATTGAAGTCGACAAAGCAAAGATAGAAATTATCAAAAACCTTCAACCACCCAAAACAGTTAGATAAATACGAAGTTTTCTAGGACACGCGGGTTTTTACCGACGTTTTATAAAAGATTTCTCTAAAATCACCAAGCCACTAACTGAATTATTAATGAAAGAGGTTGAGTTTATTTTCGACGATAAATGCTTGAACGCATTTGAGACACTTAAAGAAGCCTTAATCTCGACACCTATTATGCAACCTCCTGATTGGAACCTACCATTTGAAATAATGTGTGATGCGAGCGATTATGCTGTAGGCGCAGTCCTAGGACAACTCAAAGAAAAAAAGCTTCACGCTATCTACTACGCAAGCAGAACGCTCGATCCCGCACAGATGAATTACGCCACTACGGAAAAGGAACTCTTAGTTGTGGTATTCGCGTTGGATAAATTTCGTTCCTACTTAGTAGGTGCCAAGATCATTATTTACACGGATCATGCTGCAATCCGATACTTACTAAGCAAGAAAGACGCCAAACCACGACTACTCAGATGGATCTTACTCCTACAAGAGTTTGATTTAGAAATAAAAGACAAGAGAGGAACTGAAAACGTGGTAGCTGACCATTTATCGAGATTAGATGGAATCCAAACCGAGAGTGTTCCCATAAACGAAGACTTCCCTTATGAACGCCTTGTTGCTGCGCTAGAGATAAACGCTACTGATAGTTTAGATCGACACAACGAACCTTTAACAACTGCGGTAGTAAAATCCATTTGTACTAATACCACATTACCATGGTACGCTGACTTCGTCAACTATTTAGCTGCCGGTGTTTTACCACCCGATTTAACGTACCAACAGCGGAAGAAATTTTTCCATGATCTTAAACACTACTTTTGGGATGAACCATTACTCTTTAAAAGAGGCGCCGATGTTATCTACCGTCACTGCGTCCCTAACGATGAAATAGACGACATCATTTCCCATTGCCATTCCGCCCCTTATAGTGGACACGCTAATACGTCGAAAACCTGTGCAAAAATACTTCAAGTTGGCTTCTTTTGGCCTACCTTATGGAAAGACGTCCACGTAGCAATTATGAGCTGCGATAGATGTCAACGCACGGGAAATATATATAGACGCGACGAAATGCCGCAAAAAGGAATCCTCGAAGTAGAGATTTTCGATGTATGGGGAATTGATTTCATGGGACCTTTCCCCGCATCTTTTGGAAATAAATATATTTTGGTAGTCGTCGATTACGTATCAAAATGGATTGAAGCCATCGCCGCACCCACAAATGATACACGTGTGGTACTAAAACTATTCAAGAATATTATTTTCCCACGATTCGGTGTACCAAGACTAGCGATCAGTGATGGTGGCTCCCATTTTATCTCTAGAATCTTCGAAAAGTTACTTTCCAAATATGGCGTTAAACATCTCATAGCCACACCATACCATCCTCAAACGAGCGGACAAGTGGAAGTGTCAAATAGGGAGATAAAACAAATCCTTGAGAAAACCGTAACTTCATCCAGAAAAGACTGATCCTCCAAGCTAAATGATGCTCTTTGGGCATATCGGACGGCTTTTAAAACCCCTATCGGAACAACACCGTTCAAGTTAGTTTATGGAAAATCTTGTCATTTTCCAGTAGAATTAGAGCATAAAGCTTATTGGGCCATAAAAACCCTCAACTTAAATTACAAGAGTGCTGGCGAAAAACGAGTGTTAGATATCCATGAATTAGAAGAATTGTGTTTAGACGCTTATGAAAATGCTAAAATCTATAAAGAACGAACAAAAAAATGGCATGATAAGCGTATCTCGCGAAAAGACTTTAAGGAAGGAGACACCGTACTCCTATTCAACTCTAGACTGAAAATTTTCCCGGGAAAACTACGTTCCAGATGGTCCGGACCTTTCGAAATTAACAAAGTTTTCCCAAGTGGTGCGATAGAAATTAAAGGCAGTTCTATCGAACCATTCATAGTGAATGGCCAGCGCCTAAAGCACTACTTTAACGTCGGAAATATCGATTACTCGGCTTATCTTCATTTAAGTGAGCCGCCTACCTCAAATACCTAACTGAATAGGTATTAACTGTCGAGCCGTCGACATAAAATAAAGGCGCTTCGTGGGAGGCAACCCATGTTTTACTTTAATTATTTTTACTGCTTTAACATGTTTTTATTTTTTCTCTTCTTCTTCTTAATCTTTAAAACATTTTCATGATTGCATCTCTCACTCCTTTCTATTTTTCTTCTGTTTTTATTTTTCCCTTTAATATTTCTTTTTCTTTTTAATTTAACTTTGGCAATTTCCTAACCCGAAAATACTTACTTAATTTCTCTTTTTTTTTCAAACATTTATCAAATATTTTCAGGGGGTAATTCTTTTGCTTTCATATTTAGCGCTATGGATTGTGTAAACTTCATGAATGTCAAATTGAGAAGCAGACACCAAAGAAGACGATTTGAGGACCTGGGTGAACGGGAGATGTGCCCTACTATCTACGCAGATGATCATGCTATGACCGCCCTTAGCATTCGTGAGAGTGTCATGTACTTGCTGCATCAGATTGGATGGGACACTGCTCTTATCCGAAGACAGTTCTGTACCTACAAGAGGCTGACCCTTGAGTTCCTAAGCACCCTGAGCTTCATTCCAAATCATGGGATGGGATTCAACCGTGGTTTGATCACATTCAGGATGTTTAACATGGATTACACTTATAACCTCCGGGAGTTTAGCCAGCTGCTTGGGTTCCCTTTTGGTCCTGATGTTTTCACTATGACCCAAGAGAACCTCTTGCCTGAATCTGATCTTGATTATTTCTGGGGAAGCATCGCTGGTAATAACCATCCTGAGCCGTCTGATCTTTACTCTGAATGCATCCATAACCCGGCTATCAGGTATTTCCACAAGATCATCGCCCACACCATCTTTGGCAAACAGCAGAATGTCACATCTGTATCCCGCGATGAGCTATTTATTATGTATTGTGCATCCCAGAGCCGTCCGGTGAACGGTGCACCTTATATGCTCGCTAATATGGAGCGTATCGTCCAGACTCCAAATGCACCGATCTTGTTGGGTGGGTTAGTTACCATGCTATCTAATGCAATTGGACTCCGCCGGCCTATGCTCGTATCTGCTCCGCTTTATGGAATAAAGCTGATGGACATTGCATTCTGTTTCAACACTAGCATGATCGGAAACCTTGGACCAGATCAATTTGACCTGCTAGTTAATCATCAGATCGTCCACCAGTTTAAGCTTCCGGACCCTATCACTAGTGTGCACAACCGAGATAACTGGCTGTTTGACCTTCACCATCCTGCTTCACCGCCCTCCTCACCATCTACGGTTGACATTTATGAGGTTCCAAACACTATTAATGCTGATGAAGATCCTGCTACACCGCCATGATACCATGAGTTCCCTTATCCTTGGGAACAGCAGGCTACTTCCGCTGAGACCGCGACCGAGGCTCCTGAGATTACACCACCCCCACCTACTGTTACCCTGCACTCTTTACATGAAGCAATTTCTGACATGCGGGGCGAGCTGACTTCTCTCAGGGTGGACTTCATAGCCTTCATGGATTTGGTGACCGATTAGTTGGAGTACATGCATCAGCATATGTTTACGCCTCCCCGTGGCTAGAGTTGCCATTGTTATCCTCTTCTTCTCTCTCGCATTTATACATACAGTGGGGACACTGTTTAGTTTTAGTATGGGAGGGATTTCAGTTATTATTTCAGCATTATCATTTTTTTATTCCTAGTTATTTTGAAACAATTTCTTATGAATTTATTCAATTATTTAAAGTACCAAGTTCATTTATTTTCATTTCCAGCTTACTATTTACTTCCTTTTATTTACTGTTTATTGTTTATGTTTACTGCAATGTTATTATTTCGCTATGCGCTGGTAACTAATATTACAAAACTTTTATTATAAGATTACTTTAAAACTTCTATTAATTAAAAATTAAAATATTTCAAAAATTGAAAAAAAAAAAATATATATATATATATATATATATATATATATATATATATATATATATATATATATATATATATATATATATATATATATATATATATATATATATATATATATATATATATATATATATATATATATATATATATATATATATATATATATATATATATATATATATATATATATATATATATATATATATACTTCAAACCTTATTACCAAGAAAATAATAAAATATAACAATATATATATATATATATATATATATATATATATATATATATATATATATATATATATATATATATATATATATATATATATATATATATATATATATATATATATATATATATATATATAAACACCCCAACGGTCCTGTAACGTAACAGTCATTTCATTAATGACGCTGAACGTGTTACGACTGTCACACCCTTGTGACGAGCGTCACACGCCTTTTTGCCTCATGACGACTGTCACATCCTCATGACGATCGTCACACATACAGTGTATCAGAACGGCTATTACAGAACCATTCCAGCTTTCAACCATCCCCTTCATAAACCCACTTCCCCCCATTGTTACCACATCATACGAATAGCACTCCACTCCATTTTTTCTTCTAACTTCTAAATTCCCAACACCAAATTACCATCCATACAGTACCCCATTCTCATATTCCCAAATCAAATCCTACCTACACCATGGCAAACAACCCACACGCCCCCGCCCTCAATTTCAGAATCGGCGAACAGGGAGAGAATCAACGGGCAAAGTTTCATAAATTCCAACGTCGAGGTCTCCAACCCATACGGTACGTTGATATCGACTGCCTGAGGAGTTTGGGACTGCTTGACAGTGTCCGCCGATTATTGCAAAGTGTGAATTTGTGGAACCTGTGCCGTGAACCAAGACCAATCTACGAAACTCTTACTCTTGAGTTCTTGAGTTCATTTGTTTACCTCACTCCGCCAGGTGTCACAAACCAACTCAGGCCTGGCAAGATTCCGCATGTTTGGCGTTGAGCACGAGTTGCCTCAATCCAACATCGCGAGACTTCTAGGCTTTTGTTCGGACGAAGGTGCTCATTTCCGGGTGCCGGATAGTTTTGGTGAGGAGGCTTTCAACTTATGGCACAATTTGACGAATATCCGTGCCGGATCCTACGACCACCTGAATGCCACCCACATTCACAATCCAGCTATCCACTACTTCCATCGCATCCTTAGCAACACAATCTTCGCCCGCGACAGCAACCATAAGCTCAACTCCAAGGAGCTCTTCTTTTTACATTGCGCGTTCACTAGGCAAAAGATCAATGTCGCCCCGTTCCTACTTGCTCACATCCACTCTATTTGTGCTAGAGGTGGAAAACCATTTTATTTCGGAGGGCTGGTTACTTCACTTGCCATTGGTCTGAACTACGGTGCTGCTCTCGCAACCTTGTCTTCTATGGCACCGACTTTGCTAACCTTGGATCACTGCAAAGCCGCACACCTCATCTACGAGCGGGAAGACGGTAGATTCCACCCTGTAATCAGGAACACTGTCTATCAGAATATCATTTTGCCGAACAGGGACGGAATCGATCCAAGTAACCGAGCAAACTGGTTGTTCGATCCTGAAATTCCCGCAGAGCGTGCACCTGCCCATGAAGACCAACCTGCAGCCGCCGCAGACGAAATACAAGAAGAGTTGGATAGTGCTCCTCCAGTCCACGACATTCCAGGATCCTCGTCTTCACCTCCTCCTATTAATCTTGAAGACATCCTCTGCGCCCTCCACATGCAAAACCAAATGAATGCGGCGCTTGAAAGGAGGCAAGCCGAGCAATTTGAGTCTTTGTGCGCCCAAAACGCTCAGATCTTGACTGGGCAGCGCAACATGAATGAGAGGTTAGATGAGGCCCTGTCAGAGCTTAACGCCTTGAGGATGGACGTGAGCACCCTTGGCTTCCAAGACACTGACACTGAAGCCACTCCTACCAGACGCTCTCGCACCAGGAGTAGAGGACGTGGTCACCAGTAGTCTTTCTTTAATTCCTATGTAATTTATTATTTTTCTGTTTCATTTCTTTTCTGTTTGTTTTTGTAATTGTACTTCCCCGCCTACATACCGCAACATTGAGGACAATGTCGGATTTTGTGTGGGAGAGTTACCTTTCAATCTTTTATAAACTAGTAAATTCTTATGATATGTCTCAATTCAAATTCTTCGCTTTATTTAGCCATATCGAAAAAATTTCAGCTTCTCATTCGCCCGACATACCTATTTTAACGAAATCCCAGTTGAGGAAGCCGAAAACGACATAACAAGATCGATACAGTTCTGACACCGTAGACTTGCTACTCACGCGATCCGTTTCAATAACCATTATACCGATATTTGGAGTTTCAAGTTCTAGAAGTAACCCCTAGTAGTTTATACTAGCAGTCAGCACCGTCTTGACATAAACCATGTGGAGAATCGATGAATATAAGTGTTTGATGCCTGATTCTAAAAATATCCTTCCTATCTCGCTGCTAAAAGAAAAGAAAATTTATGTACCAAAATAGACGGGCACATATAAAAGCTGAGCAAATAATGAAGGAATCCAGTGTTGGTTGGTTCAGAGGATCTGGTTCTGAACTCGGTAGGGCGTGCTACGGCCCGATCCCCCATAACCTCCAATTTGGATAACATATGTAGGGTTGCCACATTCATGTACCAGACCCCGTGCTAAAGGATCAAAGTCACTAACCGATTACTCCACTACGTGCGTACTAAGACAAAGGGCTTAATGTGATTGCGCCAGAACGAAACCGGGTGAAATAGATACGAGGAACTCCAGGAAGAATTATAACGGAACTGTTGGATAGCTCGTTTGAAATGGAAGTCTACGGCTAAGCTTATTGCTTGTATCATTAGCGTATCTTTAGTGTTTTACTCAAGTATTGGCCGAACCGACGAGGATTTCCCGAAACTACTTTAAAAATCCAAGGTATGTCATGCTTATGCGCTTGACAAAAACTTGTCCGACCTTTTGAATGACTATTTGTTTGAGGACAAGCAAAGGTTTAAGTATGAGGGAATTTGATAACGAGAAAACATATCATATAATTACCATGCTTTTCACCGATTTTATATTTCATTAAGTCGTCTAACCCCCGATTATTCCGAGATTATTTGTCTTTTTATAGGTATAACATTTGTCGACTCAAACCGATGGAAAAGGACAACATGAAGAAGGCTAGACAATAAACAAAGAGAAAAAGAATTAAAAAAAATACAAAGTTTAAATTTTGGAACAGTGACGGTCGTCACACCCTTGTGACGGGCGTAACGCCCCCCATCTTGGAGAAACGCTCGTCACACATCACTGACGAGCGTAATGTGCTACTTAAGAGCGTGACGACCGTCACCCACCTATGACGATCGTCACGCGCGTAAAGGTGGACGTTATACATGGATAGAGACGTGGGCATTGAAGGGCAGACTCGTTCTCCTAACTTCCTGCTAAGTCTCCTATTTTCCTGCCACCCACTATTGGTGCTCCCTATATTTTCTCCATTGAAGACTTCCTAAAGATTTCTTAACTGCTGTTTTTCCTATGCTATATATATGTGTGCCAGTGCAAAGTACCAGGGGTCGAAGAATTTTCCTCAGAACAAATATTATTTTCTTTTGCAGTTATTTTCCATTTTCCTTGTTTTGGAATATTGTTTTCACGTTCCTGTAATTTTCATTCAAAGTCTTAGTTTTTAGTTTTAAGTGTTAATTCTTCTTTCAAGAATTAACACGAATTATTTACTGCAAATCAAGCTCGAAGATTGGATTATTGTAATACTTCAAGATTACCATAGCAACTTTGATTCCAGGTTTTATATTGCAATTATTATTCATTCAGTTTCTATATTATGCCAATTGTCGCTATGAATTATATTTTGAACTGTATTGATGTTAAGTTAATTATGTCTGGCTAAATTATTAATACCGGTATGTGACCGTAAGAACTGAAAGAATTCAGTGATACCTTGGCCAAAAATATTTATAAAAAAATTTCTGGTTTCCAATTTCCAAGATTAATTTAACTATCCTTGTCACGAGAGTGAGAGGTTAATTAACACGATTTTGCCACGAGAGTGGGAAATTAATTAAGGCAAGAACCTGCATGCGAGAGCTGGGGTTCAACCCAGATAGTGGTAACGAAGCATTGATTTTTAAATACACGAGAGTGTTTTAATAAATTAATTAAACTCAAATTGTTTTCAAAAAGTGTTATTAAATTTAAAGTGCATCCACTAGGTTTAGTAGCATGACTTATTTCATAAACACGAGAGTGTATGTCTCAGGTTTTTAAACAATTAGCTTTTACCGAAATACTTATAGGCCAAGCGATTTACCGAATTCCCTAAGTCTGATTATCACATACCGGTATAATTAGTACTATTATTTTTAATTAAACTGTTTCCCCCAAAAATCGAATATTCATCGCTTAGTTAGACAAATTGTAGCATTAGATCGTATGTGATTGATCCTCAGTCTCTATGGGTTCGATAATCTTTTAAAACTAGAACGACTGAACTGTATACTTGCAGTTAGTATCCCGATAGACTCATAAAGTCCCGATCAGGATTCGAACCCAGGTCTTGTGAGTCACAGCATACACTCCACTACCACTCAACCAGCGCGTTTTAATTGTAAATGCAATGGATAATAATTATAATATGGGGAAAAACAATAATATGCCAGAAATAAAAAAAACACGCGCGAAGTTTAAACCGGCCAACCAGGGGGAGACGCGTCATTGTCTTCCTTGTTCATCCCTGTAATATTTCCTGCGAATTCATATCTGCAGCTGAATCCCTAGGTCAACCCTAAATCCCATTCTAGGCCATGGAAATTGATTCCAAGCACATGGTCATGCTCGTCTGCCTCCCCTAGTTACATCCATGTCCATTAATGGGGCTGATTTTGCCTGAAAAAGAAACGCCCAAAAACACAAACCAAGAACCCTATATTCGGCTTGGGGGTTACAGGCTATTTAAATGCAATCAAATAATGCAGAAATCTTGTAAATTGAACAAGGATCATGAATATGTCAATGATTTGCCAAGAAAATGCAAGAATGTGGAGTTTCGATTTCGAACACAGGGCGGTATTTTGAGAGACTTACAACGCGATTGAGAGGGTGTGAGAGCTTGTTAGGGATTGGTTTCGCTTCAAGGGTGGCCCAACAATTGATTAGCGTTGAGATTTGGTGTTAAAACTGCCTCTAAACACGATTTCAGTTTCACACTTTTTGGTAATTTTTTCAAGTTTGCTTTTGATGATTTTGCAGCCTCTAACCCTTGAATTCGTGTGCTTTAGCTTGTATAAGTAATGAGAAATTCATTAGGTCAACAAATATGGGTTGAATCCTTGTACATCAATGCTTGGAGATTTGATTTGATCCTCCATTGATAACCTTCCAATTTTACCAAAAATCCAATCTTTTTGCACATGGAATGTATGATACGAATTTTATTCACTTGATGATGATGATTAGGCCCTGAAATAGCCAAAAAGGGATCAAATAATCAATGTTTGGATTTTATTTGATTTAAAATGGAATAATTCATAAAAAAAATCAAATTAAATAATAAAATTGACAAATGGTCACAAGGATGAATGTAGGACACGTGTGTAGTGTGACAAGATCAAATCAAGTGGAAAAGAATAGGCCCATTTGACAAAATTTGATGTTTTGGGGATAGTTCACTTTTGGCAATTTTGCAAAAATGCCCAACTTCAACAATGCATAACTTCTTCAATTTTGAACTTTTGGAAGTGTTCTTGGACTTTTTAGAAAGCTTGAGATGTCCTATAACCAAACCTTTTGGTCTCATCTCATTTTGATATTCCATGCTCAAGTTATAAGCTTTGGAAAAAAAGGTGTTTTTGTTGACTTTTAAAAATGACCTATAATGTCCAAATTTGTAACTTCTTGTGAGTGCATTTTATGATCTTGGGGTATGAATATGGATTGTAGGAAATTGCATCCTATTAAAAATGAGCTTTGGATGGGTCATTTCTCATAAAGTATGAGAAAGTTATGATTGGTCAAAGTTGAGTTGACTTTTCCTACAAACCCCTAATTTAGCAACTTTTTAGTCTTGATGAATTTTGAGCAATCCTTGATGAATCATGATCAACCCTTGATCAAATGATGGACCAGGGAGATCTTCGCGTTGATCTGACTGAACCAGAGGAGGTCTTGGATTAACTTTGACTGGATCGGCATCAGAAAAATCTTCGAATCGATTTAACTGGACCAGACAAGAGTCTTGGGATAACTTCAACTGGAATACGAATCAGGGAGATCTTCGCAGCGATCTAACTGAACCAGAGGAGGTCTTGGATTAACTTTTTATTGGATCGGCATCAGAAAAATCTTCGAATCGATTTAATTGGACCAGACAAAAGTCTTGGAATAACTTCAACTAGAATATGAATCAGGGAGATCTTCGCGGCGATCTAACTGAACCAGAGGAGGTCTTTGATTAACTTTGACCGGATCGACATCAGAAAAATCTTCGAATCGATTTAACTGGACCAAACAAGAGTCTTGGGATAACTTCAACTGGAATACGAATCAGGGAGATCTTCACAGCGATCTAACTGAACCAGAGGAGGTTTTTGATTAACTTTGACTGAATCGGCATTAGAAAAATCTTCGAATCGATTTAACTGGACCAAACAAGAGTCTTTTGATATAGCTGAGAATTTAACTGCGTCTTTCCTGAAAGGTAAAGGTCAGTCATATGCAATGCATGATATGGGTCAAGCAATGATGCTCTCAACATAAATGAGATTGTATGGTATGATGCGTATATGCATGTGTCATGATGTATGGAGATGTAATGTTTTAGCCGGGGAAAATAAATCCCAGGTAGCTGTTGGAGAGTAGATTTTAATTCTTCGTTTCCGTTGGGGATGACGAACGAAGATGATTGTGAGAATAAACCTGCAGGAGAAGATAACTCTGTTGAGGAATAAACTGATGAGGAGATTACTCTGTGGGGAAGAGATGTTCTGCTGAGGATTCTACTGATAAATTCTGTCGGGATGAATTATCATTGCTGGTGATATTGAGCCCGTTGAGGACTGAATTCCTATTTGTGAAAGGAAAGAACTTCGCTGGGGATGATCTTTCAGTTGCGACTTGCTGGGGATAACCCTGTTAGACTTTTGTGGGGATAATCCTCTGAATTCTGCTGAGAATGATCCTTTGAACTCAGCTGGGGAGATTTATTTTTATACTCCGATGGGGATAAACTTCCAAAGTCTACTGGGGATGATGCTTCAACTCCGTTGGGGAAGCTTTTTCAGACTGCGATGGGAAAATTTTAACTCCATTGGGGGTATCTTGTATTCTGCTGGGGAACCTTCTTATACTCCGCCAGAGAATATTAAGACTGCCGGGGATATTAAACCATTTTTAGTGTTGAGGGTAGATCAACTCTTCTTGGGGAGAGCATTGCTGATTCGCTCATAGTTGCAAGTCTCAGCTGGGAGAGAGCTACTATTACTGTCTTACTCTGCGGGGAGTGAAGGTATCTTAGCCATATTCTTTATAAGAATTTACCCGGTACCTGGTGGACAAAGCAACTATACAGTTTGGACAATTTTTATTGCCCCTGTTTCTGATATTACCAGTAATTCGTCTTTTGTTTCGCATGTAAATATTTATGAGCAGCAATTAATGTCAAATGCATATATCAAAAATGAACATTGGACGTTCTTTGCAAAACAAAACAGATAAAGGAAAAACAGTTTGAAATTTCTTTGAAAATGAATTGTATTGATTTTGAAGTTTGGCCTGTAAATAGGCATTTTTGTACAAGAGGCTGACGTCCTAGTAAGAGAACGCCGCTGAGTAGATAGAATTTACATAAATTGTTAAAAACAAAACAGCTATGTGAATAATCCCACTGGGTTCCAACTCTGCTATTGCCTTTATGTCCTCGAGTATCTCATCACTTTACTACTTGGTTGAAGGTAGATGAGACTGATTAGTGTCGTCCGAGCTTGATAGTTGATACCGAAGTCTGGATGCAAGGTGATCCAATGAGACATAGTGTTACGCTTTGATCCCGAATTTTTGCCTGGACCGTCCTTTCGGGTTTTCAGTCCACCGGGATACCCTTTTTTGCCCAAGTCGCCCTTTCGGGTTTTCAACTTGCCGGGTGTACAGATTTTTCATTTTCATCCCTTATTTTTGCCCGAACCCTTTTGGTTCACCGGGAAGCCCTTATTTTTGCCTAGGCCAGTCAACCTAGTGGGTCTTTGATTATGCGTAGTATCTTTTCACTATGTCTGCATTGACGGGGTGAGGAAGGTCGTCACCATCCATGGTGGTTAGAATCATAGCTCCTCCTGAGAAAATATTCTTAACCACAAACGGCCCTTCGTAAGTAGGGGTCCATTTGCCCCTGGGATCACCTTGAGGTAAGATAATACGCTTGATTACCAGGTCCCTAACTTGATACTCTTGTCGTCTAACTTTCTTGTTAAATACCCTGATCATCCGTTTTTGGTACGTCTGACCATGACAAATAGCAGTAAGTCTCTTTTCGTCGATTAGGTTCAGCTGATCAAGTCGGGTATGAATCCAGTCATCTTCGCTCAAACCTGCATCCTTCATAATCCAAAGAGAGGGTATCTGAACTTCGATGGGCAGGACAGCCTCCATACCGTATACCAAGGAATAGGGTGTTGCCCCTGTTGACGTCTGTGCTGAGGTACGGTACCCATGAAGAGCGAATGGTAACATCTCGTGCCAGTCTTTGTACGTCACTGTCATCTTCTGCACAATCTTCTTAATGTTCTTATTAGCCGTTTTGACAGCCCCATTCATCTTCATCCGGTAGGGAGAAGAATTATGATCCTGTATCTTGAATTGCTCGTAGAGCTCAATGATCATCTTGTTGTTAAGATTGGTACCATTGTCCGTAATGATCCTCTCCAGTACACCATATCGACAGATCAGATTGTTCCGAATTAATCGTGCCACGACGTTCTTGGTTACGGTAGCGAAGGAAGCTGCTTCAACCCACTTCGTAAAGTAATCAATAACTACCAGGATGAAACAATGCCCGTCGGATGCCGTAGGTCTGATTTCTCCGATCATATCAATGCCCCACATTGCAAAAGGCCAAGGAGCTGTTAAGACGTTCAGAGGAACTGGAGGTATGTGCACCTTATCAGCATAGACCTGACACTTGTGACATGTCCGAGAATGCTGATAACAGTCGGCTTCCATTGTGGACCAATAATATCATGCCCGAAGGACTTTCTTCGTCGTGGTGTATCCATTGGAATGAGTTCCTAAGGTATCTTCATGCAACTCCGCCATGATCCTTTCTGCTTCATTCTTATCCACACATCACAGTAAGGTCGAATCATGGTTATGCTTGTAAAGGATGCCATTGCTGATGAAGAACTTCGCCGTGAACCTCCTCAAAAACTTCTTGTCATTAACAGATGCACCCTCGGGGTACTCCTGAGCTTCAAGATACCTTTTTACCTCATGAAACCAGGGCTTTTCGGCTACCTCTTCAGTCTCAATGTCACAGCAATGTGCAGGTTCGTCCAATCTTTCAATGATAACTCAGGGAGCCTCATTGTCCCAATTGACTTTGAACATAGAAGACATCGTAGCCAGCGCGTCCGCCAACTGATTCTCCTCTCTCGGGAAGTGTTCAAATGTTATCTCCTTAAAATGTGGAAGCAACGTCAATACATACTCCTTGTAAGGAATAAGATTTGGGTGTTTCATATTCCACTCGCCTT
Organism: Vicia faba; assembly: GCA_948472305.1. Classification (NCBI taxonomy): domain Eukaryota; kingdom Viridiplantae; phylum Streptophyta; class Magnoliopsida; order Fabales; family Fabaceae; genus Vicia; species Vicia faba. The sequence continues at coordinate 878,415,191 of OX451739.1, forward strand.
TGATCTGACTGATCATGAGAGCAGAATCTCCGAAGACACTCAAACTTAATCCTTAGGTCAATTGCTGCTCGGAGACCCATGATGCACGCCTCATACTCCGCCATATTGTTGGTGCAGTTGAAACATAGTCGGGCGGTGAATGGAGTATGAGAGCCTTTAGGAGATATGATCACGACGCCAATTTCGTTACCTAAAGCATTTGAGGCACCATCAAAGTACATAGACCATCAGGATCCTTCCTTAGGTCCTTTATCCAGTCCAGGTTCCTCACAGTCAGTTACTATCATGATACTCTCATTCGGGAATTCAAAGTTCATAGACTGGTAATCATCCACTGCCTGATGTGCCAAATGGTCTGCCAACACACTTCCCTTGATTGCCTTTTGGGTCGTATACTGGATGTCATACTCAGTCAAGATCATCTTCCATCTTGTTATTCTTCCAGATAAGGCAGGTTTCTCGAAGATATACTTGATTGGATCCATCTTTGATATCAACAGAGTAGTGTGAGTCAGCATATACTGTCTCAGCCGGAGAGCAGCCCATGCCAAAGCGCAACAAGTTTTCTCGAGCAACGAGTATCAGGTCTCGCAGTCGGTAAACTTTTTGCTAAGGTAATAAATAGCGTGCTCTTTTCGGCCAGACTCGTCATGCTGACCCAGCACACACCCCATCGAGTTGTCGAGTACTGTCAAGTATAAGATCAGAGGTCTCCCTTCAACTGGTGGCATCAGAATAGGTGGCTCTTGGAGATACTCTTTGATCCTTTCGAAAGCGGCCTGGCATTCATTGTTCCATCGTACCACTTGATCTTTCTTAAGTAACTTGAAGATTGGCTCACAAGTAGCAGTCAGGTGCGAGATGAATCGGGCAATGTAATTTAGTTGTCCCAGGAAACCTCTGACTTCTTTCTCTGTTCTGGGAACTTGCATCTCCTGTATGGCCTTCACCTTTGCCGGATCCACCTGAATACCTTTGTCGATTACGATGAAACCCAACAGTTTACCAGATCTAACCCCGAAGGTGAACTTGTTCGGGTTTAACCTCAGCTTGTACAACTTCAGCCTATCAAACAACTTCTGCAGATGGTCAAGGTGTTCCTCCTCAGTCTGGGACCTTGCAATCATATCATCGACATATACCTCAATCTCATGATGGATCATGTCATGAAACAAAGCAACCATGGCACGCTGATACGTTGCCCCAGCATTCTTCAATCCAAAAGGCATGACCTTGTAGCAAAAGGTACCTTATTGAGTAACAAAGGTGGTCTTCTCCATGTCTTCGGGAGCCATTTTAATCTGATTATAACCGGAGAAACCATCCATAAAGGAGAATACCTTGTGCTGAGCGGTGTTGTCAACCAGAATGTCGATATGAGGTAGAGGGAAATCATCCTTGGGGATCGCCCTATTCAAATCCCTATAGTCAACACACATTCGGACCTTACCATCCTTCTTCGGCACAGGAACCACGTTGGCCACCCACTGAGGGTAAGAAGTCACTGCTAGAAAACCGGCGTCAAACTGTTTCATAACTTCAGCCTTGATTTTCTCAGACATCTCTGGGCGCATTCGGCGGACCTTCTGTTTCACTGGAGGACAATCTTCCTTGGTAGGCAGGCGATGAACCACAATATCGGTATCCAACCCAGGCATATCTTCATAAGACCAGGCAAAGATTTCAACGTAGTCACGCAACATCTGAATCAACCGTTGCTTCACCCTAAGCTCCAGATTTGCACCAATCTTAACTTCTTTCTTGTCCTCTTCCATACCCAAATTTACTGATTCCACTGGCTCTTCGTGCGGCTGAATATCCCTCTCTTCCTGAAGTAACAGTCTTGCAAGTTCACCAGGCACTTCGCAATCATCTTCACCTTCGTCTTCGGCTAAGTTGATCGGATTTTCGAAGTCATAACTGGCAGTAGCAGAGTCGTTACCAGTGAGATCCAGAGTGGATGTAGACCTGTATATGTGAGTGTGTGTAAAATAGTTGTTTTGTAATATATGATAAAAGAAAAACAAGGAGCACAAGATTTGAAATGCAAGAAACGTCCAATGCTTTTATTAATGATATATGAAAATGACACACATAAAGCCCTTACAAATGAAGCCACGGTGCCCCGGGTAAGACATCGGGCCGTAAAGTTTAAAACATTGTTTGTTACATATTCAAAACAAAAAGTTTCATTACTGGGTAACAAAAGAAATAGGGATGAAGTCCTTTGCTGTCCAGTTGCTTGGTCCATCGTTGGTCATAGGATAGATCCAACTATCGAACTCAGACTCTTCCACATCGTCTTCAATGGCATTCACTCCCGAGTTGCTGAAGAACACGGGAGGTCTTCCGATCCGTGCATTTCGAACAGCCCTTTGAGCCTCTGTAGTGAAACCCAAACCAAACTTGTTAGTCTTCTGTGTAAAATCAGGGAGTCAGCCCCAATTTGCACACCCACCTTTCTCAACAACAGCCCGAGCATCCTTAAAGGAAGCCATCTTCATAGGAGAATCTTCAACAACAGTCTCAGTTGACGCCAGCGTCTGGGGAACCTCTTTAAAATGCTGAAATGAGGTATCAATGAACTCTCCATCCATCTCTACGTATCGGAAAGAGTTGAGGTGGCTCACCATGTACTCTTCCTCTCCTTGTATTGTCACAATCTCCCCTTTGACCGGGTACTTCAGCTTCTGGTGGAGCATTGAGGTTACGGCCCCAGCTTTGTGGATCCATGGACGACCCAGCAAACAAGAATAAGATGGCTGAATGTCCATCACATAGAACGTAGAGTTAAAAACCTGAGAACCAACCTTAATCAGAAAATCAACTTCTCTGTGCACCATCCTTTTAGACCCATCAAAGGCCCTGACAACAATATTGCTTGGTTTCAACTCCAACCCTTCATAATCCAACCGGTCTAGAGCTTTCTTAGGTAAAATGTTCAATGAGGAACTAGTATCCACCAATACATGTGTAAGAGTAGTGCCCATGCATTCAATGGAGACATGCAGGGCATCGTTGTGATTCTTCCCCTTAGAAGTCAAGTTGGCGTCAGAGAAACCCAACCCATTATCAGCAGTCAGATTGGCCATGCAATCTTTAAACTGATCAGCTGATGTCTCTTGTGGTACGTGTGCGGTCTTCAGAAATGTAATCAGAGCCTTGGCATGGGCCTCTGAACATAGCAACCGTGACAACATAGAAATCTTGGACTGGGTTTGCCCCAGCTGCTCGACTACATTGTAGTCACTCTTTTTTATGATTTTAAGAATCTCTTCCATCTCTTGTTTAGAAGCTTCAACAGTAATCGTCTTCGGTGCCTTCGTCTGGGCAGGCTCACTGGTGGTCCCTTTGCCCCGAGTGTCAGATGACTCAGCGACAGGGGTAAGAATAGGAACTTGAACAGGAATAGTAGCAGGTATACTGGCAGGTGTAATAACAATAGGCTTTCAGACAGTTGGTGGAGAGATATCAGGTGAGAAAAGTCTTATGCTGCAGGTGACTTTAGCAGGTCCAACAATATTGCTGACGTCAGTATCAGCATCCAACTCTTGTTTAACTCCATGAAAATAAACATCGGCCCCATAATGCCAAGGGATAGCTTTATCAGAGGTGTAGGGGATAGGCCCAGGAACAGTGATGATCAATGGTGCGATTCTTGGAACAGATGTAATTCTAACAGGCTTCCTCGAGGGAACCTTGGAAGAATTGTCGAAAATGGTGATAATGGCAACTTTTTCAGTATGAACTAAAGGAATAACAATCTTCTCGAACAGAATTTCTTTACTATCCATCAGGCGTTGGATACCTGACTTCAAAAGATGGCAACCGGTAGGTAGAACAGAACACATACGGCAACCTTCGTCACAGCCCGGAAATAAACCGGCTAGCAAAAGTTTCTTCTTCACAGTCATCAAAGGGGTAATAATATCGTTCATAGAAGCCACAAACAAGTCTTCATCTATAGCATTCACTCCATGCTTGGGCATAGGAGCAGTTACAACATTAGGCCTTTCGGGCGCCTCGAACTCAATCTCCTTTGCATCAATTAAGTCCTGTATCTTATTCTTCAAAGACCAACAATCATTTGTATTATGCCCCGGGCTATCAGAGTGAAAAGCACAGCGGGCATTAGGGTTGTACTTCGGTGATGTTGTATTTGGATTCTTCGGGGCTTCCCTTGGAATCACTAGGTTGGTTTTCAGTAATTGTGGCAGAATTTGAGACAAAGTCATGCTGAGACGGGTGATTTTCCTTCGAGGTCTCTCGTCCTTTTGTTGATTGTTATGCTGAGGAACACCAGCAGGTCTTGAAATAACAACCGCATTAACAGCTTGGCGGTGTTCAGGTCTATTATGGTTTTTCGAACTGTAGACAGCACTGGACTCTTTCTTAAAAGGCTTTTTCTCGGTGCTTGATGAGGCACCCTTCTGTATCTTACCAGCCTTAATACCAGCCTCAATCCTCTCACCGGTCATAATTAGCTTTGTAAACCTAGACGAAGAGCTTCCAATCAGATGGTTGAAAAATGGACCAGACAAGGTCCCCATAAACATATCCACAAGCTCCCGATCAGCCAAGGGTGGTTGCACTCTTCCGGCGATATCCCTCCGCTTCTGAGCATAATCTTTGAATCCTTCACCCGTTCCCATTGACATACCCTGGAGTTGGGTACGCGTGGGAGCAAGGTCGGAATTGTATTGGTACTGCCTGTAGAAAGCAGTAGCCAAATCTTCCCAACTGCGGATACTGGCTTCGTCCAACTGGTAAAACCATTCTAGCTGAGTCCCTGAGAGACTGTCTTGAAAGAAATGGATCCATAGGTTTTTATCAGCGGTGTACGGATGAATCTTCCTTACATATGACTGGAGGTGCAGCTTCGGACAAGAAACTCCGTCATACTTAGCAAAGGCTGGTGCCTTGAATTTGTGGGGAATTACCACCCCAGATGATAGACCCAGATCACCAAAGTCCAGACCAGGCACTTTCTGAACTTCCATCGCACTTAACCGATCTTCCAGTTGCTTGTATCTATCATCAACAGAAGGATACTGGTCTTCATCAAAATCCGTCTCGTTGTCAGAGACCACAGGGCTAGGAGCCCTCCTTTCTTCTTGACTATCTTTCCCTCCAGATGAGGTGGTCAAATCAACCTCCTCTCGTAGCCTGTTTCCAAACCTGTGACATGTGCTAAACAGGATTGTCCTCTTCTTCTTCTTCTTCTTCTCTTTCAGAATCAGGGTCTTCAGATCTTGCTGGCCCTTAGCTAGATTCATGAACAACTCTTGAAATTGGGCATTTTGGGCCTGTAGGGCCTTGATTGCTTGCTCAATTGATGGTTCAGCAGACATGATGAGTGCTGAAATAAACAGCGAAGAAGATAAGAGACCTGTAATGGGTACCTGTTATGAAGTGCAGTATGATATGATTTCAAAGACAATCAGGAGATTCAAATTTGTAAACCAAAAAGGAAACACACTTTTATTAGATAAACTTTGAAATTCAAATTGTTCAAGAAATTTCCCTTAAGGCGTTACAAGAGAGGAAATACTGAAAAGTAAATAAAAACTGGAAAGGAAATAAACAAAGGACAATCAGTGCTCCCATGGTCTCTTTTTGTCGGTGCGGACATAGTCATTAAGGATCCGCTTGTTCTCCAGCTGTCTAGTCAACTTCTGGATCTTCTGCTCTTGCTCATTGAACTTTTCTCGGTAAGCATCCCGTTCTTCTCTCAGCTGCATCCAAGACCTTATCAGTGCCCCAATGTCAGTGGGCATGTAAGGATGGAGGATAGTGGGAAGAACCCCTTCTTCATTAGCAACTTCAACAATGACAGGCAGGACGGCTTCATATGGCATACCCAGCTTTTGGGCACGAATGCGAACCCATCTAAGATATGGCTCCATTGGAAGAGAGGTCTTGGGACCGAGCTCATGTGGATCAGATATGTGAACTCTATCCCAAGCCTTTATGAATCTGCGGCGTTGCTCGTCGCTGTCCCCTTGAAAATCAAATATGATACTAGGCATTAGCAATTCATGAGGTCCTTCTCTTCTGGCACGCCCAAACTGACGTAAGGCCAAGCATGGATTATAAGAAATTCCTCCATGGGTTCCTATCAGTGGAACATTGGGGTACTCCCCACAGCGATCAATAATAGCCACCTCGTCCATACCCTTGATAGTCCAGATAATGTCATTATGAGAGAGAGACATAACCCTATAAGCCCAGCCCATGCCTTCTTTGTTCTTCAGCACTGATTTGGGGAGGTGCAAAATAAACCACCTCGCCAATAATGGAGCACAACACATCAAGGTTCCCCGCTTTCGGGAAGTACGGGCATAAAGTTGATGAAGAATGTCACCCAAGAGAGTGGGTACAGGATTACGAGAGATGAAGATTTTCACCGCATTCACATCAACAAAGGAGTCAGGATTTGGAAACAATACCAAGCCATATATCAGAAGAGCCAGAATATCTTCGAATGCCTTGAAGTCTAGACTATCCCAGAAATAATTAGCCTTACCAACCAAGAATTTAGTCAGAAAGCCCTTTGCTCCACTTCTAGTCTCCCAATTAGCCATTACCTCATCCTTTGTCAAATGAAGGGCTAAAGCAATCTCTTTCGGCCTAAGGGTCTTCTCCCAACCAGTAAACGGGGTCTGCTCCAGAATAGAGATACCGAGCAGATCAGAGAACTCTTCTAAGGTGTGAACCAACTGGTAGTCCTGAAAAGTAAAGCAATGGTACAACGGATCATAGAATTGGACCAAAACACTCATCATCTGCTCGTCCAATTTGGAGGTAACCAAACTGAGAAGGTACCCATGTCTTCTGATGAAGGAGGTAGTATCAGGCATCTTTGCAATCAAATCTTTAAGCATAGTGGGAACCTGGACAAAGTTGATCCGGATGGTATTCTTACGCATATGCATCATGACCTACAAAACAGAACAAAGATGAATCCCTCCTGTCTTTGAAATAGGTTAGTCCGATGCAAGATGCATGCAATGTTATGATGTCATGATGTCATGATAGAAGGTACATCACAAGTATCCACAAATAGCAAACATGGTAAAGGCACACAAGTCACACAGAGAGCCCTTAGATTTCAGGCTGGCAAGGAGCTTAGGTACTACCCTCTTTCAGTTCAGTTGGTTTAAACCTGTCCTAAAAATAGTAACCGGGTTCTAGAGGATCCCAATATCACTGACTACCCTCAATCGGTCATAATTCCAGTTTAGCAACCTTTTCTTGTGGCCGGAATCATCGTGAGAGTTTAGTCTAAATGAGTGTAGCATACTGCTACTGTTCTTTGGCCAAGTTGGTCAATTTAAAGGTTCTAAGGCCAGTTGGTGCTTAATGACCCCTTAGATGACCCATATTATCCTCGTTCCAACACAAGGGATATCGGTACAATCTAAAGTGTCACACCAACATAGCTACTGCTTCAACCGTATCGGTCTACGCCATACAGTTCCCTCACAGTTTATTGCTACTTACCTAAAGGGTATCCCCAGATCCGGGTTAGGATCTATAGTAACTCTGATACAAGCCCATAAATATAAAGCATACAAAGCAAACAATTGAAAACACAATGATCTAATCCTAAGGTACACCCCACTTATTAGAATATCCCCAGCAGAGTCGCCAGTTTTGTGATACGGTGGGAGAGAACTGACTGTTTTTGGAATGCTGGTTCGCGTTTTGCGTTTGTTTTCGCAAAATGTCGCAGTAAGCAAGAGTCTCCACCTTCTTTTATTTTATCCAACAAGGAAAGGAAAAAAGCACAGAAAAATACCTTTTTGAGATGTTTCTCGGGTCCGGGGGGTAGATTATAGAAAGGGAAGGTGTTAGCACCCTTTCTATCCGTGGTTATCCACAGGCTCTTAGGTACTTGCTCAAAGTGTTTTCAAAATTGCTTTTTCTTTGTGTTTGTGGGTTTGAAAGAAGTTTTTTGTTTAAAAGGTGTAAGTGCGAAAAGTTTTGTTTTGTTTGGAAAGAGAAAGTACTTAAGAACCATCTACCTACTCGAAAAAGGAATTAATCTGTACTAATGTCCTTTAGACAATGCTATCCCACTATTGATGAGTAGGTAGCATCGTCGTTGGAGTTTTAAGGGTCAATTTGATTAAGGGACGTGCGGTCACTAAAGCAATGTTAGGACGCCTTAGCGGTAACCCTAATGTCTTAGATCATTTTTCCAAGGCAACTGTTTCGAGGCAACTATGATCTTTGGACAAGAGGGCGACCTCTAAAACTTCCTATACTCAATGACCGCGTTCGAAGGCAACCAAGTGAGGTGTACCCTAAGAGTGCGCATGTACGAGTGTGTTGTTTCGGTTAATTTTATCTTTGTACATGTCAATGGTTATCTATGTTGATTTTAGGTTTAAACATTTGATCTTGTCATGCATTCCCTATTACCAAACATCTAACAGTTTATAAGTGGCGGAAATTAAATTGCGGAAATTAAAACTAACTATTACAAGGCGTCGGGTATTTACATCGCCAAAAACAACCCTTGAAATTAAAATGCGGAAAATAAATAAAGCGAGAAAAATATTTAAAGTCCTAATTAAACTATTACATTCGGGAAACAGATACAATATTGAATAAAAATGGATCGCGTGCGGGAAAATTAAATCGGGCGCATTCTAGGGTTTTGACCCTTTTGTTTATTAAAGAAAAAGATTTTTTGGTTTATTTTTGAATTAAAAGAAAATAGACTAAACTAATTATTGAATTAATAAATAAATTAATTAATAAAAATATTTTTGGGTTTTTAAGTATTTAAAGAAATAAAAATAAATTAATCAAAGTTAATAAAACCTAATTATCTAAATTAATTTTAATTATTGCAAAAGATATTAAAGTTGTTACCTAATTAAACTAAATTAATTCAATTAATATTTATTAACAAAAATAAAAATGTTGGAAATTAATTTAATTAACAAAATATTTTTGGTTTTTAATTTTAATGAAGAAAAAGTTTTAATTGGTTAGTTAAATAATAAAAATAATAACAATTAATTAATTAAAAGAAAATAATAAAAATAGAGAGAGTGAGGGTTTGGGCCTGTATAGGGGGTTTACTCAGCAATTTCCAAGGCCCATTTGTCCACTGGCCTGGTTGACTTTCTTGATTCCCTGTGGCACGTTGACTTGAGAGTATGATGGGCATCACATCTGGACCACCAGATCTGGCCTGGGGCCATCTGGAAAGCATTTGAGTGAGGGAGTATCATGTACTGCGCGCTTGAGTTCACACTAAATTACCTGTTGAAAAATAATACAAAGCAATATGGTGGACCTGGGATTCGAACCCAGGTCCTGTGAGTCACAGCATACACTCCACTACCACTCAACCAGCGCGTTTTAATTGTTAATGCAATGGATAATAATTATAATATGGGGAAAAACAATAATATGCCAGAAATTAAAAAAAAAACACGCGCGAAGTTTAAACCGGCCAACCAGGGGGAGACGCGTCATCGTCTTCCTCGTTCATCCCTGTAATATTTCCTACGGATTCATATCTGCAGTTGAATCCCTAGGTCAACCCTAAAACCCATTCTAGGCCATGGAAATTGATTCCAAGCACATGGTCATGCTCGTCTGCCTCCCCTGGTTACATCCATGTCCATTAATGGGGCTGATTTTGCCTGAAAAAGAAACGCCCAAAAACACAAACCAAGAACCCTAGATTCGGCTAGGGGGTTACAGGCTATATAAATGCAATCAAATAATCCAGAAAGCTTGTAAATTGAACAAGGATCATGAATATGTCAACGATTTGCCAAGAAAATGAAAGAATGTGGAGTTTTGATTTCTAACACAGGGCGGTATTTTGAGAGACTTACAGCGCGATTGAGAGGGTGTGAGAGCTTGTTAGGGATTGGTTTCGCTTCAAGGGTGTCCCAACAATTGATTAGCATTGAGATTTGGTGTTGAAACTGCCTCTAAGCACGATTTCAGTTTCACACTTTTTGGCAATTTTTTCAAGTTTGTTTTTGATGATTATGCAGCCTCTAACCCTTGAATTCGTGTGCTTTAGCTTGTATAAATAATGAGCAATGCATTAGGTCAACAAATATGGGTTGAATCCTTGTACATCAATACTTGGAGATTTGATTTGATCCTCCATTTATAACCTTCCAATTTTGCCAAAAATCCAATCTTTTTGCACATAGAATGTATGATACGAATTTGATTCACTTGATGATGATGATTAGGTCTTGAAATAGCCAAAAAGGGATCAAATAATCAATGTTTGGATTTTATTTGATTTAAATTGATTTAAAATGGAATAATTCATAAAAAATCAAATTAAATAATAAAATTGACAAATGGTCACAAGGTTGAAGCTAGGACACGTGTGTAGTGTGACAAGATCAAATCAAGTGGAAAAGAATGTGCCCATTTGACAAAATTTGAAGTTTTGGGGATAGTTGACTTTTGGCAATTTTGCAAAAATTCCCAACTTCAACAATGCATAACTTCTTCAATTTTGAACTTTTGGAAGTGTTCTTGGACGTTTTAGAAAGCTTGAGATGTCCTCTAACCAACCCTTTTGGTCTTATCTCATTTTGATATTCCATACTCAAGTTATAAGCTTTGGCAAAAGGTGTTTTTGTTGACTTTCAAAAATGACCTATAATGTCCAAATTTGTAACTTCTTGTGAGTGCATTTTCTGATCTTGGGGTATGAAGATGGATTGTAGGAAATTGCATCCTATTAAAAATGAGCTTTGTATGGGTCATTTCTCATAAAGTATTAGAAAGTTATGCTTGGTCAAAGTTGAGTTGACTTTTCCTACAAAACCCTAATTTAGCAACTTTTGAGTCTTGATGAATTTTGAGCAATCCTTGATGAATCATGATCAACCCTTGATCAAATGATGAAATATCCTTAAAAATGAGAATGTTTACAAAAAATCTTGAGGTTTGACTGTTTGTAGGTCACAGTTGACTTTTGCCCTAGCACAGTCGATTTTTGGACCCTTTGAGCAATTGACTGAGCAAACTTCCTCTGCAAGGCTTGAAATTTGACATGGATGATGTTGAGAGAATATTAGGACATTTTGGAGAACTTTATATCATTTGGATGTAAGGACCTTGATGCAACACAAAACCCTAATTTGGGATTGACTGCCTTAGGAGATAGCTTGACTGTCCAACTCTTGAGCAATCTTGAGCCACTTGGAGATTTTTCTTGAAATGTTTTGGGAAATATGAGAGGGAAAATTTTGGGGTGAAACACTTTGCTTTCAGACTCTCGTGGAAACTGGATTCCACATTTTATTAATCATCTTAGGTATCTTAGGATTCTTCTTGCATCCTACATGTGTGACACCTTTGATTATATCTTATTCCATGACATGTACATAGACACCATACTTATACTTGCATTTAATGAATCCCAATTCGACTAAGTATGAGTCGATTTTCTTGTTCCATACCCCAGGTGCTTATTTGAGACCATAAAAGGCTTTGTGAAACTTGTACAGTTTCCTTGATTCCTCTTATATCACAAACCCAAGATTTTTTATAACATACAAGACTTTATCTAGGGAACCATTCAAAAATGTTGATTTCACATCTAAGTGAAATGTCAACCAGCCTTGCTTGCATGCCAAGGCTACCACTAATCTGACAACTTCCAATCTTGCTACTGGTGCATATACTTCAGAGTAATTAAGTCATACTATTTGAAGAAATCCCTAATATACTAATATTTCCGTATGTCTTGTAATAGACCCATCAGGGTTATGCTTCATCTTGAAAACCCATTTCACTTTGATGGCTTTCGTGTGTGTTGGCAAGTCGATTAGCTCCAGTGTGTTGTTTCCTTCAATCGCTTGTAACTCTTTGACCTTAGATTACTTCCATTGTTTTTTTTAAAGCTTCACTATTGTTGATTGGTCCAGTACCTGCAAGTAAAGCAAAATGAACCAATTATCCATCTCGTGTGACTTCATCTTCACCAACCACTTAACAGTTTTGAAGCCTTGCTGGGAAAACTCTTGTTCTTTAGGGTCTTCGGCTTGTGCTAGCCACACCCTCTCTATTATCTTCTTTGACTTTGATTGTGACTGCAACTTCATTTGCTAGAATTTCCTCTTGCTCACTACTTTCTTCATCGATGCCATAGCTCATCAATGGCTTGTTAGTTTCATCACATGAATTCAAATCCTAGACAGAGTTCTCATCAATCACATTGTCTCTACTCATCATGATCTTAACATTGATTATATTGAATAGCTTGTATGCTCAAGTTTGTGGTATCCTACCAGAATCATAGTGTTATACCCCAAAATTTGCCCTCCCATATTCCTCAAGAAATTGCCAAGCCAAGCTACAAAATTCCCCAAGGGTTGTGCAGTGCAACAGTCTCCCATACAGTCAAAATTAGGGTTTTGAGTCTGATCAAGAAAAGGAAGTGTTCAAAGGCCCAATCAAGTCTCATATGCTTACAAACATGGTCAAGCATCCTCATATCAAGTTTCAAGGCATTCAGCTCAAGATTGCACAGTCAAAACCCTAAATTGCACTACAGTCAACTGTAGGGGCAAAATGGTCATTTGGCAGTCAAAAGTTCAAATTTTTGGTCAATATATCATTTTGAAGCCACAAACATCATTTGATCAATGCTTGATCATGATTCTCAAAATTTGGCTCAGAAATCATCAAAGATGCAAAAGTTGCTATATTTGGACAGCTGAAAAAGTCAACTGAAATTGACCAGAGCATAACTTTCACATGGATTATCAGAAAAATTCCATCCAAAGCTCATTTTGAAGAGAAAGACATTTCCTACAACTCATCTTCATACTTCAAGTCCAAGAAATGCTCTCACAAAAAGTTATCAATTTCAACATTATAGGTCATTTTCAAAAGTCAACAAAAAGGGACTTTAAGTAAAAGGCCATAACTTGAGATTGGTAAATCAAAATGACATGGGACCAAAGGCATTGGTTAAAGGACTCAAAGACCTTTCCAAAATGTCCAAGAACATGTGAAAAGCTTAAAAATTGAGCAAGTTATGCCTTGTAGAAGTTGGGAAATTTTTGTGAAATGGCAAAAGTCAACTATCCTTGAAACTTCAATTTTTGACAAAAGGGCCCACTTTCTTCCACTTGATTCATCCTTGTCATGCCACACACGTGTCCCATTATTAATTTCAAGACCAAATATTGATTTTTTTATTTTATTTAATTTTTGATAATTTAATTCATTTTAAATCTTTAAAAATTCAAATAAAATTCAAAAACCAATGGAATAGTGTCATGTGAATTTGGACAACTTCCATGTATCATGGGCCAACTCAAGAACTCATGCTAGGGTTAAATTGCACACTAGGTCTAGGTCTTGGCTAAAAAGAAGGAAACTTGGTTAATGGTAAAAACCCTAGGACTTGTTCTTTCATGAGCATGAATCTAGGTCAGTTAGCAAGCCAATTCCATTCCATTATAATCACTAAGTCAAACCCTAAGCCTAAGACATCAAAGGCTGCGCTAAAAAGCTGATTGAAACATTGAAATTTTTGGAAAAAAACACAAAACTGATTTAAAAGTTAGAGAAAGTTTTAAGCCTTAATTCTTTTTCTAATAGCTTCCTGGACCATTTCTGAACAGATCCCAACTCCAAACATCCTTCAAAACTCCAGGAATTGTGATGTAGGCATACCATGCATCCTCAATGATCAAGCCTACACGCGTCCCAGGGTATCCACATCAAAGGCTAGGATTGAAGAACATGCTACGCCTTAGTCAAACGTGTCACACATGATTCAAAAAGTCCAACAAATTTTCAGCTTAATGGGCCAGAATGCTAGGCCTTACTTCCAATTTTGGGGTCACCCCCCCCCTGGTTTGCTTTGCTTTTCATAATTTATTTTTTATTTATTTTCATTGTTTTAATTAATTAATTGTTTTCTTTACAAAATACAAAAACTTAATTAAAAACCAGAAAAGACCAAAAAAAAGAGTAAATATTTTTATTATAATTATTTTCTTGTAAATAAATTAATGTATAATGAATTTAGTTTTAATTAGGATGTTTGCAATTTAATTCTTTTAATAAATAAAAATCCAAAAATAATTAGAATTAGGTTAATTAATAATTTCCACTCCTTTTGATCTTTCTTTTTTTTCCATAATATTATTATTTATTTTATTTTTTTTATAATTAAATGTATATAAATAACTTAAATTTAAATTAGGTTAAAAATTCAATCTTTTTCTTAATAACTAAAATCCAAAAATATAGCATTAGGTTTAATGACTTTTTATTCCTTTTAATTTTCCTCTTTTTTTGCCATAATATTAGTGATTAAACTTGTAAACTAATTAGGGTTGCATTCAGGTTCAAAATTCAATCTTTTTCTTAATAATTTAAAAATAGTTAGAATTAGGTTTAATATTTCATGTTATTCTTAATTAATTAATTAATTTCTCCTTAATCTTAAAAAATACAAAAATACCAAAAAAACATTCTTTTTAATTTTAATTTTTAATTCCTTATTAACTTTAATTTATTGTAAAAGGGTCCAACGCCCATGTCCATAATTTATTTAATTTGCACATTTATTTTATGTCGTTTAAATAATTATGTATATGCCCCAAAGCCTTGTAACAATTTTTACTTTATTTCTCGCACTTTCATTTTATTGCTTTTTTACTTTCAGTCAAATCGGGTTCAGTTTATTTTGGCGATGTGGACCCGCGCCATTTGTAATAGTTTAGATTTATTTTTTTCCGCAAACTTTATAACTGTTAAATGCATGCAAGAATGAATGGCCCTAATTAAAATCAAGCGTAGATCACAAACAAACATGACAAGACAAAATAACTGAAACATGACACACAATTCGCACACACCACCCCTAGGGTACGCCTCACTGTTGCCTTTCGAAAGGTGATCGTCGAGTAGAGGACGTCTTAGTAAGTCCTCATGATCCGGGAACCTGGCATGAGGGTAGCTTCTAAGGTGTCTTCCCATTGCTCCGGTGATCACCATGTCCCTAAAACTCGAATTGACCCGAACACCTCCAACGGTGGTGCTACCTACCTCTCAATGGTGGGATGGCACTACTTTAAAGGACATTTACACAGACGAATTCCTTAGGGTAGGTAGGTTCTCATGGATACTTGCTCTCTTCAAAAACAAACAAAAAAAACTCTTTTCACACCAACACATTTTCAAAAGCTTTCAAAGCAAATCTTTCAAACACTCTGACGTACGAGTCGAACTGAAATTTTTCAAAGAAACTTTTTTAAAACCCACAATTGAAAAGCAAACAAACAATTTTGAAAACACATTGAGCAAGTATCTAAGAGCCCATGGATAACCATGGATAGAAAGGGTGCTAACACCTTCCCTTTCTATAACCTACCTCCCGAACCGAGAGCAATCTCTTTAAAGGAATTTTTCTGTGCTTTTGTCCTTTCCATTTGGAGAAAATAAAAGACGGTGGCGACTCTTGCTTACCGCGACATTTCGCGAACCAGCATTAAACAGTCAGTTCCAGATCCACCGATCACAGAACTGGCGACTCTGCTGGGGACAAACTTAAAGTGAGGTGTACCTTAGGGATAGTTCACAACTGTGTTTTCAATTGTATTCTTTGCTTGCTTTAAATTGTGGGACCGTCTTGGGAGTTCTATAGATCCTAACCCGGATCTGGGGGATACCTTCTTAGAAAGTAGCAACAAGGCTGTGAGGGAACTGTGCGGGGTATACCGACATGGTTGAAACAGTCTGCTACGTTGATGTGGCACTTTGGTGTGTACCGGTAACCCTTGAGTTCAGTCAAGGAGAGTACGGGGCCTCCATGTGGTGTCATGAAGCATCAACAGACCTTAGGAACCTTAATTGAACTATCTTGGCCTCTTTAGGGTAGTGAGATAACTGACTTTGGTGCAGTCCGAGGTTGGTTGATACTCGATACTACACTCAATTGAGGGTTGCTTTCCTGGAATATTTCGGTCGCCAGTTCAGTGGCTAAATCGAAACGATGAACAATGAAAGCAATCCCGTGATATTGGGAACCTTAGAACCCGGTTACTTTGATAGGACAGGTTGAACCCACCAACTTCAAGAGGGTACTACCCAGACTCCATGCTGGCCTAAACTTTAAGGGCTTCTCTTGTGTGACTTGTGTGCCTTCCTACTTGAACTACTTGCATGCTTATTACCTGACATTTGTCTCTTGCAGGTTGTTTTTGCAGTCCTTAATTAGGACTCATAACAGGGTTTACCTACATCACCCCATGCATAGCATGACATCATACCATTGCATACATCCTAACCCATTTCAAGGATCTCAAGGGCTTGTGATGCAGGTCATGATGAACCAACTATCCCAGCAAGGGGCAAGGAGGATTTATTTTCCTCTAGCCAAGGTTGTCAGGGGCTATGACCCACTGGATATGGTGAGCCTTTGACCCTTGACGAAGGACTCTCAACAAAAATGAAGTTCTTACAATCAAGCTACCGGTTCCAAATGCTAACAAAGTTTCTCTGTTTACCCCGCGAGGTCCTTGAAAACATTACATGCATGTCATACATCTCATTGCATTGCAGGTATCCCTTTGACAGGTTGCTTACCCTTCCCCGCTGTTTATTTCAGCCGATCGTCATGAATCCTGAATCATCAGCCGAGCAGACTATCAAGGACCTCCAGGCTCAGAACGCCCAGTTCTAAGAGTTGATCATGAATTTGACCCAGGGGCAACAAGACCTGAAGGCTCTGCTCTTGAAGAAGGACAAGAAGAAGAAGAGGACTGTCTTGTTCAGCCCTAGACGCAGATCTGGGAATACACCGCAGATTCAAACTGAGAGGACAACTCCATCTGTGAGAGAAGGTAGTCATCAGGGGGAAAGGGTTCCCAGTCCAGTGGTCTCTGACAATGAAACAGATTTCAACGACGAACAGTACCCTCCGGCTGAGGACAAGTACAAACAGTTGGAGGATAGGCTGAATGCTATGGAGATCCAACAGGTACCTGGGCTGGATCTTGGAGATTTGGGTTTGTCAACTGGTGTGATTATCCCGCATAAGTTCAAAGCACCATCCTTCTCCAAATATGACGGGGCGTCTTGTCCCAAGCTGCATCTAAGGTCCTATGTTCGGAAGATCCAACCATACTCAGCAGACAAGAACTTGTGGATCCACTTCTTCCAGGAAAGTCTTTCAGGGACTCACCTCGAATGGTTCTATCAACTGGATGGGACCAAAGTTCGTAAC
This sequence comes from Vicia faba, assembly GCA_948472305.1. Lineage (NCBI taxonomy): Eukaryota > Viridiplantae > Streptophyta > Magnoliopsida > Fabales > Fabaceae > Vicia > Vicia faba. Next base: position 878,432,442 of record OX451739.1, read on the forward strand.
TGGGAGGAGTTGGCGACTGCTTTCTATAAGCAGTACCAGTACAATGCCGACCTTGCTCCCACACGTACCCAACTCCAAGGTATGTCGTTGGGGTCAAGTGAAGGTTTCAAGGAGTACGCACAAAGATGGAGAGACCTTGCTGGAAGGGTGCAACCTCCGTTAACTGACCGGGAACTCGTTGATATGTTCTTGGGGACCCTATCCGGGCCATTCTTCAATCACCTCATTGGTAACTCATCTGCTGGATTTACCGATCTCATCCTGACTGGCGAAAGAATTGAAGCTGGTATCAAGTCGGGGAAGATTCAAGAGGCCACACCTTCTGATATTCATAAAAAGCCTTACACGGGAAAGAAGGAATCCAATGCTGTATACAGTCAAAAGAATCGTCATGACCAACATGCAGGGGCAGTCATGATCTCTGGTTCTGCACCACGCCGTCAACCACAAAGGGGAAACCAGCAAAGGCCAGACGGGCCTAAAAGGCAATTCACCAACATTAACATGCCTTGGTCACAAGCATTGCAGCATATGGTGAAGATGAACCTGATTGCAGTAATCAACCCTCCTGCCAATCCTAAGACCTCCTCTCCTAGCTACAATCCAGAAGCAAGGTGTGCTTATCATTCTGATAGCCCGGGGCACGATACTGAGGACTGTTGGGCACTGAAGTACAAAATTCAGAACATGATCGATGCCAAAGAGATCGAGTTCGAGCCTGCGGAGACTCCCAACATGATCACCGCTCCATTGCCAAAGCATGGCTAAATTTTTGTTCATTTGATTTCAAGTTGTATTTTTCCTTTTCTTGTTCAGATAAACAATTATTGTGTTAAACTCTTTTATTTCATGAATGCATTACACATGTCTGTCTTGAATTAATTATGTTTACTATGCTTAAAACTGCTTTCATATTTTTTGCGATGGTCAATTCTTAATTGAAAATTCTAAACCTCTTGAGGGAGGATGACGAAAACAATACCACAATTTACAGTATGCTTTTGAACAGACCCCGCTGATGAGGTACAGGCATTGTTTCAATTCCTAAACACTGGAGTTATAAGGATGATAATCCCTCGTCAACCCATCAGAGCCAAAGAAATAGGAGTTTGTATTTTCGAAAATCAAAACCCTTAATCATAACCTGGGGCAGGGTAGTTCTCTCAGTCGATCCAAGTGCACAATGAATGTCACTAAATGAGTTTTTCAAAAACAAAAGACAGTGATGGTTCCGAACAATCATAAGGACAGGCAGTCATTATCAAAAAAAATTTATGAATGAAAAGCCCAAAAAGTCAAAACCAATAAAGAAGACTTACGAAACTGGGGCATCCCGCTGACTGTAATTCCAAAAAAGGAAACAGTTCAGGCAAAAAAAGAAAGGGATAACAAAAATCAAGAAAGAGGTCTTACCAACCCTCAGCAAAAAAGGGGATGATTGCCTATTCAAATAAACGTTCAATATCCGAATCATCACCGGAAAATCAAAGCAAAGACTCAAACAAGGTCTAACGCACGATCAACTGAGTTTAGGTTTGGAGAACATCACGAAGAGCGGGTGGGTACAAATAATTTGAGCCTTTATCCTTTGTTTCTTAAACCGTGAACCAGGCCACGATATAACTCTTAAAAGTCCTAGCTGAAGCATGGGTTAGTTCGAAAGCATACTGTTACGAAGGTATCCTGACTCCTGAAGGTTTGCTGTAAAATATTGAGTTGACATCGCACTGTATTACAAAAAATGCATTTTCAAAATTCAAGACAGACATAGACTTTTGCATTCTTAAAATAACCTTGTTTGCATATGACTACTTGTTTGAACAAGCAGGGAAATTCGCACGATGAACACCTTGTGAACAGAAGAACCTCCAATCAAGGGGCACATTGCTCATTATCTGGGGCATGGCAAAATACTTCCAACAGGGGCAACTCCCTACATTCTGAGAGCGTGGACATAGTCGAAAAAAATACTGCGCATAATCAAAGACCCGCTAGGTTGACATACCTAGGCAAAAATAAGGGCTTCCCGGCGAACTAAAAGGGTTCGGGCAAAATGAAGGGATGAAACGAAAAACATGTACACCCGGCAAGTCGAAAACCTGAAAAGGCGGCTTGGGCAAAAATGGGTATCCCAGTGGACTGAAAACCCGAAAGGGCGGTCCAGGCAAAAGTTAGGGATCGAAGCGTACGACTATGTTCCGGTATCTCGTCACTTGCCTACCCGAAGATTTGTCGATCACCCGCACAGGTATCCTCTTCCCTCACCTCCGAAGCAGGGGCAATAATGAGCTATCCAGGCGATCCAATTGCTCTGTCAACCAAATTACAAAGGACAGATCAACATAAAAATGATTACCATCTACCTTTACAAATTCCAGATCGTGGGCTAACGTCCGAGACCAAACAGGACAATTATCCACTTAATCAAAATCATGCAACCCAACACCGGTTTCTGCTCAACCTTCAGACAAAGTCATACACAGACTCCTCCTCCATAAGATGACCTAACCCCGGTTCATCAAGAAGTTTTACACAAACTTATCCCGAAGCAACCTTACCCCGGTTCCTCCAGAAGTTTTTACACAAACTTATCCAAGTAACCTTACCCCGGTTCCTCCAGAGATTTTTACACAAACTCAACCAAATAACCTTACCCCGGTTCCTCCAGAAGTTTTACACAAACTTATCCCGAAGCAACCTTACCCCGGTTCCTCCAGAAGTTTTTACACAAACTCAACCAAATAACCTTACCCCGGTTCCTCCAGAAGTTTTTACACAAACTTATCCAAGTAACCTTACCCCGGTTCCTCCAGAAATCTTACATGGATTTATCACAAGTAACCTTACCCCGGTTCGTCAAGAAGTTTTACACGAACTTATCCCGAAGTGACCTAACCCCGGTTCCTCCAGAAGTCTTACATGGACCTATCTCAAGATGACCTAACCCCGGTTCATCAAGAAGTTTTACACAAACTTATCCTGCCGTAACCTAACCCCGGTTCCTCCAAGAGTCTCACATGGACCTATCTCAAGATAACCTAACCCCGGTTCATCAAGAAGTTTTACACAAACTTATCCTGCCGTAACCTAACCCCGGTTCCTCCAAGAGTCTCACATGGACCTATCTCAAGATGACCTTACCTCGGTTCGTCAAGAAGTTTTACACGAACTTATCCTGCGGCAACCTAACCCTGGTTCCCCCCAGAAGTCTTACATGGATTTAGCTCAAGATAACCTCACCCCGGTTCATCAAGAAGTTTTACATGAACTTACCTCACCAAGCAACCCTACATCGGTTCCCTCTCTTCAAGATGCAGTTTTACATGGACTCGTCACCCAGAAACCCTACACAGGTTCTCCCTTTCCAAAAAAACGAAGTTTTACACGAACTCATCATCAAAGTAACCCTACCCAGGTTCCTTCTCCATTTCAGATACAGTTTTACACAAACTCATCAGCATGCAACCCTACATAGGTTCCCCCTTTCAACTTATAAAATTACATTCCAAAACTCCCCAGAAGAGTCCAATCCAGTTTCCCCAGGAAAATTGGAATTCATCTCTCCAAGCAGTAAGCTTATCCCCAGTAGATTCTGGAAGCTTATCCCCTCGCAGAGCACGAACGCGTCGTCCGGCTTTATTCAAAGAGTTATTTTCTTAACAGGATATAACTGGGTTATCCTCAGCCAAAAGCCACGGAAAGGTCATCGTCAACATTGTTCTTTCCTATCCCCATCGAAGTCCATTAACACTTCCAACAACAAAGACATCCTCAGCAAATTACTGCTATCAACACTCAGCAAAGCATCTCTATCCCCACAGAGTATTGCTTCCCAGCATGATCGCTAGAATATCTTTTCTCCCTGCAGAATCTTCCATTCGCCAAGTTTATTCCGCAACGGAGTCATCTTCTCCTACCGGTATCCTTGCAGTTATCATCCCCAGCGGAAGCAAAATTTATTCTTCGACATCAGCCCAGGATACGACTTCCCGGCACCCGTCAAGGATTCACTTTCCTAGACAAAAATATACATGAAACATCACATACATCATTATAGCATGCATGTACACATCATATCTTACAAATCTCATTTATGTTGAGAACATCATTGCTTGATCCATATCATGCATTGCATATGACTGACTTTTACCTTTCAGGAAAGATCCAGTTAAGTTCTCAAGCTACATTTCAAGACCTAGACCGGTTCAGTTAAATCGTCCCAAGATTTTCCTGATGCTTATCCAGTCGAAGGCCTTCTCTGGTTCAGTCAGATCGACCCTAAGATCTCCCTGATGCTTATCCAGTTGAAGACATTTCAAGACCTAGACCGGTTCAGTTAAATCGTCCCAAGATTTTCCTGATGCTTATCCAGTCAAAGGCCTTCTCTTGGTTCAGTCAGATCGACCCTAAGATCTCCCTGATGCTTATCCAGTTGAAGATATTTCAAGACCTAGACCGGTTCAGTTAAATCGACCCTAAGATTTTCCTGATGCTTATCCAGTCAAAGGCCTCCTCTGGTTCAGTCAGATCGACCCTAAGATCTCCCTGATTCTTATTCCAGTAGAAGACACCCAAGATTTTTCTCAACGAGCGTTGTTGAAGTTAAAATCGCCCAAGGTTCTCTTACCATCCATGCTGAGGCAGTAACCATCCCTGGTTCATTCATCAGCGTTTGAAGCTCCAGACTCAGCTCCTGTAACCAGTCAGGACACATCTATACTAAGCATCTAAAATCAGCTCCTGCAACGTGTCAGGTACTCATTTTTTCTTTTGCAGGTATGCAGGTTCTCGCTAAGGAATCTCTTACGCGATCAATCTCTAAATGGCATCTATAAGCCCATTCCCACCACACTGCCACTATGTGAGCGCAAATTTCTGGGCACTCTAGTGTCCAATCATCTTTTACCCTCGGATTACGAAAGGCACGTCAGCCAATCTGCATCCTCAGGTCTAAGAAGATTGAACAGGGGCAACTGTTATACCCCAAAATTTGCCCTCCCATATTCCTCAAGAAATTGCCAAGCCAAGCTACAAAATTCCCCAAGGGTTGTGCAGTGCAACAGTCTCCCATACAGTCAAAATTAGGGTTTTGAGTCTGATCAAGAAAAGGAAGTGTTCAAAGGCCCAATCAAGTCTCATATGCTTACAAACATGGTCAAGCATCTTCATATCAAGTTTCAAGGCATTCAGCTCAAGATTGCACAGTCAAAACCCTAAATTGCACTACAGTCAACTGTAGGGGCAAAATGGTCATTTGGCAGTCAAAAGTTCAAATTTTTGGTCAATATATCATTTTGAAGCCACAAACATCATTTGATCAATGCTTGATCATGATTCTCAAAATTTGGCTCAGAAATCATCAAAGATGCAAAAGTTGCTATATTTGGACAGCTGAAAAAGTCAACTAAAATTGACCAGAGCATAACTTTCACATGGATTATCAGAAAAATTCCATCCAAAGCTCATTTTGAAGAGAAAGACATTTCCTACAACTCATCTTCATACTTCAAGTCCAAGAAATGCTCTCACAAAAAGTTATCAATTTCAACATTATAGGTCATTTTCAAAAGTCAACAAAAAGGGACTTTAAGTAAAAGGCCATAACTTGAGATTGGTAAATCAAAATGACATGGGACCAAAGGCATTGGTTAAAGGACTCAAAGACCTTTCCAAAATGTCCAAGAACATGTGAAAAGCTTAAAAATTGAGCAAGTTATGCCTTGTAGAAGTTGGGAAATTTTTGTGAAATGGCAAAAGTCAACTATCCTTGAAACTTCAATTTTTGACAAAAGGGCCCACTTTCTTCCACTTGATTCATCCTTGTCATGCCACACACGTGTCCCATGATTAATTTCAAGACCAAATATTGATTTTTTTATTTTATTTAATTTTTGATAATTTAATTCATTTTAAATCTTTAAAAATTCAAATAAAATTCAAAAACCAATGGAATAGTGTCATGTGAATTTGGACAACTTCCATGTATCATGGGCCAACTCAAGAACTCAGGCTAGGGTTAAATTGCACACTAGGTCTAGGTCTTGGCTAAAAAGAAGGAAACTTGGTTAATGGTAAAAACCCTAGGACTTGTTCTTTCATGAGCATGAATCTAGGTCAGTTAGCAAGCCAATTCCATTCCATTATAATCACTAAGTCAAACCCTAAGCCTAAGACATCAAAGGCTGCGCTAAAAAGCTGATTGAAACATTGAAATTTTTGGAAAAAAACACAAAACTGATTTAAAAGTTAGAGAAAGTTTTAAGCCTTAATTCTTTTTCTAATAGCTTCCTGGACCATTTCTGAACAGATCCCAACTCCAAACATCCTTCAAAACTCCAGGAATTGTGATGTAGGCATACCATGCATCCTCAATGATCAAGCCTACACGCGTCCCAGGGTATCCACATCAAAGGCTAGGATTGAAGAACATGCTACGCCTTAGTCAAACGTGTCACACATGATTCAAAAAGTCCAACAAATTTTCAGCTTAATGGGCCAGAATGCTAGGCCTTACTTCCAATTTTGGGGTCACCCCCCCCCCCCCCCCCCTGGTTTGCTTTGCTTTTCATAATTTATTTTTTATTTATTTTCATTGTTTTAATTAATTAATTGTTTTCTTTACAAAATACAAAAACTTAATTAAAAACCAGAAAAGACCAAAAAAAAGAGTAAATATTTTTATTATAATTATTTTCTTGTAAATAAATTAATGTATAATGAATTTAGTTTTAATTAGGATGTTTGCAATTTAATTCTTTTAATAAATAAAAATCCAAAAATAATTAGAATTAGGTTAATTAATAATTTCCACTCCTTTTGATCTTTCTTTTTTTTCCATAATATTATTATTTATTTTATTTTTTTTATAATTAAATGTATATAAATAACTTAAATTTAAATTAGGTTAAAAATTCAATCTTTTTCTTAATAACTAAAATCCAAAAATATAGCATTAGGTTTAATGACTTTTTATTCCTTTTAATTTTCCTCTTTTTTTGCCATAATATTAGTGATTAAACTTGTAAACTAATTAGGGTTGCATTCAGGTTCAAAATTCAATCTTTTTCTTAATAATTTAAAAATAGTTAGAATTAGGTTTAATATTTCATGTTATTCTTAATTAATTAATTAATTTCTCCTTAATCTTAAAAAATACAAAAATACCAAAAAAACATTCTTTTTAATTTTAATTTTTAATTCCTTATTAACTTTAATTTATTGTAAAAGGGTCCAACGCCCATGTCCATAATTTATTTAATTTGCACATTTATTTTATGTCGTTTAAATAATTATGTATATGCCCCAAAGCCTTGTAACAATTTTTACTTTATTTCTCGCACTTTCATTTTATTGCTTTTTTACTTTCAGTCAAATCGGGTTCAGTTTATTTTGGCGATGTGGACCCGCGCCATTTGTAATAGTTTAGATTTATTTTTTTCCGCAAACTTTATAACTGTTAAATGCATGCAAGAATGAATGGCCCTAATTAAAATCAAGCGTAGATCACAAACAAACATGACAAGACAAAATAACTGAAACATGACACACAATTCGCACACACCACCCCTAGGGTACGCCTCACTGTTGCCTTTCGAAAGGTGATCGTCGAGTAGAGGACGTCTTAGTAAGTCCTCATGATCCGGGAACCTGGCATGAGGGTAGCTTCTAAGGTGTCTTCCCATTGCTCCGGTGATCACCATGTCCCTAAAACTCGAATTGACCCGAACACCTCCAACGGTGGTGCTACCTACCTCTCAATGGTGGGATGGCACTACTTTAAAGGACATTTACACAGACGAATTCCTTAGGGTAGGTAGGTTCTCATGGATACTTGCTCTCTTCAAAAACAAACAAAAAAAACTCTTTTCACACCAACACATTTTCAAAAGCTTTCAAAGCAAATCTTTCAAACACTCTGACGTACGAGTCGAACTGAAATTTTTCAAAGAAACTTTTTTAAAACCCACAATTGAAAAGCAAACAAACAATTTTGAAAACACATTGAGCAAGTATCTAAGAGCCCATGGATAACCATGGATAGAAAGGGTGCTAACACCTTCCCTTTCTATAACCTACCTCCCGAACCGAGAGCAATCTCTTTAAAGGAATTTTTCTGTGCTTTTGTCCTTTCCATTTGGAGAAAATAAAAGACGGTGGCGACTCTTGCTTACCGCGACATTTCGCGAACCAGCGTTAAACAGTCAGTTCCAGATCCACCGATCACAGAACTGGCGACTCTGCTGGGGACAAACTTAAAGTGAGGTGTACCTTAGGGATAGTTCACAACTGTGTTTTCAATTGTATTCTTTGCTTGCTTTAAATTGTGGGACCGTCTTGGGAGTTCTATAGATCCTAACCCGGATCTGGGGGATACCTTCTTAGAAAGTAGCAACAAGGCTGTGAGGGAACTGTGCGGGGTATACCGACATGGTTGAAACAGTCTGCTACGTTGATGTGGCACTTTGGTGTGTACCGGTAACCCTTGAGTTCAGTCAAGGAGAGTACGGGGCCTCCATGTGGTGTCATGAAGCATCAACAGTCCTTAGGAACCTTAATTGAACTATCTTGGCCTCTTTAGGGTAGTGAGATAACTGACTTTGGTGCAGTCCGAGGTTGGTTGATACTCGATACTACACTCAATTGAGGGTTGCTTTCCTGGAATATTTCGGTCGCCAGTTCAGTGGCTAAATCGAAACGATGAACAATGAAAGCAATCCCGTGATATTGGGAACCTTAGAACCCGGTTACTTTGATAGGACAGGTTGAACCCACCAACTTCAAGAGGGTACTACCCAGACTCCATGCTGGCCTAAACTTTAAGGGCTTCTCTTGTGTGACTTGTGTGCCTTCCTACTTGAACTACTTGCATGCTTATTACCTGACATTTGTCTCTTGCAGGTTGTTTTTGCAGTCCTTAATTAGGACTCATAACAGGGTTTACCTACATCACCCCATGCATAGCATGACATCATACCATTGCATACATCCTAACCCATTTCAAGGATCTCAAGGGCTTGTGATGCAGGTCATGATGAACCAACTATCCCAGCAAGGGGCAAGGAGGATTTATTTTCCTCTAGCCAAGGTTGTCAGGGGCTATGACCCACTGGATATGGTGAGCCTTTGACCCTTGACGAAGGACTCTCAACAAAAATGAAGTTCTTACAATCAAGCTACCGGTTCCAAATGCTAACAAAGTTTCTCTGTTTACCCCGCGAGGTCCTTGAAAACATTACATGCATGTCATACATCTCATTGCATTGCAGGTATCCCTTTGACAGGTTGCTTACCCTTCCCCGCTGTTTATTTCAGCCGATCGTCATGAATCCTGAATCATCAGCCGAGCAGACTATCAAGGACCTCCAGGCTCAGAACGCCCAGTTCTAAGAGTTGATCATGAATTTGACCCAGGGGCAACAAGACCTGAAGGCTCTGCTCTTGAAGAAGGACAAGAAGAAGAAGAGGACTGTCTTGTTCAGCCCTAGACGCAGATCTGGGAATACACCGCAGATTCAAACTGAGAGGACAACTCCATCTGTGAGAGAAGGTAGTCATCAGGGGGAAAGGGTTCCCAGTCCAGTGGTCTCTGACAATGAAACAGATTTCAACGACGAACAGTACCCTCCGGCTGAGGACAAGTACAAACAGTTGGAGGATAGGCTGAATGCTATGGAGATCCAACAGGTACCTGGGCTGGATCTTGGAGATTTGGGTTTGTCAACTGGTGTGATTATCCCGCATAAGTTCAAAGCACCATCCTTCTCCAAATATGACGGGGCGTCTTGTCCCAAGCTGCATCTAAGGTCCTATGTTCGGAAGATCCAACCATACTCAGCAGACAAGAACTTGTGGATCCACTTCTTCCAGGAAAGTCTTTCAGGGACTCACCTCGAATGGTTCTATCAACTGGATGGGACCAAAGTTCGTAACTGGGAGGAGTTGGCGACTGCTTTCTATAAGCAGTACCAGTACAATGCCGACCTTGCTCCCACACGTACCCAACTCCAAGGTATGTCGTTGGGGTCAAGTGAAGGTTTCAAGGAGTACGCACAAAGATGGAGAGACCTTGCTGGAAGGGTGCAACCTCCGTTAACTGACCGGGAACTCGTTGATATGTTCTTGGGGACCCTATCCGGGCCATTCTTCAATCACCTCATTGGTAACTCATCTGCTGGATTTACCGATCTCATCCTGACTGGCGAAAGAATTGAAGCTGGTATCAAGTCGGGGAAGATTCAAGAGGCCACACCTTCTGATATTCATAAAAAGCCTTACACGGGAAAGAAGGAATCCAATGCTGTATACAGTCAAAAGAATCGTCATGACCAACATGCAGGGGCAGTCATGATCTCTGGTTCTGCACCACGCCGTCAACCACAAAGGGGAAACCAGCAAAGGCCAGACGGGCCTAAAAGGCAATTCACCAACATTAACATGCCTTGGTCACAAGCATTGCAGCATATGGTGAAGATGAACCTGATTGCAGTAATCAACCCTCCTGCCAATCCTAAGACCTCCTCTCCTAGCTACAATCCAGAAGCAAGGTGTGCTTATCATTCTGATAGCCCGGGGCACGATACTGAGGACTGTTGGGCACTGAAGTACAAAATTCAGAACATGATCGATGCCAAAGAGATCGAGTTCGAGCCTGCGGAGACTCCCAACATGATCACCGCTCCATTGCCAAAGCATGGCTAAATTTTTGTTCATTTGATTTCAAGTTGTATTTTTCCTTTTCTTGTTCAGATAAACAATTATTGTGTTAAACTCTTTTATTTCATGAATGCATTACACATGTCTGTCTTGAATTAATTATGTTTACTATGCTTAAAACTGCTTTCATATTTTTTGCGATGGTCAATTCTTAATTGAAAATTCTAAACCTCTTGAGGGAGGATGACGAAAACAATACCACAATTTACAGTATGCTTTTGAACAGACCCCGCTGATGAGGTACAGGCATTGTTTCAATTCCTAAACACTGGAGTTATAAGGATGATAATCCCTCGTCAACCCATCAGAGCCAAAGAAATAGGAGTTTGTATTTTCGAAAATCAAAACCCTTAATCATAACCTGGGGCAGGGTAGTTCTCTCAGTCGATCCAAGTGCACAATGAATGTCACTAAATGAGTTTTTCAAAAACAAAAGACAGTGATGGTTCCGAACAATCATAAGGACAGGCAGTCATTATCAAAAAAAATTTATGAATGAAAAGCCCAAAAAGTCAAAACCAATAAAGAAGACTTACGAAACTGGGGCATCCCGCTGACTGTAATTCCAAAAAAGGAAACAGTTCAGGCAAAAAAAGAAAGGGATAACAAAAATCAAGAAAGAGGTCTTACCAACCCTCAGCAAAAAAGGGGATGATTGCCTATTCAAATAAACGTTCAATATCCGAATCATCACCGGAAAATCAAAGCAAAGACTCAAACAAGGTCTAACGCACGATCAACTGAGTTTAGGTTTGGAGAACATCACGAAGAGCGGGTGGGTACAAATAATTTGAGCCTTTATCCTTTGTTTCTTAAACCGTGAACCAGGCCACGATATAACTCTTAAAAGTCCTAGCTGAAGCATGGGTTAGTTCGAAAGCATACTGTTACGAAGGTATCCTGACTCCTGAAGGTTTGCTGTAAAATATTGAGTTGACATCGCACTGTATTACAAAAAATGCATTTTCAAAATTCAAGACAGACATAGACTTTTGCATTCTTAAAATAACCTTGTTTGCATATGACTACTTGTTTGAACAAGCAGGGAAATTCGCACGATGAACACCTTGTGAACAGAAGAACCTCCAATCAAGGGGCACATTGCTCATTATCTGGGGCATGGCAAAATACTTCCAACAGGGGCAACTCCCTACATTCTGAGAGCGTGGACATAGTCGAAAAAAATACTGCGCATAATCAAAGACCCGCTAGGTTGACATACCTAGGCAAAAATAAGGGCTTCCCGGCGAACTAAAAGGGTTCGGGCAAAATGAAGGGATGAAACGAAAAACATGTACACCCGGCAAGTCGAAAACCTGAAAAGGCGGCTTGGGCAAAAATGGGTATCCCGGTGGACTGAAAACCCGAAAGGGCGGTCCAGGCAAAAGTTAGGGATCGAAGCGTACGACTATGTTCCGGTATCTCGTCACTTGCCTACCCGAAGATTTGTCGATCACCCGCACAGGTATCCTCTTCCCTCACCTCCGAAGCAGGGGCAATAATGAGCTATCCAGGCGATCCAATTGCTCTGTCAACCAAATTACAAAGGACAGATCAACATAAAAATGATTACCATCTACCTTTACAAATTCCAGATCGTGGGCTAACGTCCGAGACCAAACAGGACAATTATCCACTTAATCAAAATCATGCAACCCAACACCGGTTTCTGCTCAACCTTCAGACAAAGTCATACACAGACTCCTCCTCCATAAGATGACCTAACCCCGGTTCATCAAGAAGTTTTACACAAACTTATCCCGAAGCAACCTTACCCCGGTTCCTCCAGAAGTTTTTACACAAACTTATCCAAGTAACCTTACCCCGGTTCCTCCAGAGATTTTTACACAAACTCAACCAAATAACCTTACCCCGGTTCCTCCAGAAGTTTTACACAAACTTATCCCGAAGCAACCTTACCCCGGTTCCTCCAGAAGTTTTTACACAAACTCAACCAAATAACCTTACCCCGGTTCCTCCAGAAGTTTTTACACAAACTTATCCAAGTAACCTTACCCCGGTTCCTCCAGAAATCTTACATGGATTTATCACAAGTAACCTTACCCCGGTTCGTCAAGAAGTTTTACACGAACTTATCCCGAAGTGACCTAACCCCGGTTCCTCCAGAAGTCTTACATGGACCTATCTCAAGATGACCTAACCCCGGTTCATCAAGAAGTTTTACACAAACTTATCCTGCCGTAACCTAACCCCGGTTCCTCCAAGAGTCTCACATGGACCTATCTCAAGATAACCTAACCCCGGTTCATCAAGAAGTTTTACACAAACTTATCCTGCCGTAACCTAACCCCGGTTCCTCCAAGAGTCTCACATGGACCTATCTCAAGATGACCTTACCTCGGTTCGTCAAGAAGTTTTACACGAACTTATCCTGCGGAAACCTAACCCTGGTTCCCCCCAGAAGTCTTACATGGATTTAGCTCAAGATAACCTCACCCCGGTTCATCAAGAAGTTTTACATGAACTTACCTCACCAAGCAACCCTACATCGGTTCCCTCTCTTCAAGATGCAGTTTTACATGGACTCGTCACCCAGAAACCCTACACAGGTTCTCCCTTTCCAAAAAAACGAAGTTTTACACGAACTCATCATCAAAGTAACCCTACCCAGGTTCCTTCTCCATTTCAGATACAGTTTTACACAAACTCATCAGCATGCAACCCTACATAGGTTCCCCCTTTCAACTTATAAAATTACATTCCAAAACTCCCCAGAAGAGTCCAATCCAGTTTCCCCAGGAAAATTGGAATTCATCTCTCCAAGCAGTAAGCTTATCCCCAGTAGATTCTGGAAGCTTATCCCCTCGCAGAGCACGAACGCGTCGTCCGGCTTTATTCAAAGAGTTATTTTCTTAACAGGATATAACTGGGTTATCCTCAGCCAAAAGCCACGGAAAGGTCATCGTCAACATTGTTCTTTCCTATCCCCATCGAAGTCCATTAACACTTCCAACAACAAAGACATCCTCAGCAAATTACTGCTATCAACACTCAGCAAAGCATCTCTATCCCCACAGAGTATTGCTTCCCAGCATGATCGCTAGAATATCTTTTCTCCCTGCAGAATCTTCCATTCGCCAAGTTTATTCCGCAACGGAGTCATCTTCTCCTACCGGTATCCTTGCAGTTATCATCCCCAGCGGAAGCAAAATTTATTCTTCGACATCAGCCCAGGATACGACTTCCCGGCACCCGTCAAGGATTCACTTTCCTAGACAAAAATATACATGAAACATCACATACATCATTATAGCATGCATGTACACATCATATCTTACAAATCTCATTTATGTTGAGAACATCATTGCTTGATCCATATCATGCATTGCATATGACTGACTTTTACCTTTCAGGAAAGATCCAGTTAAGTTCTCAAGCTACATTTCAAGACCTAGACCGGTTCAGTTAAATCGTCCCAAGATTTTCCTGATGCTTATCCAGTCGAAGGCCTTCTCTGGTTCAGTCAGATCGACCCTAAGATCTCCCTGATGCTTATCCAGTTGAAGACATTTCAAGACCTAGACCGGTTCAGTTAAATCGTCCCAAGATTTTCCTGATGCTTATCCAGTCAAAGGCCTTCTCTTGGTTCAGTCAGATCGACCCTAAGATCTCCCTGATGCTTATCCAGTTGAAGATATTTCAAGACCTAGACCGGTTCAGTTAAATCGACCCTAAGATTTTCCTGATGCTTATCCAGTCAAAGGCCTCCTCTGGTTCAGTCAGATCGACCCTAAGATCTCCCTGATTCTTATTCCAGTAGAAGACACCCAAGATTTTTCTCAACGAGCGTTGTTGAAGTTAAAATCGCCCAAGGTTCTCTTACCATCCATGCTGAGGCAGTAACCATCCCTGGTTCATTCATCAGCGTTTGAAGCTCCAGACTCAGCTCCTGTAACCAGTCAGGACACATCTATACTAAGCATCTAAAATCAGCTCCTGCAACGTGTCAGGTACTCATTTTTTCTTTTGCAGGTATGCAGGTTCTCGCTAAGGAATCTCTTACGCGATCAATCTCTAAATGGCATCTATAAGCCCATTCCCACCACACTGCCACTATGTGAGCGCAAATTTCTGGGCACTCTAGTGTCCAATCATCTTTTACCCTCGGATTACGAAAGGCACGTCAGCCAATCTGCATCCTCAGGTCTAAGAAGATTGAACAGGGGCAACTGTTATACCCCAAAATTTGCCCTCCCATATTCCTCAAGAAATTGCCAAGCCAAGCTACAAAATTCCCCAAGGGTTGTGCAGTGCAACAGTCTCCCATACAGTCAAAATTAGGGTTTTGAGTCTGATCAAGAAAAGGAAGTGTTCAAAGGCCCAATCAAGTCTCATATGCTTACAAACATGGTCAAGCATCTTCATATCAAGTTTCAAGGCATTCAGCTCAAGATTGCACAGTCAAAACCCTAAATTGCACTACAGTCAACTGTAGGGGCAAAATGGTCATTTGGCAGTCAAAAGTTCAAATTTTTGGTCAATATATCATTTTGAAGCCACAAACATCATTTGATCAATGCTTGATCATGATTCTCAAAATTTGGCTCAGAAATCATCAAAGATGCAAAAGTTGCTATATTTGGACAGCTGAAAAAGTCAACTGAAATTGACCAGAGCATAACTTTCACATGGATTATCAGAAAAATTCCATCCAAAGCTCATTTTGAAGAGAAAGACATTTCCTACAACTCATCTTCATACTTCAAGTCCAAGAAATGCTCTCACAAAAAGTTATCAATTTCAACATTATAGGTCATTTTCAAAAGTCAACAAAAAGGGACTTTAAGTAAAAGGCCATAACTTGAGATTGGTAAATCAAAATGACATGGGACCAAAGGCATTGGTTAAAGGACTCAAAGACCTTTCCAAAATGTCCAAGAACATGTGAAAAGCTTAAAAATTGAGCAAGTTATGCCTTGTAGAAGTTGGGAAATTTTTGTGAAATGGCAAAAGTCAACTATCCTTGAAACTTCAATTTTTGACAAAAGGGCCCACTTTCTTCCACTTGATTCATCCTTGTCATGCCACACACGTGTCCCATGATTAATTTCAAGACCAAATATTGATTTTTTTATTTTATTTAATTTTTGATAATTTAATTCATTTTAAATCTTTAAAAATTCAAATAAAATTCAAAAACCAATGGAATAGTGTCATGTGAATTTGGACAACTTCCATGTATCATGGGCCAACTCAAGAACTCAGGCTAGGGTTAAATTGCACACTAGGTCTAGGTCTTGGCTAAAAAGAAGGAAACTTGGTTAATGGTAAAAACCCTAGGACTTGTTCTTTCATGAGCATGAATCTAGGTCAGTTAGCAAGCCAATTCCATTCCATTATAATCACTAAGTCAAACCCTAAGCCTAAGACATCAAAGGCTGCGCTAAAAAGCTGATTGAAACATTGAAATTTTTGGAAAAAAACACAAAACTGATTTAAAAGTTAGAGAAAGTTTTAAGCCTTAATTCTTTTTCTAATAGCTTCCTGGACCATTTCTGAACAGATCCCAACTCCAAACATCCTTCAAAACTCCAGGAATTGTGATGTAGGCATACCATGCATCCTCAATGATCAAGCCTACACGCGTCCCAGGGTATCCACATCAAAGGCTAGGATTGAAGAACATGCTACGCCTTAGTCAAACGTGTCACACATGATTCAAAAAGTCCAACAAATTTTCAGCTTAATGGGCCAGAATGCTAGGCCTTACTTCCAATTTTGGGGTCACCCCCCCCCTGGTTTGCTTTGCTTTTCATAATTTATTTTTTATTTATTTTCATTGTTTTAATTAATTAATTGTTTTCTTTACAAAATACAAAAACTTAATTAAAAACCAGAAAAGACCAAAAAAAAGAGTAAATATTTTTATTATAATTATTTTCTTGTAAATAAATTAATGTATAATGAATTTAGTTTTAATTAGGATGTTTGCAATTTAATTCTTTTAATAAATAAAAATCCAAAAATAATTAGAATTAGGTTAATTAATAATTTCCACTCCTTTTGATCTTTCTTTTTTTTCCATAATATTATTATTTATTTTATTTTTTTTATAATTAAATGTATATAAATAACTTAAATTTAAATTAGGTTAAAAATTCAATCTTTTTCTTAATAACTAAAATCCAAAAATATAGCATTAGGTTTAATGACTTTTTATTCCTTTTAATTTTCCTCTTTTTTTGCCATAATATTAGTGATTAAACTTGTAAACTAATTAGGGTTGCATTCAGGTTCAAAATTCAATCTTTTTCTTAATAATTTAAAAATAGTTAGAATTAGGTTTAATATTTCATGTTATTCTTAATTAATTAATTAATTTCTCCTTAATCTTAAAAAATACAAAAATACCAAAAAAACATTCTTTTTAATTTTAATTTTTAATTCCTTATTAACTTTAATTTATTGTAAAAGGGTCCAACGCCCATGTCCATAATTTATTTAATTTGCACATTTATTTTATGTCGTTTAAATAATTATGTATATGCCCCAAAGCCTTGTAACAATTTTTACTTTATTTCTCGCACTTTCATTTTATTGCTTTTTTACTTTCAGTCAAATCGGGTTCAGTTTATTTTGGCGATGTGGACCCGCGCCATTTGTAATAGTTTAGATTTATTTTTTTCCGCAAACTTTATAACTGTTAAATGCATGCAAGAATGAATGGCCCTAATTAAAATCAAGCGTAGATCACAAACAAACATGACAAGACAAAATAACTGAAACATGACACACAATTCGCACACACCACCCCTAGGGTACGCCTCACTGTTGCCTTTCGAAAGGTGATCGTCGAGTAGAGGACGTCTTAGTAAGTCCTCATGATCCGGGAACCTGGCATGAGGGTAGCTTCTAAGGTGTCTTCCCATTGCTCCGGTGATCACCATGTCCCTAAAACTCGAATTGACCCGAACACCTCCAACGGTGGTGCTACCTACCTCTCAATGGTGGGATGGCACTACTTTAAAGGACATTTACACAGACGAATTCCTTAGGGTAGGTAGGTTCTCATGGATACTTGCTCTCTTCAAAAACAAACAAAAAAAACTCTTTTCACACCAACACATTTTCAAAAGCTTTCAAAGCAAATCTTTCAAACACTCTGACGTACGAGTCGAACTGAAATTTTTCAAAGAAACTTTTTTAAAACCCACAATTGAAAAGCAAACAAACAATTTTGAAAACACATTGAGCAAGTATCTAAGAGCCCATGGATAACCATGGATAGAAAGGGTGCTAACACCTTCCCTTTCTATAACCTACCTCCCGAACCGAGAGCAATCTCTTTAAAGGAATTTTTCTGTGCTTTTGTCCTTTCCATTTGGAGAAAATAAAAGACGGTGGCGACTCTTGCTTACCGCGACATTTCGCGAACCAGCGTTAAACAGTCAGTTCCAGATCCACCGATCACACATAGGTTCACTTTTATCATCAATCTTCCTTCTTCTTGCATGAGGAACATGCTTATAGATAATAGAGCCAAATACCTTCAGATGACCCACTGATGATCATTATGCACTTCACACTTCTTCAACCTTTTTATTCAGTTTCTTAGTAAAGAACATATTCAGAATACAAATAGCAGTGGTGACTTCTTCACCCCATAAGGATTTTGGCAGATTCTTCTGCTTCATCATTCATCTATCCATAACCAATATGTTCTTATTTCTTCTTTCTACTACTCAATTATATTGAGGTGTGTAAGGAGAAGTTACCTCATGATTGATAAGTGAAAATTGTAGATACTTTTGTATATACTTTTTGTTGCACTTATAGACTCTTTGTTGTAAATATTAGTTGAATAAACTCGACTTTTGTGTAAATACGTTTAGTTTGTGTTTATTTGTGTTTTTGTGTATATAGTGTACCATTTGATTTTTTCCATTCATTTTGTAGGTATTTGTTGCATTTTGGAGCATCATGGAATAAGGTGTCGAAGACATGGCTCCAGATGCGTGTTTTCGGAATAGAAGACCAGTTTTGAGAAGTTTTCCCTAGGAGAGTCCGCATGGCGTGCAAAAAGCCACTACGCGTGAGTGCGCTCATTGCATTTTGTAGCGCGTTGCTTGCGTTTTGACATTTTGGCATAAGCTTAGTTTTGTAGCCCGCTTAGCGTGGTTTAGGTTGGTTTAATGTGTAAATATTATGCATCCCGCTTAGCATGATGAGCCCGCTAAGCGCGGTTAGCTGAGATTTGTTTTATAACTTCAATTTCAGTTCATTTTTTATTATGGTTTTCGGGGTGTTTTTGTTCCCAAATTCTATCAATCTTATTTTTGATATATTAGCTTATAAAACAACACTAGGGCTTTGCTTATGAATGATTGATGGTGGATTTCTCATCAATCAACACTGGCAAACTGGAAGATTTGTGGTTTATCTCTTCTCCTCTCTATATATTTCTCTTTTGTTGGGTTTTGTATGTATTTTTACTTTGAACTCATGTATATTTGTCGCCCATGGTGTTGTATAAAACTTGCTTTACAAATCTTTGTTGATTGTTATCCTTGATTTTTGCTCTGTGTTAGAGATTTGAGTTTCTATAGACATATACTACTTAGATTCTTAATCGATTACCATTTCTACTTCGTTTCCGTCACTTATTCAGTATAAGTTTATCAAGTTTGTAACACTTTGGTTTGTCTTTTAATCATTTTGTTCAAGTTATGTTACTTTTCGCAAATGTATCTTTGTGTTGCTTTTATTTGAATTTCATGTCTTTTAAATGCTTTTGATGGTTTGCTTTGGTAGGTGTTGGTAATCTCAGGTGCAAGTAAAAATATCCAGAGCATTTTTACAAACGCAAGGCAAAACATGAAGTGCAGGGACCCTGACACGGTCACCCGTGTCACCTGACATGGGCCGTGTCAGGAGAAGAAGGAAAAAAAGTTGAAGACAGAAGCTGACACGGGTGCCCATGTCACACAACACGGCCCGTGTCAAGTCATCTGAAGCATAAGCTTTTGGAGGAAGGATCACAGACGCTGACATGGGTGCCCGTGTCCACTGACACGGCTCGTGTCAGCTCAGACGCTGATAATTCTTAATTTTGGGAATTTCTAGTGTTTTTTGAACCCTGGAGGCTACTTTGGACTTTTTGCATCACCTAGGAAGGACCGAACTACTTAAAACTAATTTGAAGAAGGAAAAAGGACTTTTGAATGATTGAATAATTTCACGATAGATGACTGGATATCCATAGGAGCTTTGGGAACGGAGAACTCTTCATGCGCGATAACAATTGAAGATCGAAGGTTCGAAACTTATTATAATGTATACATCTAATATCTGTGTTATTTTACTTTTGAATTCTATGAGAGGCTAAACCCCCCAATGCTATGGGGTGTCCCTGATTTGAAATGTTAAGAATACTGATCTCTTTGTTTCATTCAACATAACAATTTTTATGCATCAATTTGATTGTTTAGAAAAATTTATAGTTTTACCCTATGGGACCATAGGGTTTCACTGTTATTAACACATTAGAGTCGGACGATCGTGTTAAGGTTTTCTAAATAATGATATTATAGATGATTTCACCTAGGACTAGGGCAATCCTATAATAACCAGAATAATTCTTGATAATTGAATGCTTAACCTCAGAACTAATTTGAATGGACATTGAAATTAGGGTAGAAGGTTAAAGGTTTTTCACTAAGGACTTAGGGAAAGATAATCTTAAGAATCGGTAATTGAGGTTGATGAACTTGTTGAAAAGATCAAAGAGGGAAGGTTATTTCATGCCAGATCATACACTCACCCCTAACATCTTTTAATCAAACAGAAAAAGTCACATTTTACATTCAGTCATTTAATCTTTTGCAAGGTTTCATTCCAATAAAACCCAAAACTATTGTTTTTTTATTGAATTAATAATAAAACTCAGTATTTCCTACGTAGTCCTCGAGATCGATCTTTGGTAAAATCCTATTATTATACATCGGTGAAAATAGTACACTTGCTATTTTTCCGATCAATTCTTATCTAGGATGATTATTTGTTAGTTTCTGGATTCTAGAGATAGATTTAAAGTTGACATTCACTTAGGGTGTCTGTGGTTAATGCCTCTGTGTTGTTTGTTTCACTCTGAGAGATCGTCGACGCAAACGAGCACGATTAACTTATGTGTTGTTAAGGTAAGTTGAGAGATCGACGTCGAGGTGATACAATGGATGTTGTGTTTGACATGTGATGATATTGATAAATATTATAGGTTGATTATAACTGGTCGATAGGTTTAATTTTGTGATGATTAGAGTACATTAGAGCCGAATAAGTTTGTCTTTCCTTTTTATACATTTATTTTCTGTTGATACCTTTCCTTTTAACCCATTCAAACCCCAAACTCATTAACAAGAGATTTGTCGAACGACATTTTAATACACCAATCCTATGGACACGATACGATATAACCTATATCACCTAGTAAAAATAATACTTTACTTTTTGCTTGCCGCTTTACTGCTCCAGCAAAATGGCACCGTTGTCGGGGATTTGTGTTTATTGTTTTGCATTGCGATAATTTCTTTGTTTTTGAATTTTTTAATTAATGTATATGTTGTATAGAATGTGTACATAAACTTGTCTATTTTTACTTGTACATATTTAGTGTTTACTTTCCATACTTGTGTATATGTTTTTCTTTATTTTCATGTATTATTGTGAATTGTCTCGTTTTCGTAACGTTTGTTGTGTGCTTGTTAGGACATTTTCTTTAGGTTTATGCGGTGTGACAATACCATGGCATGACGAGAGGAGGTTACTAGTTCGCACAATAAAGGCATCGAGCTTACAACGTAAAATAAGCATGTTTATGTTCGTTTATATTGTGTGGTGAATTTTGTTTAAATAATTGAAATTGGACCTGTTTTAAATTCTCAAATTTTCACTTTTCAACTTGTTTAATTCATTTTCACCCGTTTGTTTTGTTATGTCAATTTGTGTTTTTCTGCAAGCTTGTCATGTTCAGCTTGAGGTCTATTGTCGGTTGTAAATATTGTACATGTGTAGTTGAGATTGTGTAGGGGAATATGGAGGCTGTAGTGCTGTCTGTGGATTGGTTTTTGCTGTTCTGATGTAGCGCGCTTAGCACGCTTAACCACGCTTAGCGCACCCTATTGTGCAGAGCCAGTGAGTTCTTTTTAATTTTTCGCTTGGCTCTCCTTTTCCCACTTCACCCAAGGCTTTATAGTATAGTAATTAATAGTAATATTTTTAATTCTTTCTTTTGTTCTTTAGACTCAAATTTTGGTCTGATAGCTTGAAGTCGCATTTGGTGATTTTCCGATTTTGAGTGTGTCAACTTGCAGATGTATGGTAATGATATTTTTTGAAGTTGGTACTCGCCAAGTACTTGTTTAGCGCTTCCTATAACATAACATGTTTAGAAAACTTTTCATTTATACAATTACCATGTCAATCATTCTTTTTGTATTACTTGCTCGTGACTTGAATCACTTTAGTTCCCTTTTTACCCATAAATGTGAGGAAACTTTCCATTATTCACATATGTTGGAGGCCACAATTCTTGTTTTAACTGGATTTTATTATGTTTAATATTTTGTTTGTGTTGGTTGTATGAAAGCATGAACATGATCAAGTCATTTTTGTTTCATTTTGAGCATAACTACCTTGGCCAAATAGTCAATTCACCTTGTGAGTGTATGATCATTAGTAACCTCTTTTGACCCTTTTTGTAGATATCCATGTTGTTTTTGCTTAATGATTGTCTTGGTTTATCTTTTTGTATGGATATTGATTCTTTGTTTTCTTGAACCCTCAACTATAATTTGTAGTTTGAATTTTTGCCTTGCCTTAGAAAGTATGGAGTATTCACATTATGATATGGTTGAATTCAAGTTGGGGAGAGAAATTTTTATGTGCTTATGTTGTGATTGCTATGAGATTATGAAAAAAGAAAGTAAAACAGGTGAAAAAGAAAGAAAAAAGAGAAAAGTTTTGAAATACAAAAAAAAAAGAGTTCGAATGATGTTATGATAATAAGTGACGTGTATTGGTTTGAAATTTGGAATGAAGAATAAGTTCGATTGAAATTATTTTGCTTGAGTCTTTGTGAGTTGATCACTCCCTTAGGTTTATGAAAGTTTTTGTTTTAATTAACTTTAATACTTATCCCTTGTTTGTTAACCAAGCCACATTACAACCTTGAAAAGCCCTTGTGATTCTTGCCTTTGTATTTTCAATATGATTTTTTGGATGAATGCATAATTTAATCTTTTGTTTGCAAGATTGTGGATGAACATTTTTTGTCCCTCACTTTTGTGTGTTCTTCATCTATCGATGAATTTTTAATAGGTGTGATTCATGATTGAACTTATTTTGTTTTAGAATGTTTAGTATTATTTTTGTACTTAGGATTTGTTTTGTTTACATGTTGTCGTTGTAGGATTGTGGTAAGTATTTACCTTGTGTGTGTGTGTTTTTGTTTGAACCATATATTTATTTTCCGTTTTCAAAACTTATTGATTCATGATTCTTTGGTTGATTACTTTTAGCTCTTTGAGTTGTTTGGCCTTGTTTGAGGACAAACAAGTTCAAGTTGGGGAGATTTCGATAAGTGAAAATTGTAGCTATTTTTGTATATATTTTTGTTATACTTATCGAGTCTTTGTTATAAACATCAGTTGAATAAACCCGACTTTTGTGTAAATACGTTTATTTTATGTTTATTTGTGTTTTGTGTACATAGTGTACCATTTGATGTTTTTCCATTCATTTTGTAGGTATTTGTTGCATTTTGGAGCATCGAGGAATAAGGTGTCGAAGGCATGGCTCCGGATGTGCGTTTTCGGAATAAAAGACCAGTTTTGAGAAGTTTTGCCCAGGAGAGCCCGCTTAGCATGCAAAAGGACGGTGAGCGCGAGTGCGCTCAGTGCATTTTGTAGTGTGCTGCTTCCGTTTTGACATTTTGGAAGAAGCTTAGTGTTGGAGCTCGCTTAGCGCGGATAGCGTGTTTAGCGTGATTTAGGTAAGTTTTAATGTGTAAATATTGTGCAGCCCGCTTAGTACGGTGAGCCTGTTAAGTGCGGTACTAAGATTTGTTTTATAATTTCATTTTCAGTTCATTTTTTGTTATAGTTTTTTGGGGTGTTTTTGTTCCCAAATTCCATAAATCTTATTTTTTATTGGTTAGCTTAGAAAATAACACTAGGGCTTTGCTTATAGATGATTGGAGGTGGATTTCTCATCGACCGACACTGACAAACCAGAAGATTTAAGGTTTATTCTCTTTTCCTCTCTATGTATTTCTCTTTTGTTGGTTTTTGTATGTATTTTTACTTTGAACTCATGTATATTTATCACCCATGGCGTTGTATAAAACTTGCTTTACAAATCTTTGTCGATTGTTATCCTTGATTTTTGCTCTGTGCTAGGGATTTGAGTTGTTATAGACATATACCGCTTGGGTTCTTATCTAGGATGATTATCTGTTAGTTTATGGATTCTAGAGATTGATTTAGAGCTGACATTCACTTAGGGTGTCTGTGATTAATGTCTCTGTGTTGTTTGTGTCGCTCTGAGAGATCGTCGATGCAAGCGAGCACAATTGACTTATGTGTTGTTAAGGTTGGTTGAGAGATCGCCGCCAAGGTGATACAGTGGGTGTTGTGTTTGACATGTGATGACATTGATGAATATTGTAGGTTGAGTATAACTGGTCGATAGGTTTAAGTTTATGACGAGTAGAGTGCATTAGAACCAAATAAGTTTGTATTTCCTTTTTATACATTTATTTTTTCTATTGATACCTTTCCTTTTGATCCATTCAAACCTCAAACTCATTAACAAGAGATTTGTCGAACAACATTTCAATACACCAATCTTTGTGGACACGATACGATATAACCTATATCACCTGGTAAAAATATACTTTACTTTTTGCTTGCCGCTTTACCTATCCAGCATTGATCAATATCATGTTCTACATAGGACTCCTTAAATATCTTGGATGTGTATTTTCCACCTCCATTCGTTCACAAAACCTTGATCTTTTTTTCACTCTAGTTTTCGACAATCATCTTGAATCTCTTAAAGATTTCAAATACTTTGTCTTTTCTCTTGATCACATGGATATAAAGCTTTGAACTATACTCATCGACAAATGAGACAAAATACATGTTTTCACCAATGGTATGATCCTCGAACATGCCACATGCATCTGAAATGTACTACTTCTAGTATGGAATAGGACCTCATTGCATAGTCAAAAAGAATTTCTAGATTGCTTCCCTACTAAGAAACCTTCATAGAGTTTGTCAGACATCACAAGACTTGGTATACCAGTTACCTTATCTTGAGTAATCAGTTAATTGAGTGACATAAAATTCAGATGGTCAAACCTTAAATGCCACAATAAACTATGCTTATGGTCAACAATTATTTTTAGCATTCTACCTTAGTCGAACTAATCATGGTCCTAAATATCCTATTCTTTTAAAGAGGAGGTTTTAAGACTAAATTATTTTGGATGTCGAACATTTATAAGGCTCCATCTTTCATAACTACTGATAAACCTTTTTTGACCAGTTGTCCAACATGTAGCAGATTTCCCTTCATTTCAGGTACATAGAGTATATCTTTGATAATAGCTTTTGCTCTGTTTCTCCTTGAATGACTATTTTACCAGTACCTTTTGCTTGCAATGAACTATTATCTGCAAGTTTGACCTTTCTCTTATTCGACTCATCAAAATATGTTAACCACACTTTTTCTACCAGTCATGTGATTCGAGCAGCTTATGTCAAGGAACCAGATCTTAGAGTCAACATGCTCATCTGCAACTGTAACCATAACCACCATATCTTAAGAATCGTCTGAATTTTGATGTGAAAGGTTTTCTCTTTCATCATAGTCTTTTGTCGCTTACTTCTCATAATTATAACATTGCACATTTTTCTTCTCCTAATTGTCTTTCTTATATGAGGTTCCTTATCCTCTTTTTGAGGATTCTGACCCCTTATCATCAACCTTATGCTTTTAAGGTTTCACCCAAGACTTCTTGCTCTGAGT
Source organism: Vicia faba (assembly GCA_948472305.1). Lineage (NCBI taxonomy): Eukaryota > Viridiplantae > Streptophyta > Magnoliopsida > Fabales > Fabaceae > Vicia > Vicia faba. Next base: position 878,458,206 of record OX451739.1, read on the forward strand.
CTTGTATCCTTTTCCTTTGAACTTATTGAACGTCCATGCTTCTTCCATGTTTGGACGTGCAACTCTTGTATAAAATCTTGAACCTCTTTCCTCTCGACAATCTATAACTCATGTTCCTCCAATGAACCAACTAAATCTTCCAGTTTTAGGGTTTCGAGATTGTTGGATTCTTGAATAGTTACGATAACATGATCAAAGTGAGAGGTCAATGTATGCATTACCTTCTCAACTATCATCTTGTCAGTTATGGTTTCACCACAGCCTTTCATGAGATGGACAAGATTATGCACCTTTAAGACATAGCTTGCAATCTTTTCATCTTCTCTCATATGCAGTAATTCATATTGCCTTAGCAGTGCCTGTAACTTGGAACCTTTAACATTCTCACCACCTTTATAGTAATTGACAAGAATATCTCATACCTCCTTCGCTGATACAACATGAGAAATCTGATCAAAATTCTCTGCATCTACTACAGATTGAATATAAAATGCAACCTTGCAATCTTTCTTTTGGCACCCTTGTGAACGAATCTCTTAGCATCGATTGCATTATTAGCAAGCTCATGAACACCATTACTAACCACTTCTAGATTTCATGAAAACAAAATAACGAAAACTTTGTTTACCTCCATTAAATCCTATTTTTTCCATCAAGAATTAGGAATATATTTCTACCATTCATTGTTGCAGCAAATGCGATTCACGGTCCCAGGAAAAACGACCACCAATGTGCAGTTCTTGAAAACACGATTAAGAGAATGAACCAGAAACTCTAGATGCCAAATTATTAGTGTGTGATGCCCTTGGTTAGAGAGAGAGAGAGAGAGAGGAGAGAGAGAGAGGAGAGGAGAGAGAGAGAGAGAGAGAGAGAGAGAGAGAGAGAGAAGAGAGAGAGAGAGAGAGAGAGAGAGAGAGAGAGAGAGAGGAGGAGAGAGAGAGAGAGAGAGAGAGAGAGAGAGAATGGAAAGTAACTGTATTGAACTCTAACTTGGGTTATATCACAACAATTATAGAGATAAAATATTTACTAGAGTTATATTTTTCTATTAAAAAAAGAAAATGTAAATAGTTGTGTTTTAAAAACCAGACCAGTCATCGGTGAAGGTACTGGGTCACTAGTTCATTAGTCGAACTATTGGGTCATTGGTTAAACCACATGACTAACTAGATTAAACTGGATAATTGGTTGAATAAATCAGTCTCTGTAACGTAACTATATCTTTATTAAATTGGTCGAACCGAATGACTCCATCTCTAAAACATATTACAACCCCTACAAAATTTTAAAATATTATAATTTCACAAGTTTATTCTTTAAACTCAAATTATAAACATAGTCATCACACAACAAAATAGTATAAAATACACATCTAAATAAATTTTGAACAAGGGAAACAAATGAAAGTTATTTCAAATAAGTTTTAAATAAAGTCTATTTATATTTTAGTATTATTTTTTTTTAAATTAAAAAAATATGCATTTAAACAAGTTGATTTTTGAAAATTGTCAATTCGCCAGTTTTTACAGATTTTGACTGGTTTCGCTAATTCAATAGTGTTAGAACAAAGTTTGGTTCTAATCATATCTTAGAGTTTTGATG